>JBAMBF010000587.1:720000-1257500 GCA_037043605.1 Drosophila multiciliata
TACGACCCCATTTTTTGGCCAGCATGTTTTGCTCTTGGCATCTGAATGTTTTTACTGCCAACAACTGGTATATTTATCCGATTGTGATATTTGTTACTAATTTGCCGCATCTGTTGCTATTGTCTGCCTGCCTCTCCGTGGTGCCTCCATTTGCAGAATGTTGCCACACCTTGGCTAAAACTATTTGTGCTTGTTGTTGTTACCATCATTTGTGGCATTTCAGGCACTTTGCCATATCTCAGTGGCATTGCAGCGACGCCTCTTTTTCTCTCTCTCCCTCTCTCCCTCTCTCTCTCTCTCTCTCTCTAGAGCAGAGTTGGCAAACATCATCATTTGATGGTAGCCGAGAGACGCCTCTAGTTGATGACATTTCTCGAATTCATTGCAAGCATTTTGCCAAAATTTAACACTGCCCCCTTTTTTGGCATCAATTCCTGGTTCCGTTCCTAAGTTGTCTTTATATAGCACACACCCAATTTATATGGACTGTGTGTAAATATTTGGCCCTGTGGTTTGGCGTCAGCTGCTCCTCTGTGCTCTGTGCTCTTTGGACCGTGAACTATCCGGATTTTGGCCATTGTTGCAACTTTTTGTGTGATTATGCAAAGTTAGGCAAAAAAAAAAAAAAAAAAAAAACCAAAAAAAAAGGCATTTTTCGTCTCCGATTTTAATTAGTTAGTAAAAGTTGCCGACTTAAGTTACACATCAAACCAGATGCAGAGAAATAACTGAACAATATGCAACTGGAAGTCGGACATGCATATATATATACATACATATATATATATATATATATATATTTATTTTTGCCACTTTGCAATGCATCGAAATAACAATAACAAAATATAATTGCACAAAACATTATGAAAACATCAGGTGGCATCAAGTAAAAACAGATTCGATTGACTCACACCATATGGAATTGGCCGGGCTAATGCAACCTTGAGCCGAGAAGCATTTTACAGCTATTTTTACACGAGTTTTTGGCTCTCGATGCGTCGTCAGTCGTCAGTCGTCAGTCGCCTGACGCTCATCGCAAATCGCAAATCGCACTTCGCACATCGCTCATAGGCCAAAATGCCAAAATGCCAAAATGCCAAAATGCTAAAAGTTTCGCACAACTCGCAGATGAAAAATTTGCACAAATATTTTGACCGCAAAAACACTTAAAAAGCACCCAAAAACAACAAAAACAACAATTGCAAAACAAATACATATTTATTCACTATTCGCAAGTAGCCAATAAAAAAACAAAAACAAAAACAAATAAAAAGAAAATAACATTTTGGGGTAGAGGCACCGACCTTTAAGTACACTTTTTTCTTAATTTGACAAATGCCTGATGGCTGCGGACTAATTAATTTCAATCATAATCACGACAGAAATGTGATTAATGCCGTTTTGCCAAAAATTTAGCATCATAATTGTTGCGAACAGCTTCTAACTTGGCCATTTAAGATATTTATTTGACAAGCTTAAAACACAATCGTATTTCAATATATAAATAATCCAAATTTAAACGTATCAATTTTGTAAGCAAAATAGAGTTTTCCAAATCATTCCTTATACTATAAAAGCAAAACTTTAGTTCGAGAGGATGTTAAATAAAAATGATAAAATGCGATGAAAAGAAAGGACAAAAGATGTGAAGAAGTTTTGCGTGAGATTGAAAGAATTTATGGTAACTATGGTCAGAATTGAAAACCTTCTAAAAAGCCATGTTCCGCTCAACTTAACTGCAAAACTTTGGCAAATAACAAAAGTAGTCAAGCCTATGATTTTCAGTTATGCAGCCCAAATGTTAAGCTCTGATATTCCATTATATAATCTAGTAGAGTACATACATATATATATATATATATATATGTGTGGAAATGTTGTTGTTTTTAACTCAAAGCAAAAGTGTCCTTGTGTCACAAATTGCTGGCTAAAGTTAGATGTGCCCCCAAGTGCAGTGGCCCCCGGAGCTGTTGCTAGAAACATAAAAACGATTTAATTATACATAGTTGAAATAAATATTTTCGGTATTTTTGGCATTTTTTGGCTCCCTTTTCGGCCATTTGGCAGCGACAGCAACACCCACAGCAAAAACAACAAAAACAACAACAACAGCAACAGCAACGCAATTTGCATTTATATCTTTTGCTTGGCTTTTTTTTTTTTTTTTTTGTTGTTTTTGTTTTTTTTGCTCTGCATATTTCGGCCTGACTGGGCCAGGCCAAAAAGTTTTGGGTCTACTTTAAAGTTTTTCGCAGGCTTCCAGTCACACTGCAACCCCCTCCCTCCCCATCGCCTGTCGAGCGTCTTCTTAACGTATTTCGGGGCTTGCTTGCTGCGTTTGCTTTCAATCAACTTGAACATTTTCGGTAAGACATATCGCAGTTCCCTCTCGTCTGCCAGTCTGCCACGTTCTTGATGAGCCTGTCAATTGCACACACACACACACACACACGCAGAAATACCTCTAAATGCTGGCAGTGACTGGTCCCAGCTTAGCTGTCATGACAACCAAAAACATGCAAGTTGAGTGAAATTTTCATAAAGATTTCAACACTAATAACAAATAATTAGCCAACTGGCTGCGGCTGGCAAATGTCAAGGCCAACGAAATGAATTAAAACAATGCAAAACAAAAACAAAAACAAAACAAAAACAAAAACAAAACAATACAAAAACAAAATGAGCCAAAACAACAATTCAATTTACTATCAGACTGAAGGCTATGAATGCGCCACATAAACAAATGAATACCAAATGAATACTAAATGAGTAGTAAATGAGTAGTAAATGAGTAGTAAATGAGTAGTAAATGAGTAGTACTCATTACTCAAACTGTACAAATTGAGTTCGACTTGAAAGTGCAACTGAATTTTAGAGCTGGCTTCAAAATATAATACATTAATTTTTATCAAATTATTAATATATATTCAAACAAAAAGAAATCTACAAAATTTAAGATTGTAAATGTAAAATGTAAATCAAGTTTTAAATCAAGTTCAATTAATCTAAATTAAACAGTAAACTCAAATTTAGTTTTAGTTGAAAACAGCAGACATAATATATATATATATATATATATATATATATATAATTGAATTGGCTTATCATTTATGCGGTGTCCAAGTCAAATAAGCTGACAACAAAATCGGTGGTCAGTTTTGGGTGTGGCATGCTTCGATTGGTATTGGGCAGCAGGATCTGTTAATGGATAGGTCAAATTCCAAACACAGTTGAAGCTTTTCAGGCGTGATTGTTTGGGTTTTTGCTGTCAAAATGTTAGCGGGGGGCGCAAAGGGAGCAAGGGGCAACCGAGCACAGCAGGTGTTGGCAGGTCAATTGTTGGACATGCAGCATACACCGCAACACAGCACACACACAGAACACATTCAAATGCTGTTGAAATTTATACGTTTTAAATTGCAACTTGCTGCTTGTTACTTGCAACCTAGCTGCAGGGCTCTGTGTGGCAGGCGCTTCGTCAACAATTTTAAAGCCAATATAAACAAACTTTCAGCAAGGCTGGGCCAGTGGTTAGTGGGCGATGTTTGTGTGTGTGTGTGTGCTGTTGTGTGTGCTGTTGTGTTTACTGTTGGCATTTGCGAAAAGTTTAAAATGCAAGTCAGAGACAATGTTGTCATGTGAGAGAGTCTGCGTGAGTTTTTTATGGTCTACTTCTAAATGTCAACACTTCAGCTGCGCCTTTCCATGCTTTTCCATACTCCTTGTGGCTGTTGTTGCAACTGTGTGACGTACGCAGCACAATGACGTCACATCACATTGCCACGCAAATCAGCGATTCGCTTATCTTTTTATCAATTGGCAAAGGTTCATTGCCGCCGCATTGTCTGCGTCAGCAGTCAGTCTACAAGCGGCTTACTTATGCAACATGGCACATTCCAGCCATTTCAACGCTTACACACATGCAGGCACAGAGGCACACTCGCACACACACTCACACACACTCACACACACTCATACACACTCATACACACTCACACACGTAACGTAATGTAATGTAACGTAATGTAACGTAATGTAACGTAACGTAACGTAATGTAACGTAACGTAACGTAATGTAACGTAACGTAACGTAATGTAACGTAACGTAACGTAATGTAACGTAACGTAATTTAACGTAATGTACGTAACGTAATGTAACGTAATGTAACGTAACGTAATGTAACGTAACGTAATGTAACGTAACGTAATGTAACGTAACGTAATGTAACGTAAAGTAACGTAATGTAACGTAATGTAACGTAACGTAATGTAACGTAACGTAATGTAACGTAACGTTACATGAACTGTCGCACGTGATTTCGCAATATAGCAACTCAATTTCCATTTACTTTTCATTGCATACCCTCGGGGTGTCATACACTCTCACACACACACTCGCATACACACTCTCCCACACACACACACACAATTTATGTTAATTTTTCATTTGCATTTAGCTCAATCATAAAATAAGCGTCAATTATTTGTGTGACACATATAAATTGAAAAGAAACAAAATTTGTTGTCCAAAAACTCGTCTAATTTAGATTTAAAAGAAATGAAAAATATATCGAAAAACTAAAGAAAGAATTCTTTAAATTTTCATTTTCTCCATTTATTTGTGTGCTGTATTTATTTTTATGTTAATTGTTGTGTGTTGCAACTTGGATCGTTGATAATCGATACTTGTGTTCTTCTCGTACTTGTTTTACCTCTATCTACCTGCTATAACCTATATACCCTATATCTGCCTATCTTCTATGATTGTTATTTGTATTATCGTTGTTTATTATTGTAACCCTTTTGCAGGTTTAAAGAACAGGAGGCCTCTATACTCGTTGACAGATCGTACGTATGCCCAGTTCTCTCTCCCACCCTCTGTCTGCCTGTCTCTCTCTCTCTCTCTATCTCTCTCTATCTATCTCTGTCTTTATTTATCCTATGCATGCCTATCTGCCTGACAAATCCACACCTGATATTTGCCCTATTTCTTGTTGCATGTTTTCTTGTTGCTTGTTACTTGTCTCCCCACACACATTATTTCTGTGCATGCTTTGATATGAGAATCATCCTGATTAGAATTTCCTTTATTTTGCAGACCACTGTAAACTAAAGTGTACGCAATTTTCTATAATGACATAATTCGAAACAATATTTATAGCAATAATAATAATTTGACGCTATTTTATATGCATTATAACCTTCTCGTAATATACACACATAAAAAAATATATATTCATTTATATTTTATTTGTTATTTATTTTATTAGATTAGTTAATAAGTAATCCACATAAATTCAAATATATTTATATATATATATATATATCGCAACAATTAGCACAATATTTTGTTATATTTATTAATAGTAATTTAAGATTTCTCCAACAGAAAAAATGTTCACTTTATTCAAAATTCGAGTGCAATTTTTTCGGTATTCGTTGCAATGGTCGAATTTAAATCGAAATTTTTTCCGATTTGATAACCCATGAATGAGTGCCGAGCACTCGTGAGTCAGATCACGTCACGTTGTTGATGGCTGTGTCTGTCTGTGTCTGTCTGTGTGTGTGTGTTTCTGTTGGGGAAGCAGCTCACATGATGCTCAGCGTGTCGCTGGCACAATTCACTGAATTTTTATCCCAGTCATCATTTGTCGTTGTCGTCGCAATTAAAGGCGCAAAGTTGACCAAAAATACCGAGCAGGGTTTGAGGGCGGGTTATTTTGTTGAATGAAAGCTGCCAAAGATGTGAAAACAGCGGCAGATACCCAACAACAACAACAACAGCAAACCGCTTCTTCTTCAGCGTCAGTTGAGCTAATTTAAATTTGAAAAACATTTCCTATTTCCTGTATGCAAAGATGACAAACAAGAAGAGCAACAAGAAAATGGGAAAACCCAAAAGAAAACCCAACACAATATTTGGTCGCTCAAAATGTGAAAAGGCTAAATCGCAGCGAAGGGTTTTTGGCGAAAGAGCTGATGCTTTGCTGGGGTTGGTTTTTGGGTGGGTTGGGGCTGACCAAAGAAATGTCGTTGGCAAAATTCAATCAGAGGCTAAGGCGACTACAACCATCCGCCCACTTGTGCCCCAGTTGCCTGCCACATGCAGCGACATTACGCTGTCGTATACGTAACGTACATATTATTCATACGCAGCGTGACACCAAAAACATTGAGGGGAACCAAAAAAACCAAAAAAACCAAAAAAACCAAAATAAAAGCTAAATAAATATAAATGCAAAGCAAATGAAATACGTTCTTTTCGCGCATTAAATTTGCCGCCTCAATTGCGGCTGATGCTGCCAAACGGACAAAATGTCACCAAGCCGCCCCCAATGCAAATCACACCCAAATATGTGTGTGCCGGGCTGTCGGCTGTCGTTGATGTGTACACACACACACACACACACACACACACACACAGATGAATACATGTGTTTGTTCGTGATTTTATTGGCCTCTTGGGCATTTACAAAAATGCATCTCACACAAAATTTGTCATTCAGGCAAAAATATATTGAAAAAAAAACAGAAAAAAAATATGCCTGGGTCCATTCAATATTCTGCAAATACTCAATGCCTTTTATGAACTTAAAACTTAAGCACAGACCACGAAAAAAATTCGAAATATTTCTGTAATTCCGTTGGGATTTCTCATTTGGTTCAACAGCATCAAAACTTTTACAACACATTGGCGAAAAAATTAAAAGCAATATTAAAAAATAAATAAAAATGGAATAATATTTAAAATGTATATTTCACAATATGAATTTAATAAAATAAATAAATAAATAAAACCAAATTCAATTGATATATACTTTAAGAGGGAAGTGTTAATAAAGTTTCGGATAGTTATACATAAGTCTGAATTATTCTTTTTATACTAATCTTTAATTTGTGCTTTGTCTTGTCTTGCATAAATATGTAACCAATTAGTGTTAAGCCTAGTTTATAGAAGGGCATATCTAAATAATAATAATAAGTAAATGTTTGTTTCATCAATCACTCAAATCGACTGCGATGCACCCATGTTGCTTGGCTGTCAGTCACGGGATTTCCGTCCATGTTGACCCAATGCCCCCAACAACGAGCCAAGAGTTGCTGGAAATGTTTGCTTCTATTTATCGGGTTTGAGTGCCAGTCGTGTGTGTGTGTGTGTGTGTGCGTGTGTGTTTAGACGACTTTTGTTTATTGAATGCAGCGCCACTTATCGTTTCGTGGGCGAATGCGAATGATTATCGTAATCAAGAATCGGGATTTGTGAATGGGGCTTGTGTGGATTTTTGTTAAGGTTATGGGCAAATCGGTTGCATGAGTCGCAATTCCAAATTGAAATTGAAATCAAAATTGAAATCTCAGAAGCTGCCCCATGCTGCTTATGAGTAATGTGCCCACGCCTCTTTCCATTTTTGCCATCTCTCCATCCCACTCTCACCCACATAGTTGCCTGAGAGCAGAGCAGGACAGAAGACGCACAAGTGGGTTAGCTGAATTAAAAATTGCTCAAAATTATTATTAGCACTATGCGCGCGCTCATTTGCGAGAGATATTAAAAATAAACGGTAGTAGTAAACGGTAAACGGTAAACGGTACACGGTAAACGGTAAACGTTAGTAGGTAAATATAAATATGCATATTAGCATTCATCTCTCGCTCTTTGTGTGTGTTTACTGTACTTATGCAATGAACGTTCATTAAAACGGAACAACGGCAAATGGAGATCGCTCGAAGGCAGCCCAAATGGCAATTTAAGTTCTGAATTTATTAAACATTAGCATAGCTAAGGACGCCATAATAAAGTAGAGTATAAAAATGTAAAAAGAAAATAGCAAAAAGAAAAAAAAACAATCTGAATGAGAGAGCAATTTGGAGGGGAGAGTGAAAAATTAAGAATGAGAATGGGAATGTAATTAATTTTGCGTAAGCAGAGATTGTCAAATCAGGTGGAGATATTAAATTGCGCTGCAGATGATGATGAAAATGTTAATAATGATGTTGTCATTATGATTGTTGTTATTATCATTTGAGGCAAGGACGCCAGCTTGCCTCTCGGACATCGGATATATGCCGGTTTCACAAATACAGGGTGTGTCAACGTCTGTCATTTGTATTTGGTGTTTTGTGTGCCACTACATCATTTTAAGATTTATTTAAACTTTAAAGAAATACAAATTTGAATTGGCCCTGTTTGAGATATTACGTGCATTTTCCATTGATTTATGAGTTGACTAAATACAAATATACAAAATTGTAGTTATAGTTTTTTTTCAGTGTCATTTGCAATTCATATTTATGACATTCCTAAACTACTTACAAGTATAATAAGTATAGGGCAATAAAACTGTAACATTTCGGATAGATCTTTCCTTCTATAGTTGAATGTGGGTGTTGAAATATTTTTGTTGTTTGAAAATAGAAAAATTTTCAATTAATTTTTGCAATTTTATTTTTAGACCGAATTTTGTGACACACGTGCGATATTTGTAAAAGAAACGATTTCTTGATTTCCAAACAATGATATTCATTCTTCTAATTGGTGTCAAGGCGACACCCTGTATATTTCAACAATTGAGCAAATGTTGTACATGTTGTGTCAGTTCAACATTGTTGTTCTTGTTGTTGTTGTTGTTGTACCTAAGATGAGAAGCAGGCAAAAATTTTACGCGCGCGCAAAAATGAAAAACAAAAAAAAAACACAAATGATGAAAATGAAATGACACACACACATAGACAAAGTAACACACGCGTACACAAACACACACACACATAGACACATAATGTCGCATACAGACACACATTTAATTTTATTTATTTATATTTGTTTTTTTTTTGGGGTTTTTTTTTAAGTTGAATATAATTTGTTTCTTACGTTACGTTCTACTCAGCTGATGGCTGTGCTCTGCTCTGCTCTGCTCTGCTGTGCTGCCAACTGTGCTGCCGGCGTCGCTGCCCTGTCGTTTTCTACAATAATTTTTCTTCTTTTTTTCATTTCTGAGCGTGCCGTGAGTTGTGTTGTGAGTTTTGTATTTTCGCTGGCCACGCCGCGGGACGCGCTCATTCTCGGCCAGCGGCTACTCGTGGAAAATTCAAAAAGCATTCGCGCTGTCGCCGCGATTTTCGTCGCCAGCACATTGTTGTTGTTGTTATTGTTGTTGTAATTCGAAATAGTCCGGAAACTAGTTAGAAATCGAAATTGTAATTGCAATTGCAATTGAAAGTGAAATTGATTTTGAAATCGCATTAGCCCAGCTTTTGGCGGTTCCGGCGAGCAAGGCTCTAATGACCAACATTTAAAGTTTATTTTTATTGTTTTCCTGTGTCCCTCTGTGTGAGTGCGTGTGTGTGTGTGTTTTTTTTTTGTATATATGTGTGCGAGTGTGCGTATTTGCCACCATGCTAAACAAGAATTCAGCCGCGTCACAGTCGCTGCCGCGTGTGCACAGCTTCTTCAATATGATACCATCCATAATGCAGGACGATCTGGCTGTCACCATAATGGCCGATCGGGATAACATGTTCTCCATTAAATCGCAGCGCAGGTAAAGCTGTCGGCACATGAAAATAAAAACAATAAAAAAAAAAGAAAAAGCAACCAAATCTATCTTTTATTACTTACTTATGCTTTTGACCGCCCCCTTAAAATGCTGCCGTTGAATTTGCATATATTCTAATTTTAATGACACAAACAAAAACAAAAAAAAAAAGGAAAGACATAAAAACGTACATTTGTAGATATGTATTTCTCTAATAATTTGGTTGATATTTCACAGGAAATTTCAAAGTTTCCTCGTTAGGCATTTCATTAACTTTAATTAGCTTGTGCACAAAAGAATTCACATTTCATCGGCATCGTTAATTTACTAATTAAATCAGTACTCCAAATTGCTTTTGCGCAAATGAAAATCGTCATATATTGTTAATCAATTATTTAAAAGTAATTAATTCGTAGTTTTTTCAATTGATTTTTTTATTTTTTTGTTTAATGCACGCACGGATATAAAATATTATCAGAAAAAAAAGTAATTTGGGTAGTGCACATTTAATATTTAATGTTGAATATTTAATCAATAAATATTAAAAATTGACTTGTGAAATATAATTAAAATATAATTATAGCCTAGACATTTACTTAAAAGTTGCACATTAACTTTTTAATTGCAAACGCCTCAATGTAAGCAATGCCTTAAACAAAATGACTTTAATTTAAAAAAAAACGTGTGAAAAATAAAAAAATATATATATATTTTACTTGCTTTAAGTTAGCTAAGAATGAAATTAACAAGTTTTATGAGTAATAATTTCATTTAAATAAAATCCATTCAAAATTAATATATGATAAATAAGTACTTAAACTTGAACAAATATATATATGTATGTATATATATATGTATGTATATATATGTATATATATATATGTATGTATATATATGGCACAGGTGTATTTTCACGGCGATTCCTAGGACAATTATTTACACCGAAGCGCATTGAATGAGTCATTAAATTGTTTTTAATCTAGCGGTGAAATGCGTCGCAGTATTCATAATCGAACAGCGAAATAGAACAGAAGACAACCAAAACGAAACGAGACGAAACAGAACAGAACAGAACGAAACGAAACGAAGAGAGTGCTGTGGAAGAGAGGAAGAGCGGAGAGGAGACATGCTTGAAGATGACAAATCAGCAGCGAAAACATTTCGTTTGTCTGCAGAGTGGCAAAGTGGGAAAGTGTCGTCTACAGACGAGACGGGGGCAAAAGTAAAGAGTTCAAATTTTTAATGGAGAGGTGGCAGTAGAAGAATGCAAATGTGAGGGGGTGTGTTGGTTGTGCGGGGCGTGGTGTGAATGTGTGGGTGAATCTTATTGTTGTTGTTGCACTTACGCTGCGTCTGTTCGCCTCACGTTATTTATGTTGTTGTTTATGGTTGCCACTTAAGATGGGTGTTTGGTTAGACAAATGGATGGCTGAGCATTTCATACACAATTTAGTATTTTACAATTGTTGCGACACACACACACATACACACACACACGCAGACATTGGTATATTGCAACGTGCCAAAAATCAGGCAAACATACCACAGAGCATCGCAGCGAGTGGAGCGGTGCGGGGCGGTGCGAAGGTGGGCTTTGGGGCAGAAGGGGCAACCTGCCTGTAAATGAGTTGGCAACATTAATCGTATATCGCTGTCACTATCTCTGTGTCTCTTTCACACTATCTCTCTCCCTCTCTCTCTCTCTCTCTCTTCCACGCGTTTTCATTGAACATTTTGAAAAACTCGCAGAATCTCATATGAAAATTTACATTTTCCCAAGCGTTTTTATTGCCAGCCAATAGGCTCTAAAGCTAAAAGGCAATGAAATATATACATATAAATACGTACAAGTAAAAAAGCACAATTCCAACATGCACGAATTGCGTATACCCTGTAATTAATCGTTTAATCTAGTGTATAATAATATACAGATTAACAGTCAGATTGCTAAGCAGAGTTTTAGGTTAGTTATTAATTGTTTTTTTTTATTTTTATATTAAGCAGAATTCTTTTTCTGTCGATTGTACGTAATATTGAATATAGCACATATGCCTTCTGAACTGAACAGGGTATACCGAAAATATAAAACACAAAATTAAAAAATGAATTTTTATTTTGGCGCCGCCAACGTTGCTATTTTATGACGTCACAGATGGGCCAATAACTTTATTGTTGTTGTTTGTTTTATTTATATGTTTTGTTAATTTTAATATATTAAAATTAATTTATACCATTTTTTTTGTTTGTCAACGCAAACGAGAACGCGAACAGCAACGTCTTTGTGCTCGTCTCCTTGCCTCGCCTGTGCCTTGAATATTTACTTTTTTTTTTTTTTTTTTTTTTTGATATTTTCTTTTTTTATACTTGCCCATTTAATATTTATTTTGGGAACAAATATTTTGAGCCAAATGACTCGTGGGCCGAGAAACAAGCCTGCAAACAATTTCCACAAATTGTGTGCGACGCTTTTCCGCATTTCTGTGGAATTTTCCGGCCAACCTGAACTGAATAATGCGGTGCAACAAACTTGAACGTCCTTTGGCGTCCTTCCTTGGCCATCCTTTGTGTATTGCCATACGTGTTTTGTTTTTGGCATATCTATTCGCGGCAATGGCGCTGACCCTTTGCGGTCGACCGACAGCTGCCAGCCTTTTTTTCGGGGACCCTCTGGGGAGAACCTGATTGTCAAACTGGCTTCTTCGCAAACTGTGGCACCTATGAGTTTATTCCAGTTGATTTGCCAGCCAACTCGGTTTGACAATCTCTCTCTTAAACTGTATCGTTGGCATTTAAATCAGTTTGAAATTTAAACATTAAATTTAAAATTTTCTAAATTTAAACTTTAAATTTAAAATTTTCCAAATTTAAACATTGAATTTAAAATAATGTAAATTTTGGTAGTTTTGAAATCGTTTAGTGAATTGCGTGCGAAATTCCAATGGTTTCGATTTGGGTAAACCCAAAGCTTATGAATCGATTTGTATATATATTAATGTGAATTAAACTGCAATAATTGGTAATTAATAAAATGAAATTTAATAATCGAGTCAAGTGGCAAACAGTGCAAAGCGAGCAACAAATGTTTATTTTCAATTTAAATATAACTTAAATAAATGCTGCTAGTTACTCGCTACTTTTGGTGCTCTCGCTGCTCCTGTTACTCGCCACTTCGATTACTCGTCACTTGTTACTTGTTACTCGCTACTCACTGCTTACTCTGCATGTCTCTCTCAGACTTTCTCTATTTGTCTCTGTAAGTCACCATTGCATTTACTCCCTTTACTCACTTTGTATTTTGAGTGCACGCGTTTTTATGTATCCTATGTTTGAACATCTATTTGCCTATATATATATATATATGTATATATATATATATTATCTGCATCATTCACATTTACTTATCTATTCTGCTCTCTCTCATTACAGCCATGGCGAGGATCTAATTGTGACGCCGTTTGCCCAAATTTTAGCCAGTTTACGTTCAGTGCGCAACAATTTATTAAGTCTGACAAATGTACCAGCATCCAACAAGTAAGTTTTATCGTGGTGACCTTGACATAAACACTACCCCGACCCACCCCCCACAGACCCAAGAGCTCCCACCATCCATATCACTTAAGCCCCACGCGATCTGTGCCAAACAAGCAAACAAATCTAAATTCTTAACCCTAGGTTGCCATTTCCCATTCTGAAACATTAACTTTTCCACAAAAACCTATCCTAACAAAAAAATAAATTATTATTCAACTAATTAAGGAGAAACCTTGTCTGCCTTCTACACAATTCTCTCCTGGACTGTGTCTCGTGCCTCTTTCCTACTCCTAATTTCTTGCACTCTTTGTCTTGCTGCCTGTCGATGTATCTTGCTCGCTCTCTCGCCCTCTCTCCCTTTCTCTTTCTCTCTCTGTCTCTGTCTCTCTGAATATCTTTTAGTCATCTCACACTTTAATTAATCAAGCAGCAACCAGAAAGTAAACAACAACAATAGCATAAAGCATTAATCTTCTTAACCGACAAACAATAATTATGTCTACATGTATATGTATATGTATAAGTGTATGTATTTGTATATCCCTCCCGGCCAGTCATTCACTATACTAACACACACACACACACACACACAACACAACACAACTGTTGAAGCAGAGAAATGAACCACTTGAACCAAAATGACAACAACGATGCGACAAAAAAGCCCCACAGACGGGGAGCTGAAGCTGTTCGGGCTGCGGGGAGTTGGCTTGACGTGCCAAAAATACCGCGAATATATGTCGCTATGATGCGACTTTATTTATACGCTTTTCCAATGAAAAACATTGTCAGTTCTATTGAATTGGTCTCTCACCAGATGAATGCAAAAACTAGAAATCCCAAAGTGTTCATTTCCTTTTATTACCTTTATTATGTTATTTGTTGTTGTTGTTGTTGATGTTGCTTATTGGCACTAATATCAAACTTTCTGGATGTGTATGTGTGTATTTTCCAAAAAAAAAAAAAAAACAAAAAAAAAATTACAAAATAAACCCTTACCAACAAAAGTTGTATTTCCCTTGTTGGCTATGTTTTTATGCAACTAAAAAAAAAAAAAAAACAAGAAAATCCCATATTAGGCGACATAAGTCCAGATGTATGCAATTAATCATAAGCTAACCAATAATTCTTAATTGTTGTACTGAAAACCACAGATTTTTCAAATCAATTTTGTTCATATTTTTTTTCTCTCGTTCTCTCTCTTTTTCTCTCTCTCTCTCTCTCTCTCTCTCTCTTTCTGTGCTGCTCGTTCTTTATACATATGTGTCCATATATGTTTGTATATGTGTCTCGCTCACCCGCTGAAAACAAAAAAAATTAATCGGTGTTGTTGTTGTTCAATTAAATATATATACATATATATTATCCCAATTTATGGTTATCAATGTTGTAAACATGTTTTTCTCGCTGTGTGTGGTTGTTAAAAAAAATAATAATAATAATTATAATAATAATAATTTAAAAAATAAAACTGATAACTGATAACAATTTCTAACAATTTTCCGATAACCCATCCAACTGCCTGTAAACCGCCGCCGTCCCTCAAATTCTATCGATTTATTTGCGTTTGCCAATTTTGCTGTTTGTTTGTTATTTTTTGTTCATTGAAATTTTCTTTGCTATTTTTACATTATTTTTTATTTGTCTCTTTTTTATTCTTGTTTGTCGTCACGTTTGGTTGTTTGTTTGTCGTTTCTGTTTTTCTACATGTACATCCGTTCTTGTTCCTCCCATCACAATAACTCCGGCGCCATTTTCCCACTCCCCCTTTTATCTCTTACCCTTTCCCTCCTTGTCAAAATTTCTATGTTACCCTCACCTCCTCTGTGTCACCAACTATCTTTGTCTATATGTGTCTGTGTGTGTGTGTGTGTGTGTGTGTAACTGTGCGTGTGCAAATCATATATTAATCAAACAAGATCCAGGCGGCCAGCTCAATCATCATCCGGACGTGGCGGAAATGCAGGCGGTGTCCAACTAGCACAGGGCGAGGAGAACTACACTCGCCTAGCCACCGATACCATTGAGGAGTTGGACTGGTGCCTGGATCAGCTGGAGACCATACAAACGCACCGCAGTGTCTCCGACATGGCATCGCTTAAGGTGCGTTTATCGATTATCGATAATTATCATAAGTATCATCACTAACTATTCGATTTATTGCATTATCTTTTACCTCTTCAGTTCAAGCGCATGCTAAACAAGGAGCTATCCCACTTTAGTGAGTCAAGCAGATCGGGAAATCAAATTTCCGAATATATATGTTCAACATTTTTGGGTAAGTCAAGCTCATCTAATATTTATGTGGGGGGAGATAAAAAAACTAGATTTAAATACTAACGGAATAGTTTTTAAATTAGCTGTATTAAACCTTAGTTTAGCATTGACAGAAATTACACTGAAAGCAATTACTGTAAAGTGTTAGATAACGATATCATCGATAGTTTTTTTTATTACACATTATTCAAAGTAAGTTCCTCCAGCTCAAATGGATAATCTTTATAGTAAACCAAATCCTGAGCACTGGCACATCGTGAACCCAATGAAAGATTTGCAAGAATTGTATTTTATCTGCAGTTGATGACATTTTTATTGTTTTTATGCTTTTTATTGTGTCTGTTGTTGCTCGGCGACGCATAAAAGTAGGCAATAAAATCGAATTAGCCGGAGGGAAGTTCTAAGCAGTTTCTGCTTTCCCCTTTCAATCCCCTCTCCTCACTCTACACGCACATTCAATTAGATAAAAATGCACTATAATAAAATCAGCAGCCAAAATGTAAAACTTTGTTGTAAAGTACAAAACGGCAACTTATAGTGGAAAGAAACAGTGAATAAATCGCAGGAAAAAATAAGTTTAAAAAATGGAGAAAACTCCTTAACAAAAAAAGGAGTCAAAATAACAGGCTAAATAAAACTTAAGCCAAAGTCAAAGCCAAAGTCGAATTGAAAGTGCAAAATTAAATTATGCAGAGCAGCATAAAAACAGATGAAGTGGAAATTTCATTGTTTAACCTACGAACCCAATTGGGTTTGCGTTTGCATCGAGTGGAAGGTGGAGGAAGGTAGAGGAAGGTAGATTTAGATGGAGTGGGAAAGGAACTACGTCCACGTTTGACACTGCCCCAGAATGTGCACAAACAAAGGCGCGCAGAGCAAAGCAGAGAAAGAGTTACAAACGCAGCTGAAGCAAAACAAAACCCGAGAGCCGGGAAGAGAACACAATGTCAAAATATAATAAAAGCTACTGACAGCCGGCGAGCGGGGGGTGAGAGGGGGAGGTGTGGAAGGTGGGCGCGCCTCCTTAAACTGTGGGTGTGGCCAAGCATGAGTTGGGCCAACATATTTGCACATTTGTCCACATTTCTGCTTCGCTGAGCTGAGCCAATGGCCAAACGGCTGGACTAAACTCGAACTCAACTCGACTCAACTCAGTTGGCCAAGTTTGGCAAACTGGCTAAAATGATTCGCTTGGCTCGGCTCGGCTTGGCCAGGCCTAAACTCGTTTTTCTGCCTACCTTTGCGGTTGCCAAAGTTGGTTTTTTGTCTCCTTCATTTTGGGCCTACGCCTTTGGTAGTTGTCTCCTCAGTCAACCCATTGTTGTTGTTCTTGTTGTTTTTATTGTAGTTTATCAAGCATAAAATCGCATTTGGCCAAAGCCTAGCCAGCACCTACAGCAACACTCTAACACACACACACACACACACACACACACACGTTACCCTAATGTTCATTTGTAACACTTCATTTGAAACAGAAGCGGTCGCCGCTCGCCCAACCTAAAATCACACAAAAAACAAGGACGTGCAGCATAAATGTGTCGCTCAGCCGATAAGTCGACTCCTCTCTAAAAAAAAAAAAAAAAAAAAACCTGCTCAGTACGCACCGTATACGTAATGCCCATGGCCCATGGCGTTAACTGCGATTGCAAATGGAAATGGGAATGGAAATGGGAATCACATTCATGTGAATGTGAATGGGCATGTGGCGGTGGCTTAATTGAAACGACTTTGCAAGACGCCAACACAAACGTATCCACAGATAGAGATAGAGATATAGAGAGACAGAGAGAGAGAAGAGAGAAGAGTTATCTCTCGCGGCTGTCGCATATGTTAATCAGGCAAATCGTTGAGCGTTGTGCGAGCAAACCAAAAATCTCTGAAACGGATTTCAGATTCAAAATTCAAAACCAAAATCAAATTGATGCAAAATATGTACATATGCTTGCATCGGTGTACGATGTATGTGTGCGTGTGTGTGGGTGTGTGGGTGTGTGTGGGTGTATCCGAAAAATAAGAAAGACGTTAAAAAGAAACATAAAACAGCAGGCAACTGAGACAGCTCTGCGTCGAGTTAATGCCTTGGGGCATGAAGCCGTTGTGGCATGTGTAGCATATGTACTCGTATGTGTGTGCGTGTGTGTGTGTGTGTGTGAGTGTTTCATGCTGTGCGTATTTTAAAGACTTGCCTAAAAATAAGGTACCGAATAGTAGGCAGTTCCACTTTCACATACTTAAATGAAATGCAATAAAAAATGTTACAACTCAAATATTTAACAATAAATATTTTATGTTTCCTTTAGTATAATTATCAATAAAACTAGTGGTTTTTTTTATACGTTTTTTTGATTTTTACGATTTACAAACTGATTTACAACTACTTTTTAAAAAGCCACTTCAAAAATTATCACATGATTATTTACATATTAAAATTCAAACACTGAAAGTATTTACATATTTTTAAACTAAGAGAATTTTTGTGAATGAATTTATTTTGGGTGGGCTACAATTATAAATTGTGTTATTAATAAACTTCTCAAGTCGGATTGTACTCAGAACTGTTTATTTGTTAATGAATTAATGAAATTCTCTCTTTATTTGTCATCTCATTCTGATTCAGTTACATTTAAAATGATAAGGGGAAATTAAAGAATTCACCATTTTTAAACCCTAAAAATATGAATGGAAGTTTTGGGTCAAACGAATTTGAATGTAACTGATTTTGAATGATCAGCTGTTAATTGCGTTCATTTATCGCTACTTTACATAACACTGTTAAATCTTACTCATTGATGTAAACACTACATTGTAATTGTGGTAAATATCGATAATTTAACCATCGGCGAGGCTAAAAAGTTTGACAACAGAGCAAAGCTAAAGCGCGTTTTTTTTTTTTGGTTTCTGTTACCAAAAATGTTATTAATCAAAACCCGCATCGAATAGTGTATTTAAAAATATAAATATGTGTAATTATTATTAAATATAATACATAAGTCATAATATATTTTTCTGATTATTCATTTTGTTATTTATGAATCAGTTACAGTTTATATTTTAAATGACAAATTGTTTGGTTTTTTTTGTTATTGTTGTACGCTGACTTAAATTCAACACAATTTGAATTAATTATTATTAATTTATGCACAAGCGAATAGGCATTGCGATTCAGAGTTTTCGAAAAATGTGTGTTTTCCAATACTTTTAGGGTATTAATTGATAACAACTTGAACAAATATATATATATATATATACTCTATGTGTGTTTTTTTTTCACATTTGCAGACAAGCAACAAGAGTTCGATTTACCATCGCTGCGCGTCGAGGAGAATACGGAACCCTCGACCCAACCGGTCAATCAATATCCGCGCAGTCGATCGCCCCGCGGTCCGCCCATGTCACAGATCAGCGGCGTGAAGCGTCCGCTTTCGCACACCAACAGCTTCACCGGCGAGCGTTTGCCCACTTTTGGCGTGGAGACGCCCAAGGAGAACGAGCTGAGCCCGCTGCTCGCCGAGCTCGACACATGGGGCATTGAGATATTCAAAATTGGCGATCTGAGCTGCAATCGTCCGCTCACCTGTGTGGCATACACCATATTTCAGGTGAGCCCATCAGCAATCAATTACAACAACAATTCCTGCCACAAGTCATCAATTAATTATTTTTTTAATTCAAACTAAATACTTTCTACAATTACAGAGTAGAGAATTACTGACCAGTCTTATGATACCACCGAAAACTTTTCTTAACTTTATGACTACTCTGGAGGACCACTACGTCAAAGACAATCCGTTTCACAATTCGCTGCATGCCGCCGACGTGACACAGAGCACAAATGTGCTACTAAATACACCTGCATTGGAGGGTGTATTCACGCCCCTCGAAGTAGGCGGGGCACTGTTCGCCGCTTGTATTCACGATGTTGATCATCCTGGCTTAACCAATCAGTTTTTGGTTAATTCAAGTAAGAGCGAAACAACAACAACAACAACAATAAACAGATTTCAAATGAATATTCCAATTTGTTGCAGGTTCCGAACTAGCATTAATGTACAATGACGAATCTGTTTTGGAAAATCATCATTTGGCAGTTGCCTTCAAATTATTGCAGAATCAAGGATGTGATATATTTGGTAATATGCAAAAGTGAGTAAATCCCAATGCGATCCTTGGATCATCATGCACATCTATTGACATTGCAATTTTGTAATCTTGATGTGTAGGAAACAGCGCCAAACATTGAGGAAAATGGTTATTGATATTGTGCTCTCCACGGACATGTCCAAGCACATGAGTCTGCTGGCCGATCTAAAGACTATGGTGGAGACCAAGAAGGTAGCCGGCTCTGGGGTGCTGCTCCTGGACAACTACACAGATCGTATACAGGTAAGACTCTTTCTCCCTCTCTCTCTCTCTCTCTCTCACACACACACTCATGTATCTCTTTCTGGTTTGTGTGCTCGCGCAGGTGCTTGAGAATTTGGTGCACTGCGCTGATCTGAGCAATCCCACCAAGCCATTGCCGCTGTATAAGCGCTGGGTGGCGCTGCTAATGGAGGAGTTCTTTCTGCAGGGCGACAAGGAGCGCGAATCGGGCATGGACATTAGTCCGATGTGCGATCGCCACAATGCTACCATCGAGAAGTCCCAGGTGGGCTTCATCGATTATATTGTGCATCCGCTGTGGGAAACCTGGGCCGATCTGGTGCATCCAGACGCACAGGATATACTCGATACGCTTGAAGAGAACAGAGACTACTATCAGAGCATGATACCGCCATCGCCGCCGCCATCGGCAGCCGATGAGATACCGCAGGATGAGAAGATACGCTTTCAGGTATATCAATCATCAATTGATTATAATTTCCATGCTCACTCCTCACTCTCGTTCACATCGCAGATAACGCTGGAAGAGTCCGATCAGGAGAATTTAGCCGAGCTTGAGGAGTGCGACGAGAGCGAGAGCCGGGCAGATGCCGGCTCCAGCACCACTACAGCCACCATGGCCACCAGCGCGGCTGGCGCCGGCCATCCGCCAGGGAATCAAAATCAGGAGCAACGCGGTGGAATGTGACGGAGAGTCGTCAGAATTTATCGGAGAATAACGGAAAAAGCGCAAAGCTTCTTCCTACTACGTTAGTGACTACAATTTAAAAAAAAAAATATATAAAAGAAAGCAAAAACAAACAAAAATTTTGAAAAAAAAACCAAAAAAAAAAAGACACGAAAAAAAGAAAAAAAAACAACAAAAAAATACAAAGAATTAAACAAATGTTTAAAGCATAAAAACAAAACAGCAATAGCAAAAGTACCGTTTAACTTATAGTAAAAGAAAACACAAAAAACAAACAAAAAAATTATGAGAAATTAGAAATTTACTTAATGAAAACTGAGATTGATGTGAAATACACTGAAAACAAAAAAGAAAGCAGCTAAGCAAAGCATTAACATAACATAACATATAACAATTAATCTAGAAAGAAAACCCCCCCCCAAACAAAACATAACAAAATCCCCCAATTTAAAGACAAGACAAAAGCGCACTGCAAAAAAAAAGAGGCAAACAAAGCTAAACACAAAGAAAACTTTAAACAAAAATCGCAGAAAAAAACAAAGAAACAAATACCGCGTAAAACACAAACATAGACGATTTTTGTTGCTATATTTTATTCGATTTTATCACTTTTTTTTTTTTTAAATATAATTTAAGCAACCGAACTTTAGTTTTTAATGTTAAACTGCAATCAAAGCTCAATATTCACTGCAGCAAATTTGTTGCTTTCATTTTTTATTGTATTGACAAACCAAGGCCAAGAAGGCAACAAAAACAAAAACCAAAACAACAACAGAAACAACAACAACAACTACTGCAACAACAACAATAACAATTGTACCATTAAGTTTTTTAAGATAATTTGTAAATGAACAACGCTTTGAGCTAACAAAAACAAAGAAAAAAGGAAAATATTGTGCATGCCTAAATTTAATTAATAATTTTAAATGATTATTATCATTGTTAAATGATTATGTTGATAACGAATGCGTTGATTGTTGTACACATTTCAAATTTTATTTATTTAGAGACGACAAAAAAAATCAAAACAAAAAACAAAAATACAAAAACCAAAAACAAAAAGAAACACGAAGCACTAATTGCATTACATGTAAGCCAACCCCCCCCCCCCCCTCCCATTTCTCCCCCCCTAAACTCCACCTAAAGGCAAACCAGTGAATTCAAGAAAATTGAAATGCATAAAGCAAAAAACCAAAATTGAAGCTATATTCAAATGAAACAAAAAAACATATGTACATTATGCAGCTTGGACTGCAGATGCAAAGTCCTATATACATATACATATGTAATCATACACGCACGTGAAATACGTTGTTGTTTTTTTTTTTTTAATTATTTGTACATAACTTAAACGTTGGACTCGAATTTAAAATAATGCAGCAAATGCTTGCAACTAAAACTAAATGACGCAAAAATAAGAGGAGAAACAAAGCCAAAAGAAAAATGAAAGTTTAATTTGCTTGAAAACAAAAAAAAACTGAACATAAAACAAAAACCAAAAAAATAAAAACAAATATAATAATAATAATTATAATAATAATATTTACAATAAGCTAAAGAAATTCTTGATTTATGTTGCTTCCAAGTAAAACGCTGTCTTCGCAAAATATCATTTTAGTGGTAGACAAACAAAATGAGTAACAGTAACGATTAGAAAAGTAACAGAAACAGTTAGAACAATTGTTAACAGAGTTAAATCAAGCAACTGACAAATTCGAAATGTGTGTGTTAAGAGTGCTGATGCCAAAAGTTGTCATACGAATGCCACATGAATTAACACATTTTGATTGCTTTAATTGATTTAATTGATTTATGATGCTTTTTGGTCCACAAATTAAATGACAAAAAAAGAAAGAAGACTTTTCCAGCTCAAACACTAGAAAATTCTTAATTTAAAGCGAAAACCAAATAAAATGCAATTGAATAAAGTCATTGGCTACACACCATTAAAAAACAAACTATACGCATACATATATATATATATGTATATATGTATTTACAAACACTATATTTTTACTGAGTCACAGAATCACGCTGGTGCGTCGATCGATCGAGAGTGGCAGGCCAAACTGAAAAGCGCATAATTTATTACATTTATTGTTATTAATTTATTAATTTTTTAATATAATATATATATATATACAATAATATATATTATATATAAAGATATGTTAAAACCCTCCCCAACCCCACACACCCCTACACACACACACACACACACATATTGTATGCTATATATATATATTTTATTTTGTGTTTAAGCGGGCAGGATCCGTGAAATTGTGTTTTTTTTTTTAATATCTACATAATTATATACATACAAATATATATATTAAAACAAAAATGAAATGAAAATGAACCTTGATGGTCTAAAAATATCATTAAAATTATTATGCACTATTAAATATATATGTATATAAATATATATGCATATACAAACCTATATATATATATATATATATATATATATATATATATATATATTATACATTAAAACAGCATAAAAATATATATATATATATTCTTTAAGCCGCAGAACGTGTTGAGTAAATTGTTGTAATTGAATTGAGAAAACAGGTTAAATAGTTTGATCACAACAACTGTCAAATTGTTAGATTAAACCAGACAAAGAAAATATAATAAAAAAAAAAACATTAAAAGATTGTAAGTTGCATAACCAACAACAACAAATACATCAACAACAAAAAATAAATACTTTATAGCAATTATAGCAGCATTGTAAATGTGCGCTTCAAATTTACTTTTGCAATTAATGACTAATTATGCAATTAAATCAAGAGCAAAAGTTATAAGTCAAAGAGAAATCAATTTACTAAAAATATACTACATACAAGAAAACAAAACAAAAAAACAAAAACAAAAAACCAAAAAACAAAAACAATAGTTGAAAACAGGGCGCAGTCCATGGCAAACTGAAAGCTACTTTAACAATTGAGTGAAATGAAATTACAAATAAATGAAACAAACAAAAACTAAATGACTTTTTTCTCTACCAAAAAACCACAACTAACAACAACAACAACAATAACAACAACAGCAAAGATACCAATTATTTATACATGCTATTACATAACAATTCATGCATACCTATAATATTGCTAAAATACATATTTATAGTACATATTATTAAGTAATGTATTGTATAATTGGTTGCAAACTAAACAATTTCAATGTTAGTGAGATACCAAAACAACACACACACACACACACACATTCAAATAAACATATGAAATGATAGAAACATATACACTTACATATTTACATACATACATACATATATATATATATATATATATCTACAGAAATAAGTAATTTACAATGTGTTTGCAGACCTATATATGTATATATATATATATATATATACATATATGTATATATGTATTTAGTATGCTATAATGACAAATTAATAAATGTGCATTTGCCGTTTCGTGTTATGTATACAGTTACTTCTATATGTATTTATCTAACCATATGTTGTACGTGTATTTTGTGTGTCACTGTAATTGATGAATTTAATGTATGTATCTAATGTATGTATTTTAAAACATAGCCCGATAAATGGCATTCGACATTAGTTCTCGCATTGGTAAGCCATTAGCAAATCATAAACTTAAATTAACATTTAAAATTAATACATAAATACATACAAATAAAACAATAAATAAATGAAGAAAAAAAAGCGAAACTATGAAATACAAATATTTACTAATTAGAGAATTGCCATGAAAGAAAGTTAATTGCATCTGAAAGTAGGAAGTATCTTTGTTATCGTGTTCTCAGTCTCAGTCTCAATCTCAATCTTCAACTCGAATCCACTATGTCTATTGCATATGTATATATGTATGATCCTATATATATATATATATCGATTCATCTATTTATCTGTCTCAATTTCGATGGCTGTGGCCCAGTGTTTGCCCAGTTTTGACTGAAATTGCAGTATCGCATATTGTTCATATATAGTACCCACATACATATATATCCATATAGCTAAGATGTGTAACATTTCACATTTAATCGTTGTGTTTATAGCGATTAGAGGAGACATACCAAGTCAAGTATATCTGTGTTTATATATATAAACATATATATATGTACATATATATATTTATATATATATGAGGTCCTATACATATGCATATAGAATTGTAGTAAATAAAACTTCGTGTTTGTGTTTTTTTTTTTTTTTTTTGGGCTAGTAATCATATAATGATAGCTGATACAAATTACTAGAGCAGCACTTTTTAGGACGGGTTGGCCAAATCTTTTGAAAACTATGCAGAAATTTAGATATTTTGTGTGAGTGTCGTAATGCCAACTGTAAATGGAAGTTTTTTTTTTTTTTTTTTTTGTAAATTGGAAATTTAAATAATACATACAATTTAAATTACATATATATATATATATATATATATATATATACCACACAAACATAAAATACGCTGCATTAAATGATGTAAAATGTTTTTAAATACAAAGTTACAACAAAACTTGAAAGGACAACATGTTTTGTACTTTATTGAAATAAAAAACACCAAATTCAAAAAAAAAACAAAACAAAACTCTAAGGAAAACAGAATATGAGAAAAGAAAGACGGTTGTTAAGAAAATCGCTTGAAATGTGAAAAAAGAGTTTGGCTAAAATTGAAAAAAAAAATAGATCTAACAAAGAATAAAAAGAAGCAAGTGCAGAAGAGATATGAGATATGAATTAACAATAATACGAATATTAAAAAAATTGTAACGCTGGCGTTACAATAATGCAGTTAAAACATTTTTTTTTGTACAATTAAATGCAAGCAACAAGAATACTTAATACCAATACACACACACACACACACACAGGATCACACGAGCACATTCATACAAAGATTTACCAATATTGTTCATGAAACACAAACACGCACGCACACACACTCACACAGAGACACGCAAGTGAGATTCGAAAACGAATGGAAAACCGAATATTCAAATATTTGTATGTATGAAATTAATAAATAAATAAAGCAAAGGTATGTGAGGCAAGCTTAAGAAACGAATTGGCCCGTTGAAAGTCAAGGAAACGTCAAATGCAAAACGAGTTTAAGTCCAACCAAATATAAAAAAAAAATAATAAGAAATTGACAAAAATGAAAAAAAAAAAAATACCTACAAGTAAACATAATAATGAGAAAAAACTTACCACTGAATTACATCAGGCGTATTAGGGCAGATATATACATATATAAGTTGAAAGTATTTATAAATAAATAAATGGAATACCCATATTGCATTATACATTTTTAGGGTTTTTTTCGACTCTGTCCCTCGAAATACTATACAATATATATATATATATATATGTATATGTATATATATATTTGTAAAGAAAGAAGCATAAGCATTTATGAAATGCAATTTATTCTTAACTTATTCGCAGAGATCAGTTTAGTACTACATAAATGTCTAAGGCATATTGTAATCCAAGCAATTATCATACCACACACACAGCCACATACATATGTATGTGTGTATTTGAAAAGAACATATATATATATATATAAAGAGACGTAAGAGATACAAACGCGAACAAAAAATGAAAAGCGAACTTAATAAAAATAAATGAAAATAATTCAATATTGCTTGGGAAATATATGGAATCGGGTGCTGATTATTTTGAAATGTGTAAAATGGCCCGCCAAAGACTGGCTCCGATATTGATTGTTATTGACTTGACGCGTAAGCTAACAAAATAACAGACAGCTTTTGTCCAGTATGCGTATGTTGCATACGCAACAGTTTAATTCGATAGCTATCGATATGCGCAAATGGTTCATCAGATCATTAGATGAATAAGTTCCGATAAGCTAGCTCACATCAGAGAGTCAGCTCATTCACGATCAACGGTTCGCTCAACTGGGAAAATATGGTCATCATCTGAAAACCGAAACTGGCCAGCACATTTTAGGCTTATTTCAATCGCTTTGAACCTAAGGAATTACACATATTTACTCAAACTTCTCTTTGGGGAGCAGCATACAATAATGGACTTTTATTAGATTATTTTTTGATAGTTTATCTTTTCTTGTTAATTAAGTTAAATTATGCCAAAGCCAAGTTTTGTTTCAAATAGTTTTCCTCATTTAAATTTATTCTAAATTATAATACGAGCCATTAAATGCCATGGACAAATTGTCCTATTCATAATTTAGATAGTAAAGTTAAACATAATAAAATATAACAGTATATAAAGTCACAATTACAAATCACATGAGAAATCACATTGAAATAGTCAACTAATTTGATGGAGACATTACAGCGAACTCATATAGTAGACACCATGGCAGTAGGGACACTTGCGCCTTCGGCATTTCTGCTCCGGATCCGGTTGAGGTTGCAGCGAGTTAAAATACTTGCCGATGACGGCCAAAATGTCGAGCCGATGTTGCTCGAGAAAATCGACGGCACAATTCTCGTACTTATTGATGCAGTGCATCAGCATGCGGTAGAGCACCAGCTCTGTGGAGACAAAAGTGTTTAGCTTGCGGTCAATTCCGTCCACGCTCTGCTCCACAAAGGTGCGCGTGAGTTGGAGCAGCAGCTGCATCGCCTGCTCGCTAAAATAACGGCTCATCCCATCAAGGACGTCCATAAAGCTGGCATGGCTGCCGATCTGGTCCACAAACTTGATGCCCAACTGGCTGGCCAGTTCCGGTAGATTCAGGCTAAGCCCACCACCGGCGCCCAATTGAAGAAAAGTGGGCAACTGGACACCAGCGGAACCGACGGCACCCAGCACTGAGGCGACTGTGACACCAGTCGCCAGATGCGTGTGAATCTTGTGCAAGTTGAGCAGCACCTCCTTGTAGGGTATGTCATTGATGAGGCGCACAATGTCCAGCTTACGGGATGTGTCGATGCTGCTGTGCAGCTTGGCCGACTCGTTGCTGATCCGACTGAACACCTTCCTTGTCTGGTCGCGCACCACGCGTCGCAGGCTGAGGCCGTCGGTTGCCTTCACGGCGATGCGCAGATTGTTCACTGAATGCGTAAAGATTAGCAGACTGGATGCCAATTGCATCGCATCGAAACCGCTCAGCGATTGCTCGTCGCTAATCTTGAGATACAAATCGTAGACGCCGCTAACGACGCCGGTGCCGGCGATCACTACTGAGGAGACGTTACAGCCGTGCACCGCCAGCTGAGCAGCACGGCCGGCTCGTCCCGCCCGGAGAACACTCAGTGCCGTATTGGCGCCCGTCGCACCCAGGCCAGCAACGCCGCCGGCAACGCCCAGCCAGCTGGAGCGCGCCTCGCTGTCCGCCAGCGATACTGTCTGTCCGTGCCAGCGTCGATCGATGAGCCGCGACACGGAACGCACGGTGGAATAGGCGGCGGTGGAGACGCCAACAACTGTGGCTGCCAGCAGTATGGGTGCGGCGACGGGCAATGCCAGTGTGGCAGCCACCGGCACCGTGGCCACAATGCCACCAACTGTGACCAGCCTGTCGCTGACTTGCAGCACCTTCTGCTTGAGCCACGAAGCTGGTGTCGACAGCACCATTAGCTGCACTTGTTCCTGCTCCCGCTCTCGATCCCCACCCAGATCAGTGGGCTTGACGAATGTGTAGACACCGTGGTTGGGCGCTATCATGGTGCCACGAGGCAGGGCATTGTTGTGCACATACTGCTGCCAGTTGGCATAGACGCGTCCATGCTCATCAATGAAGATCATGCAGCAGCCATCGCTGGAGCTCTCGTCGGCACTACCATCCGCACGAACGCACTTGCGCGTCCTTATCACCGGATGGCAGCTGAAACTGGTCGATTGCAGCGCCAATGTGGCATCCGTCTCAGCGGTGACCAGCACATAGATAATCGCCGAGAGCAGATTGCGATTTGTGTAGATGCGCTGCTTCCAAACATTGTCGAACAGATGCTGGCGCTGCTTGGCCAGTAACTTGTTGCTCCTCGCTCCGTCGGTCTTCGCCACATCCCCGTCTTCACTGTCCATCTCACATATCAGATTGTCAATCTTCTGGCGCAGCACATCCGCCTGCTCGGGGGCGAGGCTGCAATGCAAATTTCAGCGTTTCATTAGAAGCAGCTGAATTTACCGCAATCATTTCTAACTTACGAGTCCCAAATGATTTCCGAGTGAAAACCGCTGCTCAGCGCAAAATCCCGTTGTACTTCGTAAGCTGACCGCTGCATGTTAATTTTGAATTGATTAAATCTAATTACAAAATATAATTTAATTGAATATAAGTAAAATTTCCATGCAGTAAAATTTCAATTTACTCCAGGCAAACTGTGGCGACTGAACTGAGTTCGACAAAAAAAGAAAAGAAAAACAGACAAGAAAAGAGCACAGAAAGAGAGAGTGAGAGAAGGAGCAATAAAAGGAAGGAGAAATAAAAATAACTGTTTAGTTGTATTTACACTGATAGAAAATAATATCGATTTGAAAATCACAGATATTTGCCTAGGCAGATGAATATTGCCAATATTTTCTATCCTATATCCTTGTCTTGCTGTTTGGATTTTCGATATTTTATTTCTTCGATCTGTGATGTATTCTTTAGCATTTCAACTTTTAACTTCTTAAGCATTCTTAAGATTTAACGAATTCATGAAAATAAATGTAATTTAATTGCAAAAATCTGAATCGATTTTAGTGTAGGTTGTTGCATTGGCTAAATTACCAAAGGTCCAAAAAGTAAGGCATACTTTTTGGGGGCGACGAAATAAAAAGGCTGCAAATAGGAAATTCTTGTTTATTCGATTGAAATGTCTTTTGGCCAATTCTTGGCACTAGTCAAAACAACAGGTTTGGCTTACAGCTCGTCAGCATGCGCAGAGAATTTACCGAGCTATTAGCAGGCTTATGGGTTATGGAAGTTATTTGTATTGCCGCAATGTGAATGGTAGGGCAAAAACTGTCAGTGGGATAAAGCACAGCGTAAAATAGCTAAATTACGACGTACTTGCTTGTAAATTTTTCTAATTTTTTCTGATTTAACCCACTTTGTTTGTAATATCATCATTCTTCGAACAATTTGCTTACGAAAGTAGCTACGACTCGGCCAAATCCTTATAGATTTTCACTTTTTCGCTTTAAGTGTGCGGATCTACAATTGGCAGTGTGTCGCATGACGTCACATGCTATGTTGTACGATATCGATATCACTTCACAACCTTCTCTAATTGCATACTATTGCTGTAGCTTGGCAGCAGCTTATCGATATATCGTTACATCGATAGTTATACACAAAGTATTATTTATTGCTGATGTGTGTGTGTGTGTGTGTAAGTGCTTGTGTTGTATTTGAATCAATTGTGCATTTGTTTTTACTCAATATTAGCACAACAACGTTACACAACATTCATAACTGAATACTCAAAACATTCAACACTCGAAACACTCAAACACGCTCAACAACAATAGAATGTTTGAAGATGCGCATGCGCAGCCGCAGATTGCTTCCAATTGCCATCGCGCTAATCGTAATCATAATATTGTGCATCAGTTACATGGCGACTCCACCCACTTCTTCTCCTCCACATCCGCTGCGTGAGCAGAGCAGAGATGAGTTTCTGGTGCATCTGCCCCCGACCATTGACGAAGACAAGCAAACAACAACAGATCAACTCAACGCCCGAATAGCAGCAAAGCAGCCAATCGCAGCTCAATCTAAAGTGGCAATGGAAGTGGGAGCAGCACTAAAACCTGGACCTCTGCTGAATCTGACAGATTTTGATTATCTGCTCGCCAGCGATGTGTGTCGACGCGCTGAGCGGGAGCTGCTCGGTAAGTTGCCCACAAAGAAAAATAGAATCAATTTGCGAGTGTGAACAACAAAATTTGGGTTCGATTTGGATTTTGTTGTTTGAACTTACTCACCTGACCCCTCAATCCAGCTCTCTACTAATGCGTAATCCGTAATCCCTAACAGCTGTACTCATTGTGACCTCGTATGCGGGACACGATGCATTGCGTGCCGCTCATCGTCAGGCGATAGCGCAGAGCAAGCTGGCCGAGATGGGGCTGCAGCGGGTTTTCCTGCTGGCTGCGCTGCCGGGACGGGAACATTTCATCAACCAGGCGCAGCTGGTCAGCGAGCAGGCGCGTTTTGGGGATCTGCTGCAGGGCAACTTTGTGGAGGACTATCGCAATCTGAGCTACAAGCATGCGATGGGTCTGCGCTGGGCATCCGGAGAGTGTCGGCAGCGTGCCAAGTTCATCATTAAAATGGACGATGACATCATCTACGACATATTTCATTTGCGACGCTATCTGGAGTCGCTGGAGCTCAGCCAGCCGGCGCTGACCAGCAGTAGCACGCTGCTGGCGGGTTTTGTGCTGGACGCCAAGCCGCCCATTCGGCTGCAGGCTAACAAGTGGTTCGTCACACGCCAGGAATACGCGGACGCACTTTATCCGGCCTACCTGTCTGGCTGGTTGTATATTACGAATGTGCCAACTGCTGCACGCCTTGTGGCGGAGGCGGAGCGAGTGCCCATCTTCTGGATAGACGACACCTGGCTGACTGGCATTGTGCGAACGCGCCTCGGCATTCCGCTCCAGCGGCACAACAATTGGTACTCGGCCAATGCCGAGTTCCTCGACTGTTGTGTCCGCGACCTCAAGTCCCATGGCTACGAGTGCGAATACTTTGCCGGGCCGAATGGTGGCGATGCCAAACTGCTGGTCGAGTTTCTGCACAATGTGGAGAAGTGTTACTTTGACGAGTGCATCAAACGGCCGCCGGGCAAATCTCTCAAGCAGACCTGCCTGGCCACCGTTAGATCTCCAGCGCCGGACCATGGAGTCGCTCACATCCAACCACTCAGGCTGAGATGACCACAGATTGCTTTCCCTTTCTCTTTTCGCTGCTTTTTTTTATTACTTTCGATTTGTCTTTCACTTTCACCTGCTCTGCCCTCCAGCTTCCGCATCCTTGCGTCACATCTAAACTAAGGCTTATTAGGCTTAAGCATCCATGTGCAAATTGGCAACGTTCGTCCTTAGACCTAAGATAGAAAAGTACACAGAAAAGCGTCCAGCTTGACTTATGTTATAAATAACTATAACTAATTACTGATTACTGATTATCGATTTCTAACTTTAACTTTTACTTAACATTTTATAATATTGTGCAGCTTAACAATAATAATTTCATTTTCATAAATGTATCCAATTTGAATTGATTCAAATAAATCTGCCTCACTAGTTGAGTGGCAAAATGCTGATCAAAAGTTGTTTTTACTTTCTTAAAAGTTATTCGCTAGTGAAATACAGTATGTCAGGAAAGTGTTGGGACACAGGCACAAATGCATTTTTCCTCATTTCTTTTCCAAAAATATGTATATTATTATAGAATTTTAATTTTTTTTATTTCTTTATCAATTTTTGTGTTGTCTAGTGGAATTTTTAAAACCAGTTAGAGCAAGCATTTATAAGATTCATTAATTTAAAAAATGTTGAAATTTGAATATCGAAAAGATTCATTCTTGGAACTGTCAAGAACGTGTTTTTGATGATTTTATGTTGATCATATTTATTATTAATATTTGGATTTCGTATCTACGGTTATAAAGGAGCTACTTTCGAGCAAATAACGGGAAAGCCTTAGAGGCACACATTAAATGGACAAATAGACTGAGATTAGCGAATATTAATTAGATATTATTATTGCTTAAATTAATAATAATTTTTTCCATTAACTTTTTGTTAAATAGTTTATTTAATCGAAGATATATAAGAAAACAAAATAAAAGTCAATAATAAAAATCATATTTTTGCAAAAGAAAAGGGTAAAGATTATTTTTTCCTTGTGTTTTTTTTTGTTCTCTTTGCAGCTGGTTGGAAGTGCTACCAAATTCGACATGAATTACATAAATTGCAGTATTTTCTTTGTTTAGGTGTGGCACACTCAGAGAAAACGGCTCGAACTCTGCAACATTCTTGTAGATTCAAGACTACGACCAAATATTGGATTTTTAGTGTCTGTGAAGTGTTGTTAGTGTACCCAAAAGGAGTTGTACGAAAAAATCAAATAGCAAATTCGTTTGAGTTATCATTCTTTATTATCATAAATAGATTTAAATTAAATAAATGCAATACAATTAAGCACAATTTCATTGTACACACTATGAAATTAGTTTCGCTTCATTTCTGATCGCTCGTTATTTATTTTTGTTTGTTGCTTCTTCTTTTCTTTTGAAAATTGCATCTGTTTGCTGTTAATTACCTTGTTAGCTTTTTTTGTTTTTTTGTTTTTTCCTTTTAAATTAAATAAATGTGAGTATGTGCGTGTGAGTGTGTGTGTTGGACTGGGTGTGGGGGGAAATTAGCAGGGTGTGTATGAGTGTGCGTGTGAGTGTGTGTGTGTGTGTGTGTGAGTGCATCTGCGGCTGCAGTCTCTATACAAGTTACAAAAGAGATCGATCGACGGAGCTTTAAGCTCGCAACTCAATCTTTTTATTTATCTATCTTTCAACTTAATCTCCTTTCCCTTCTCCTTCTCCTTCTCCTGCGCTCTTGATTTAATTCATTCCTTTCATTCCTTTCGTTTGGTTGTCTCTTTTGTAACTTTATAGAAAGTACGCGCTCGCAGTTTTTCAATATGCGCTTATTATCGTCATTCGTACTTCTCTTTCTTTCTTTCGTTTAGTTTCCATTTTAAAAATTTAAATTAATGATCGCATCGCATATGTAAATGTAAATGTTAATGTAAAAGTGCAGTTCGCTTCGCTTGACGCTTGACGCTTATTCGCATTTCGCTCTTTTGCTTTTTTGCTTGCTGCTTGCTACTTTTTGTCTACTAAATGTTAGAAAATAAGTTATAAAAAATAGGCTAGGGGCAGGCGAACACAGTTAACGCATTCGCCAAATCAATTTCTGGAAATTAACTCACGCTCTAAATCTAAATAAATATAAATAAATAAATTGTATATATAGTAATTATTAAAAAAAAAAAAAAAACAAAATATACACGCTTGTCAGGCAGCTGCTCTATGTGTATGTGTGTGTGTGTGTGTGTGTGCTTTGATTGTGATCAAAATTGAGTTGATTTACTTCTTCTTCTTCTTCTTCTTCTTCTCACGTTTTCTATTGCAAACCGAAGCCGAAGTCCCTTTCATGATTAACTGCGCTGCTGCTCTCACTGCCAGTTTCTCTCTCGTGAGAGAGCGCTGAGCGCTGACAAGCGTGGACGTTGTTGCACTTAAGATGGGCGCCATACGCCAAAGAGAGATAGAAATAGCGCGTGACAAAGAGAGAATTTGTTATGTGTGCGTAAATGTGCGCGGGCGTGCATGTGTGTGTGTGCGTGTGTGCGGGTGTTGGTGACAATTTGTGTGTTTTGTGTATGGTTTTGTTTTCCTTTTCTTTTTCTCTTATCTCTTTTGTTTTGCAGCTATTGTTGGTCTTCTTCTTCTTGCTGCTGTTCTCGTGTTGCGCCTAAACTTATGCTACGATTTTGTGGGGCTGCATCCATTTCTTCATGTAGTAGCAGAACAGCGTCGAGATATAGAGCAGGATCATCAGCGCACAAGTAACGGCCAACGCCAGCACGGACGTCTTCGTTGGGCACGGCTCGATGATGGTGACAGTCTTGTCTGCAATTCATAAATTATATAAAAATTGTATTATTTTCGTTATGGGAATTTTCTAAATATTAAAAAGTTTTCTCCTCAATTATTTTTTGTATTTTAATTGCTTGGGCAACTTTGCAGTTAGATTTGTATTGATTTTTAGTTCTTACCTTTGGCAAAGTCTGTGCTTGGATCTGCCTTGAAGAATTCACGCTTCTCATCGCCAAAGTCCAAGACGAGAATCTCCTGCGAGATGTTCATCTCATCCTTGCTCTTGGTCTCATTGCTAAAAAAAAACACAGAATAAGTTTTAATCATATTGAAGCATTGGTTTGGTTGTGAAAAAGACCACTCACGAATCAATGGAGCGACGACGCCTTCTGCCCAGGGATTCGAATGACTCCATGTTCCATTCGCAGACAGCTGGCTCACAGGGACCCAGACAGTACTTGACATTGCACTGGAAGATGACGCCGTAGCTTTCGGTAAAGCGGAATGCCTCGTAGGTGGATTGCAGCGCATTGCCGTCGGCGGTGAAGCCGGGGAAGATGGTGGGATCTGTGGGGCAGCCCAAGTCGTCAATGATCTTGAAGCTGGTGCGTGCATCCTTTGCCATGGCAACGCAGCTGCGTGCAAAGATACCATAAGGAGCTGCAAGAAGATTGATTAGAGGATTAGCTGTTGAAACTTGGTATTAAAAGGAATGCATTTAACGTACTGTCTTCGGGAATCTCGATGCGGAAGTTGAGGCGATCGCCGATGCGCACAGTTTCCACCTCGCGTTGACGTGTATCCAGAATGCGGATCCTTGGTGGTGGTGCCTCCGGCGACGAGTTGATGTGAATCATCTCAGGATCGCGTATGGGCATCATGCCGAAGGTGATGTTCTTCGAGCTCATGTCATATGTGCACTTCACCTTGTAGATCTTATCCGCCTTGGTCATCACGACGCTGTGGTGCTGCAGGACCACCGTATTCGAGTAGACGCCCGTCTGTGAATTGCAATTGCAGCTAGCTATTAGCTGTTATAAGGATAATGAGTCTGGCTATTTACCACGCTCTGTGTATTGCAATCCTGTCCAGTCATGGTCAGGTCCAAGCGGAACGCATCCGAGTTGATCACATCGATGTTGCACGTCTCCGAGCGGCCCAAAGCATAGATGCGACCATTGAACGGCTTGTTGGTGCGCACCTGCACAGCAATCCGGGTGTCCTTGCAGTGCACAGAGACTGAAAGAAATTGGAAATGGATCCCATTAATGAATGAACACAATGAGTGAACTGTTTGGCTGGTGCTGGTGCAATTCTTACCGTCATAGCAGGTGCCAGTCTTGTCGCAGTTGACATCGTTGCGCGTCATGTTGGTCAGAGAGGGATCCTCGATGGTGTCCAAGCTGACGGGCAGCGTGTCAATCTTATCCAAAGTGCCGGGTGGTGAGTTGCTACCGGCTCCGGCAGATTTCTCGCACTGATTCTCAAAGTACTGGCCAATGGGTTCGCCATGATCGATCAGCGGACGCTCATGATTCAGATAGGTGGATGGGCCATCGGGCAGAGTCTTGTGATCCAAGTGATACAAACGGCAGTTGTACTGAGCGCCCTGCGGCTGCCCCAGATACAGGAAGGAGCGGCAGAGGAACTCGGACTCAATCTCGCAGGCAAGACGGCAGGCTGACTCGGAGGTCACTTGCAGCTCCTTGTCCGTGTAGTAGTGCAGACCAACATACTGGGCGACCTTTTCCTCGGAGACACCCATGCGGGCGTTGGCAAACGAGCGTGTGTTCTTGCAGGCCTGCGTCGGCTTCAGGCAGAGATTCTCAAAGTAGTCGGTGCCCTGGGCATCGACCAGCTGCACAAACTGGCCGGAGCTGCGTCGATCCGAGTCGCTGAGCACGCACTTCATGTTGTTGTAGTCGTATTCCACGGAGCGGCAGATGAAGCGTTTCTCGTTCAAGCATGCAGAGAGGCAGGCCTCCTTGGTGCTGGTGTAGATGAGGGCATTGTCCAGGCCACGGATTATCTTATTGGGCACACGCTCAAACGACCACGGACGATGGCAGACATTCTCGCTGCGCAACTGCAGCTTCACCATGTAGTACATGTTGGCCGAACGCTGTGGCGCCGCCGACGGATTGGCCGCCGACGAATCGTTCTGCAGCTGGCAGTGTGTCTCCTGCGACGGCGATAGTGGATTCACAACGAAACTGAATGCCGCCGCCTGGCAGTCGGCCTCCTCGCGGCACCAACCCTGGCACTCGTACAGCGACAGATTCTTGACGCTGTAGTACGTGGTCCCGGCAAAATCGTAATCTGTCAGCTTCTCAAAGGCCATGCGTGCGGAGACCTGTGCCGGCAACACCATCAGCATGACCAATCCGAGCGAGATCAGCAACATGCCGCTGCCGCTGCCGCCGCCGCCGCCAGAGATCGTTGTCCTCGTCGATGCCCGTTTTCCTGCTTCGTTTTCCTGTTCTCTTCTGCTGCGATTGCGCCGGCTGCTGCTTCTATTTGCTGCGTTTTGCATCTGCAAGATGTGCAAGAAAAACAAGGAAATTCTTAGTTGTGGTTGCAATTTTTCTTCGCTTTTCTTTTCTTTTCTTTTTTTTATTTGTGGCACTTTTTTTTACGGTAGACAACTTTAGTCCAGAGCCAAGAAACTTGTATTCTAATGATAGTTGAACATGTGAACAGATATTTTAACAAAAATATACAAATAATTACATATATAGCAAGTAAAAGAGAGTGTGTGAGAGAGAGAGAGAGAAAGAGAGAGAGAGAGAGAGAGTGTGTGTGTTTGTGTGTTGGCAGATAGAGAAATCCACAGTGGCAAAAAAACTGAGCAAATTTTGCGATTTGCAACAAAAATTCTGACCAAAAGCAGGAAACGTTGATAAATTCATTTAAAAAGTTTTTTTTTTTGCAATTTGTAAACTAGTTAAAACAAGTAAATTAAACAACAATTAAATTAAAAGCTGTTTGAATGACAATAACAAATATGAAAAAAAAAACCACAAAACCTGCCACACTCGTTCACCTGCTGAATCGAGGATAAGCTCATCAAATAACCATAAAGTGAAAGATGTGAAGCTGATGACCAAGACTCGTGTGGACACAACAATTTGGGGCAGCAAAGGCAGTTATGGAACTGATATGGAATGGATGTTGCCATTGCACCAGTTGTGTTGCAATTTGAAGTTATTTAAATCTGTTTATTTTCCTTTCTCATTTAATTACTTTGGTTAATTATCATTTATGTTGCATGCATCTAATATTGTCCGTTGTGGGCACAGGAGGAGCACCGAGGAGCTTGACAAGGGGCAATGAGTCCATTTACTGGGTGCATCTTTTCTAATTTACCATTCAAATCATAGAGAATAAGATATATATTTCAACCTTACAGATTTTCTAGATATGATAGATATAATTGTTAGAATTGCAACTATAAATTTTAATATTTTGAAATTTACAAATGTATTCAGTGGTTGCATGTATTGGCCGCCAGATGGCGTCAAGCATTATGGCAATCACAAACGATGACAGTAAATGAAACTATAAAAGTGGCAAACTGACAAAGATGGGGAGCTGTGGCTACATCAGACATCCGCTCCATTACACGCTTAACTGAGCCCACAGCAAACCAGCGAACCAATAAGAACTATTTCAACACCCCTGAGACCAACTGCCTCCCTCCCACTGGCCGAGTTCGTTGGCTGCATTTGCAAAGAGTTTAATGAGCTGCCCGACGGAAATTACAATGGCTTGGAGCTGAAGCAGCGTTCCACTTGCGCGCCATCGTCGTATTTTATTGACGATCTGCGGTTGGAAATTCTAATGGACGCGTTTCCAACTTCCCAAACCCAAACCCAAACCAAACAGCTATCGAGTTGGCATTCCTGTGGGTTTGAGTTGGGCATGCTGCAAATTGGTTTTTTTTTTGCGCTCAAGCAGCTGCTTTTGTGGCTAAAACCAAATTGGGCACATGCGGGGGCAAGCATTGACCCAGAAGGTGCAGGTCCCTGTACCGGAGCCAAAAACCTGCCCGGCACAGCAGCAATTGAAAAGCGAAAGCTGGATTCTGTTTGGCTGCCATCTCAAACATCAGTTGCCAACTCATTCATATTAATGGCGCACAATTCATGAGTCTGGGCCATGAATGATTCAAGTGCGCACTCACATTATTATCACCATTGAGTACTCCGCACTCAGCACTCCGCACTTGACACTTGACACTCACTTGGTAAATCAATCAAGTGGCCCAACAGAGCCGTCAATTCATTGCAAATGCGAATGAATATTATCGCGATTCAATGTATTCAATCATGCACTCACTCGACTCTTGAGTTGGCTTAATATCCTCAACGATGCGTTTAATCTATCTACTAACAATAGGCTTAACCCACCATAGTCTATCCATCCAACCATCCATCTATCATGGACATAGAAAAAGATGCATCTTAAGCAGTGGTTTGCTAACCCTTTCTCCTGATGGAGAAATAATCTTTGTGAAATCTATTAAAATGCGTACTATAAAAAAAAAAAATATAAGGATCGTTAATTCAAGAATTAGAAAATTGTGGGGTGTTTGTAGTATCCGGTATATAAAAAATAACGAGGGAAATGTAAATACACACATCAGTGGCACACTCGGTATTTATATTGTTATTTGTCTTATCTTTTATATATTGGCAGTACACTTGTTATTCATGATTCTTTCCGACACTCAGCTCAACTCATACATCGACATTAAACATTCACTAACTGTATTCATTTGCATTTGAGTGCATAATGAGTGCCTCTACCCAAATGGCCAATGCGATGCGGAAGTCTTTGCGTTGCCAGCGTTGCCATATTTGTGTATGAGTGCATGCGAAACGATACCGATAGCTATATAGCTATTCATATGCATAGAGCTATATAGCGATACCGATAACCAACTGCAGTTGCGTTTAGAGCGGCATTAAGGCTTAAATTTATGGATTTTTAAACGCCCACAAAGCACTGAGTTGGGAACTGTGAGCAGGTTGCTCCTAGCTGGTAGCTGCTAGCTGCTAGCGGGTAGCGGGTAGCGGGTAGCTTCTAGCTACATTGCAACTCCTCTATGCAATTATATTTACATATTCAATTCAATTTGTTTGCTGAACTGTCCCAGGCAAGTGGGCAGCCAGCATGGAGAGCTTCATTCTTGTTGCTTCTTTCTGGTTGCTTGTTATTTGCTGCTTGTTGTTTGTTGCTTGTTGCTTGTTGCTTGCATACCGCAATTATTTATACGAGCGTATTTATAAGTTATACTAGGACTACTGCTAGTACTTGTACTAGTACTATTAGTGGACTCCACCACTGGCCCCTGGGCCTCTAAAATGCAGCAACAAAGTAGAAGAAACCAAAACCAAATGAAGAGCGAGGAGAGCAAGGGAGCAAAAGAGAGAGAGAGAGAGAGAGAGAGAGGGAGCGAGTGACTGAGATAGAGATGGAGTTGGAGTTGGGGATGGAGGGGTGGTGGCTTTCAAATGATTACAGTGCTCGGAACGTGGCTATTACAAACAATATTAACTCACAGGTTGCCAGCGCGAATCGCGAAATGCGCGCTTCGAATTCAGGCAATCGTTGCCGCCGTTTCCAATTGTAGCAACAGCAGCAGCAGCAAAAAACGATGCTACAACTGGCAACAGCAACATCAACATCAACAGCAACATGAGCAACATTGACAACGACAATAGCAACAGCAACAGCAGCGACAACAAATGTAGCCACTATGTATGAAATAGGTGGCAAACACAGTCAGCGGAATGTGTAGCGTGTTCTCAACCAAAGCGACAGCAGCAACAATAACAACAACAACAACAACCAGCACAACAACAACAACAACAGCATCGCAGGAAGCCGCTGCAACTTTTTATACCCTTTGCAAAGGGCGTTGAAATTTCAATACTAAACTTTAAATTTCTTCAAACACTTTCTCGATTAGTAAGAAATGGGTTTTTTTTTTAAATTCAATTTTTATGTCTTATTGGTTTATATAGAAATCATATATATATATATATATATATATATCGTGTACAAAAAGCGGGCACAAAGAGTATTTAGTTATCGACGCAATGAAGCCAATTTTTTGTTGTTGTCCATTTTCTTGCTTGTTGCTCGGACTTGGCGAGTTCGTGTTCTACAATTGCCAATCTGCATGAGAGTGCACAGCAACAAAATCCCAGTCCCAGTCCCAGGCCCAGGCCCAATTCTTGTCCCGGCTCCCGGCTCCAACTCCAGCTTCAGTTTCAGTTCGAACTTCAGCTGCAGCTGGAAATGAAATGCGTTTGGATTGCAAGGCGAGTGCGATGGAGATTGGTAGTAGAGGGAAAGAGAGAGAGAAAGAGGGGGGGGGGGCGAGGGTGGAGGGAGGTTAGCCAATTACATGGGCAGAGTCGAGCGATCTGCCTGCGGAGATAAAACGCAAAACGTGAAACGCATTCGTTCGCATTCGAATTTGACGTCATTGCCACCGCGTGTTGCCCTTGTTGCAAGTGGTGCACGCTTTGCTGGCATCTTGGGCGCGATTCGTTTTATTTTTAGCCAAATTGCATTTATTTTTGGTGCGTCCTTGGCTTAAACGCAGCGCTCTTCCCATTTGACCAGCAACCGGCAATTCTAATGCCACATTTCTGTTTCGGTTTGCAATTGCTTTTGGGTGTAATTGAGAGTGTTGTTGCAGTTGCAACATGCTTGCTGGAATCAGCTGCTAACTGCCGCCTAAGGCTAACAGGAAACGGCAGCTGGTGCCACAGTAGTTCACACATGTGGCGCCACTCAACAGCGCAGCAAAACTCAAGTATTGATGATGCCGATGCTGCTTTTTCAGCATATCGCTGCTGCTTAGTGTTGCTGCTGCTTAGTGTTGCTGCTGCACCTTTGTGTTGCTCGCAACGCCTGCTACATAAATATCGAGAGTCTGGTGGGCGTTAACCAAATAATACCCACGGCGTTCAATCAATGCGAATGCAATATCAACTGATAAAAATAACATGTAAACGTCTGCCCCAATCGGGAGTGTCCGACTGGAAGATATCCTGCTGCCTGCGGAGCACAAACCAAAAATGTACAAGCTGAACTAACCGAGTATTTAGGGATTGTTCAGAATTCAAAATATAATTCACAATAGAGAAAATTGCAATTAAAATTGAAATGTGCAAAAACATTTTATTTTGTAAAGATTTATTAAATATGCTTTGACAAATGAAAGTTTACACTTTATACAGATATATATATATATATATATATACTGTCTGGCATATATTTTTGCATTTAGGCTAGGGGATATAACAAGAAAAATGTGTGCAATATGCACAGCTTGGAATCTGAGTCTGAATCTGAGTCAGAATCTGAGTAGGGGTACGTGGCAGAGCTTGAGTATACTCATCCCAATCTGCTGGTGGCAGAGTTGGCCGCTGCTTGCTACATAGTTGCTGGCCATGTTGCTGCTTTGCTGCCTTGCTGCTTTGCTGGTCAGTGGCGCGTACTTAGTTAGATGGATGATGCAGTGCGCTGGGTAACCGGCAATCATGAAAATTGTACGCTTGCCCCCAAACAGAATGGACGACGGGCATGTTATGGGGGAAGGGTGAATGGGAGAATGGGGGAGGTTTGTTGGCTTAGATTGCCTTTTTGTTTTAGGTTCAGACTAAGCCAGTGCCTCTCACTCCCCTCGCTCCCCTCGCTCTGCTCGCTTGTTGCGTCTTGGAGCAGCAGGCAACAAGCTAAAGGTTATCATTAGGCACGTTTACTTCCTCTTCGCGTACGGCCTCTAATTACGAGGCAAGTGGCCAAGTGAATGCCACAACCAGTCAAAGATGGAAAAAGTTCCTGTGCCACAGCACATGAGCAACATTTGATGAGCCCCAGCAGCAGCAGATGAAGAAGAAGAAGAAGAAGAACAAGCGAAACGCTATCAAGAGAAAACCTTTGAAAGGTCATCCCGTTACTCCAATCAGAGAGAAAAGCGCAAAAACAAAAACAAAAAAAAAAGATTAAGCAAAAGAAAAAAAAAGAGATTAATTTTTTAAATTTTTATTTTTATAGTTCATCAGAAAAATGAATTTATGCACGAAGCGCAAACAATACAGAACTAATTCCAAAAGACTGAGCAGAATAAAAAGAGATGAGGGAAATAAATTAGAAATGATACAAAAACTGGAAATTATATAGCGAACAATATAACAAAAAATAACGGTGACAATACACAGACTGAGGCAAAGCAAGTTGGACAAAACAGTGAAAGTAATAATATGCAATTAAGTCAATTAAAATGAAATGAGAGACGACCAACAAAAAAGAAACACATTTAACAACCAGATGAAATTGCAACACTCCACAGCCAACGGCAACTCTTCTTCTTCTTCTTCTTTATTTTCTTGTTTTCTTTCTTGTTTTCTTGTCATTTTGTTTCATTTAGTTGTCAAACATTGACCAGGTTAAGCGAAATTTATGGCTCGTAGAAAGGCGAAACAGAAAACAGAAAACGGAAACCAAAAAACAGAAAAAACAGAAAAAACAGAAAAAACAGTAGTCGATTTGTTATTTTTTTTTTATTTTTTTTTTTCGAAAAGAAGTTCCAGTTTTAATTAGTCAAAGTGACAGCTCTATTATCTACTTAACTGTATAATTTTGAAATGATGTGTGTATGTGAAAGGGGCAACAAGTTGAGTGACGTTTGAGTCAAGTCAAATGACGAATGCTTTGGGGCATCCATATAGACAATTGAAAGCATCAATGTCTCTGAAGAAAGTGATTTATCTTTAAGGATTATGGTAATTTAATATGAATTATTCATGGCCCCAAAATATGATTCAGAGAACAGCGATCTTTGCTTAGAATATCGTTTAAAATCATATTTACAATTGGTACACAATTTAATAATGATTTAGAAATGATCCATTAAATATATAGTGAAGAGTCAGAGTTGATCATAAAACAGACTTTCTATTACTACGGCTTTTTTGCTTAAGAAAATCAGAATTTCAATCATTAATTTTATTTTTTTAAAAATGTTTACTAGGCCAGAGAACTTAATCAGCAATCAAATTATGGCAGTCGCGAAAATGATTTGTACATTAATAGAGAGCTGCCAGTTGGCCAAGAAATTGCTTTGGCAAATCATAAAGAAAACCCGCCAGCAACTGATTTTCAGCCAACTCACTTCCTTTTTCTCTGACTGTCTGCAAAACTCTCACCCCTTGAAAGTCGACATGCATCGCACAGGCAAAGGAGTTCTAGTCACACTCATGAGTGTTGTGTGTGTGAGTGTGTGCACTCGAAACGGATGTCTGCACCTAACAGCTTTGGTATTGCAATCTGTCCGTCTGTCTGTCTGTCAGTTTGTCTGTCTGTCGACTCGATCAGCGGCGGAAATGGAGGCCTTTTCATATTTGCAATTTGTTGTCACAACACGCGAGTGTCTAAGTAAATGAGTGCGAGTGTGAATGCATATCTCCCCCTCCCCTCCCCTCTCTATCTCTTACTACACTCGCTGTGTGTGTGTGTGTGAGTGTGTGTGTGTTTATCTGCTTACTGCAATTATGCAATTTTCAATCATCGCAGTTTAAAGATGCGCAACGTGCAACCGTTCAAGTTGAAGCACCTGCCACAAGGTGTGCATGCGTGTGTGTGTGTGTGTGTTGTTGTGCGTGTCTTTTAGCTATAGGTGCACCAAGTCCCAGTTTCGCAATGCAATAGAAGAGCGATGCAATAATTGCTATCGAACAATGAAGAACCGCAAAACATGTCAAGGCACAGAAACAACAACAACTCAAGAGTTGCCAAGTTGTAAGTTGCCAAGTTGCAAGTTGCCAGTTGCCAGTTGCCAGTTGCCCGAGTTTGCTGAGTTGCCCGAGTTTCCCAAGTTGCCAGCTGCATGCAACAAACACGCATCTTTCTCCATTCTATCCGATTGTACGTGCGTGTGTGTGTGTGTGTGTGTGTGTGTGAGAATATTAAAAGTTATAATTACAAAAAAAAAAAAATAATAATGTAGCAAGGCGTGAGGCAAGCAACATGCAGCGGCCTTCATCTAATGGCAAATGTTGCCATACTCCAACCCCATCTTGCTGCACTTACACATTTTGCCTGGACCAGAAGCATCAAGGAGCATTTCGATGGGCTTCGGGTGACTTGGCATATTAGATGAAAAAAATGCAGTGTAAAACGCTTTACACAAATTAAATGCAACGCATAGCGAAATCCCAGTTAAACAGAAGGGGGGGGGGGGGGGGCAAAGAGATATATAATGACTGGCAAATTATATTAACATTGATATGTGGCAGCAACAGCAGCCTTTTCATTTGCTGCAACAAACTGCAAACTGCAAACTGCATCCCAAACTGGGAAACGAGAACTGAGCCAAGGCTGTGACTTGGCCAAGAGCCAAATTGCTTGCCATTTACCAGGTGCTGCTGATGGTGTTACCAAACGGTGGCATGTCTAACCCACTTGCCATGACCCATCAGAGGATGCGATGCTAACAAATAATTGAATCCGAGTCTTCTAAATTATGATAAAATCATCTCGGCTATTTTACAATTTTACTTCTTTTATCATCATTTCACTTAACTAATTTAATTGAATTGCTTTTTTTCAGATTTCCGATTTAATTTGATGTCGATTTTTTAAAGGTGTTTGAATAAAAAATCATAAAAAATCTTAAAACATAGATTTCTAATGGGTTTCACGGGAATAATCAATAATTAAATTTGAGACAAACAAAAGACTTGGAACACAAACTTGTTCGGCTGCCACTGCATTTAAAATGACAATATACAAATGAATGTGTGTGTGTGTGTGTGTGTGTGAGTGTTTGTGTGTGTGTGTGTGTGCTATTAAATGCCGTTACTAACTTTAAATGAACACCCAAACGAGTCCAGGCAGACAGTGCGAGCCAATTTGCATGCGTTATGATTGAATCAGGCTAGCTGCCTGCCTGCCTGTCTTTGTTGGGGACGTGCCACAGGTGTTGCAGTTGCAGTTGCAGTTGCAGTTGTGGCAGTTGGAGTTACAGAGTTGTCAGTGCACGAAAGGATGCCATTTAATTTAGCAGCCGATGCCATCGTTGCGCATGTTAAACTAAAAGCCCAGAACTAACGCGCAAATCGGAACAAAAACTGGCCGGAATAAAGTGGCCAGAGAAAGGCGCTGGTTGCCTGGTTGCCAGGTCTGATTGCCTGCTGCAATCTGTGTATACTGTGGCTGTTGATGTTACTTAGAACCGGAAATTTATTGCATAACAAGTTGAACGCGGCGATATCACATGATACAGCCCGATAGCCGAGGATGTGGTTGGGTTAAGTCGCGGGCTTAGTTGAGATTGCTCAGTTGGCCAGTTCGACTGCCTCAAGGTTGTTCGGCAACACTTTAAGCCCATCCACAGACACAAAAGGGGCATGAAGTGGCAAAGGCAGAGACTCGACAAAATATATATTCGAAAGTGCATCTCTCGTTCAACGGGCTGGCAAAGCTGGCTGCTTGTCGATGCATCCGCAAGATATGCGGGCCCCAAAATGAAGGAGGATGGAAGAAGGAAAACGGGTGTGGTGTTGCCCACGCCGAGATTGGGCTTGTGCTTGGGTGCATGGGTCTGCGATTGGGTACAGTGGTCACTCGACAAAAGGCAAACGGCTGCAGTTCGTCTGATTATTTGCGAATATTTCTAGTGAAAGTCGTAATTAATGATTTGCCATCCACAATTAATGAGCCTCATTTAAATGCCAAAATATTTATTATTGTTTTTAAACATGTAATAAATTTTTACTGCTCGAACAATAATAAATTGAAAGACTTTTTGGAAAACCATTTAAAAAAAAATATACACATTCAGTCAAACATTTTTATAAATATATTCTAAATATTAATTACAAATACTAATTTCATAGGATAATAATTCTCAATTAGTTTGTGTTTAGTTTATTTTGCTCTATTTAGTTTTTATTTATAGCAGTTTTAAATTTTAAATTTAAAATCTGTACAATTTGAATTTGTAAAGCATGTTTCGCATTTCCAAAAAGTTAACATTTTGAATCGATCACTGTGATGGGTCACATGGCTCCGCACATTTCATAAGTTCTTCTTGGAATGGCAAACTTTAAAATGCAGCTGTCAATAGTAAGACAGAAAAAGAGAGAGAGAAACGGAGAGGGGGAGAGAGATGGATAGATGAGGAGAGCGTTTATTGTAGGAGTGGAATAGTGAGGAATCGATCGTTGAATTGCCTTGGCTCATGTTTGGCAATTCGATTTCGATCAGCTGTGTGGGCTGTGGCCCGTTCCTAGAAGCAGCGACCGACACGACTCCTCCTCCTCTTTGACTTCTCGATGGCTGGCGTGGCCAACCTGGCTACGCGGAAGTTATGCCACAAAAAGCCATTAGCCAGCAGCAAGCAGCAAGCGATGGCAACAAAGAACAGGAGTCATTAGAGCGCATTTGAGTTGCGGAATGTGGCGGATAAGAGACAAATAGACGAAGAAGAAGTAAAAGGCGACGACGAAGAAGAGCACACACAAAAGAGATGAGCAGTTGTTGCAGCTCAGCAAGCAAACGGGGCAAACTCAACACAGCTAGTTGTGGCAAGTGCAGCGTTGCATGATTTATGGCAATTATGATGATGACGCTGCTTCAATGCGCCCCACAAATTACAATTAATTGCAAGTGCTGACCTCACCTACCATGCCCCCACACCACACACACACCACACACACACCCCTACCCCCTCCCCTCCATTCCACTTGAGAGCCTGGCCATGCTCATTACGATTGTGGTTGGCCAACAACCATTTGAGCCACAAGTGAAACTCATTCGCTTTAACCACATGTTATGACAAGCACTTTAATCTATTGATACATTGGATCCACCGATCCTCAACATGAAATGAAAGTGATTAACGGTAATTACACGGTTGTAATTAGGCAAGTACTTTGCAGTTATAGTTGCCACTCTGCCACCAAAGAGTCAAGCGTAGAAAATTCTTATATTTTTCAGTGCTAAAAACTATAAATTAAAATTGTATAATCTGTATATATCTGTATATATCTATCTGTCAACTGTCAACTTTCCTTCTTGTGTATTGTTTTATTTTGGCTATATATATATATATCACAGATTTAAGGTTATTCATGTGTAAATTGCATTTTTAAATTTAAAAAACTGCACTAAAAATTAAATGGCGCACATTAAATTATTTATATATATATTCAGCATTTATTTATATATAGTTCAACTGACTTATTAGCATATAATTTTCCATATTTACCAACTTGAAGTCAACTCTTATTTTTCGGAGTCAAGTGTCACTTAAAATAAGTGTTGCCACTTGTCAAAATAATTTATTTTTATTTGTTATTTACCATATTAAAATGATTTGCGTATAAATTATGAATTCATTCCGAATCCCGAATACCTGAGCTGAACATGACAGCTTGTTATGATAGATTCTGGCAGTTCTCGCCCAACGACAAAGTTGTCTTATCAGCGGGACAGTTGTTGTTGTTGTTGTTGTTGTTGTGTGTGTTGCTGGGGCAGGCATGTATTTTTAGAGCCAAGACATTGCCTCATTACAGCAGGACTGACACTTTACCATCTGCAACTGGCGCTAGAGATTCGCTGTGGCAACAACAGCAACAACTGCAACTGCAACTGCAACAGCAGCCGCAGCTCATTAAAAATTGTTGCAATTTAAAGTTGTGGCGGCCTATTTTTAAATACAAAAATCGCGCGGCCGCACGACAAGACAATCAGGACATGGAAATAATTGAATGCGCCTGGCCAGAGAGAAAGACAGAAGCGATGCTTGGCAGCAGCAACAACAACAACAACAACAATAACAACAACAACTGCCACAGCGGGCAACAGCAACATTGGCATTGCTAAAGATGCCACATGAAGATGACCAATTTGCTTGCTACATGGCAACATGCCACAGCAAGCAGCAGCAACCGGCTCGATAAGCAAATGCGGTCACTTGCCAACTATGTGTGTGTGTGTGTTAGTGTGTGTGTGTTAGTGTGTGTGTGTGTGTGTGTGTGTGTGTGTGCTCCTAAGTGGCTCATTGTGGCTCATTTCGCAGATGCAATTTTAAAAACCAGCATTTAATTAAACCACAGCGGGATAGAGGGTGAGCTGTTTGGTAAGAGAGAGGGGTACTTGGGGGGAGGGTAACACAGATGCCGCACGTGACGTTGCAACTGGCAACGGAATGGAATGCCATGTTGCATGCTGAATGATTGTGCATGTTTTCTGTTGTGTTGTGTCTGTTAAGAATTATGCAGTGTGTGATTTTGATGGCATTTTACACACACACACACACACACACGCACGCATACACATGCCGCACACACACCCTTTAATGTGGCATGCAACGACGCAGAAAGGAAGACAGAAGAAGAATGCGTCATGCATTTGATCTAGTCAAATCTCAGAATGCAACAAAGTGGCAAAAAGCGTTCGACTTGCAAATGTCCTTTGGACAATTATTTATCAGATTATTGTACACCTTTATATATATATATATATATATATACCACACATATATATATATACTTAAATATGCAACAACAGGCAGAACAAAACTGTGGCATGATTGATAGCAGCTACAATGTTGCCAATGGGTTTGATTAAACATTAATAATAACACTCGAGTTGCAGCTGCTGGTGGCAAGCGAACACTGAATATTTTTTTGTTTTTTTTTTCCATGCAACATTGTGGCTGCCACTGCAGTTGCTGCTGCTCATCATTTATTACAAACAAATGTGAATTGCTGCTTTGCTGTTGATTCATTAGGCATTGGACAAAAGCCGGATTTAAGCAGGTAGCGAATCAGTTGGCTTGGATGGCACCTAGAACACAACAACAACAACTGTTGTTGCTGTTGTGAATGCTTTTGTTGTTGTTGTTGCTGTTGTGCACAAACAGTTTGGGCCATTAGCCAAATCGGCTTAGAAAGCCGATGCCAATGCGATCTGCAATTGCAAATTGCTGAAAAAAGAAATTTACTGGCATTTGTAACAATTATTTGCCATTATCAATGAATCGAATGCCCTGCCCCTGCCCCTGCCCCCGTCCCTGCCGCAGACTCTCCCCTTTCCCTATCATTCTGGTTGATTTTGGCCCCTGACCTGTTTGGCGGATTTCAATTGGCGCACAAAAATTGAATTGAAAGAAAGCGGGAAAACCCAATAAGAAAATTGAATGTGCTCGTAAAATGCGTAAATTGCGAGAGAGAGAGAGAGAGAGAGTGGGAGAGAGAGAGAGAGAGAGAAAGGGAGAGATAGAGAGAAGCAGATAGGGAGTGTGAGAGAGAAAGATAGCGAGTGCTAAGAACGTGGCAAGAGATGCGGGCAACGGAAGAGAACAAGAGAGGAGCGGAAGAGCGGGAGTGTCGGGAGAGGTGGGGGGGGGGGAAGGGGAGAGAGATTGCGAGTCTGAATGAATGAGTGTTATTTGTTTAAGTTGGGTTTAACAGCTTGCGGCCGTTGCCGTTAGTTGACCTGGTTAACAGCCTGAGATAAGCGTTAGAATACACCAACAACAAAAGCAACGGAAATCAAGCACAACAACAGCAACAACAGCAACAATAGCAACAACAACAACAGCAACAACAACAGCAACCAACGATCTTTGAGAAATGACTGCATAACTGAGTCGCAGTCTCAGCCAAGTTAAGAGCAGACAGCAGATCAGAAACGCGATAGATGCAGTCGTTGTAGCTGTAGTTGTAGTTAAAGCAGTTGTTGTTGTTGTTGTTGTTGTTGCTGTTGTTGTTGTTGTTGTTGCTGCTGCTCTTGCTGCTGCTGCCCGATTGTCCATCAGAATGGGCCACTTTGAAATGGATTTCGATTTGAATTGGGCATTTTGGTCAGCACCAAGCAACTGTTGCCCTGTTGCCCTGTTGCCCTGCTTGCTGCCGCCTTGTTGCATGCCAGTTGGGCGGCCCACAAAAGGTCGCCACATAATCGCGCAACAGTCATCGCCAAATGCTACGCACGTAGCTGCAGCAGCAACTGTTGCTGCCGTCCGCTGGGAATAAGTGGACGAACGCGACTGCCAGCTCTGTCATTAGTCAGATGAACATCGTCATCATCATCATCATCATCATCATCATCATCATCATCATCATCATCATCATGATTTGATTAGGGCTTAATGCTAATGCATTTGGCATTTTGTTTGATCAATTCTCGTGATGCGATGTTGCCCAACAATAACAATAACAACGACAACATCAACAATAAGCAAAAATGCAGCATGCAACATGCGGCATGCAGCATGCTAATGACGCACGATTGCAGCAGGCAACATTGAAAATATGAGAATATCGCAGATTGTTGCAGCAACAGTTTTTTTTTGAATATAAACTAAAAATAGTTTCCCATTCGGCAGAAATGACACTTTCAATTTTGTTGAGCTTTTTTTGTTGTTGTTTTACTTGCCAATTCCAGAGTTACCAATATATATATCTGCAGTGGTCTATAGTGAATATATAGCATCGATCTCGGCACAAAACACTTATCGATAAATTAACGCAATGTCACCGAGTTGCAACCCCCCCTCGAGTCTGTGCCTGCACAGGTGTCAAGATGGCAGCGATTGATCGTTGGGAAAGTGCGTTGACTGGAAAGTGCAACAGTCACTGCTGCCTTACCTGTTGCAAGTTGCCAGTTGCAAGTTGCCAGTTGCCAGTTTGCTGTTGACTGTTGCCTGTTGACTGTTGCCTGTTGGCCATGGGACTCTTTCTCTTTTTATTGACAGCCTGATGCAGTTGCATCGATTAGAAACGAATGCTATGCCAACTGTGGCAACACACACACACACACTCACACACACACACAGCAACAAGCTACCAAAAGCGGTCATATCACCTGGAAGTGGGCCAAGTTCTGTGCCGGCGTCGCCAAGTCCCTCCGACACACACACACACACACACACCACATCACACACACTGATATAAAAATCTTGTTGTTGCTTTGGTTGGTTTTATATTTTGTGATTCTTAACCACATCGACTTGCCGACTCCAGCAATTTCTCAAGTGTTTGTGGGTCAGCCGGATACAAGAGCGTATTTTTTGGGCAACTCATGTGGCCACCAAAATCAAGCCAGTCTCCCTTTTACCCACCCCCACATTTCTTGGCACTCCCCGGCAGCAAATGAGTTTTTGCGGTCAGTCGCAGCCGTCTGCTGATTTAAATTCACTTTTCGATATCTTTCTTTAAACATAATCCTCAAAATATATATCTTCGATCAATGCTGAAGAATTGCTCGAATTCGATTTTTTTTTTTTTTTTTTTAATTTTTATTTTTCGATGAACATTTATAGATAAATTCTTCGATTATTGATATGAACCATTTTTATGACGACTAGTTTTTTATGTGTGACAATCTCTCTCCAAATAGAAACTCGACTCATTTGTAGAAGAAAAATGTTTATTTTTCTAACCCAATTCAATTTGTGCAGTCACCTCAACATTTTGCTCTGCCCTCAACGCATTTCTCTCCTTAAAGACAATCGCTTTGCTCTTTGCTCTGGTTTACACTTCAGTTGGAATTTCTTTTGCTTTTCTTTTTGAGAAATTGTACATTTTACATTTTTTTATTTATTTTTTTGTTGAATGATAAATTTGTCGCTTGGTTTCGTTTTGTTTTGTTTTATTGTTGTTGTTGTTATTGCTCTTTATGTGGAGCAAAGCAACATATTTAACCTATGCATTTATCTCTCCCTCTCTCCCTCTCTCTCTCTCTTTCCCACCTACATTCTCAGTTTAGTGCATCAAATGCGACGTGCGCTGTCAAAGGTTTTTTTTTGTTATTGTTTTTGTTGTTGTTTCACATTTATTTTGAAACTTTTCTGTCGCATGAGAACTTTTCATTTTCATTTCGATAGTTGTTGTTGTTGCTGTTCTGCTTGTTTTTGTTGCTGTTGTTGCTGTTGTTGTTGTACATTTATAATGCGCGTCGTTGTTGGCACGACCTAAGACAATTTCTGGCCACAAAACACAGCGCTGTGTACCAAATTCTTTTTTTTGTTGTTTTTTTTTGTTGTTGTTTTTTTCGATGGCGTCTCATTCACATGCCACTCAGGCTTGCCAAGGAGGGGCGGTTCAGGGGCTGGCAAACTACATTGGCCGGAGTGGAGTCGTGGCTTTAAATTCATTGGCATGCCAACATGTGCTGCTCCGGCCGTTGTCATATGTACGTTCCCCTGCAGCACCCGCCCGCCCCTCCCACTGTTTTATTTAGCACTTGGTTGCTGTGTTTTTTTTTTTTTGTTGCTTCTGTTTCTATTGCTGCTACTGCTGCTGCTGCTGTTGTTGTTGCTCTTCCTTGACAATCGCAACTTTTTCCTATACATATTCGCGAACATATTCCAAATGTCGCAGTGACTCAAAGTACGTCCGTCTGTCCGTCCGTCCGTCCGTCTGTCCGTTGTTCATTCGTGCAAACGTGCTCGACATGCACAGAATTCAATAAATAAAATGAATTCGGTGAAAGCGAAGCGGGCATAGAACACGGCCAAGATGAGCCACAAGCGAGCCACAAGTCGTGTCGCAGCTAATGGCCAATACAGCGCCACAATATTCCAACGCCCCAACACCCACCCACCCTCCCTCCCCCACCGCAATTCATCGCAAACAACCATACAAAAATTTTGCATAGCTTGGTTTTTTTTTTACTTTCTGTCTTTTTAACGATTTCCCATGCTTTCTCAGCTTTTAGACCATCTAACAACACGTATTTATCGAGGTCTAAAAATATATTATTTTACTTGTGCATAAATAGACACAAGTCAATCAAATATTTGTATTGCTATCCAATTAATTTCCGGCAAAAAAAGTGATGTTAATCAATATTTTGCCAAGAAAGAAATTGTCGAAAGCAAAATGAAAACGACTTGAGAAACGCGCTAGAATAACAAATAGCAAAACAAGTTATTTTTAGGTGTTTTTTTCTTTTTCGGACAATTACCTTGTATTTTGCACAAAATTTGCTTTCGTTTTAGAATCTGAAAGTAAAAGCAAAAGTTGTTGGGCAGGTTATTAACATGATGATGAGTCAAAAAAAAAAACAAAAAAAGGTTAAACATAATTTGATTATCTATGGTAATAAAAGAATCTGAGTGAAACGATTTAAGGCTGATCTTAACCATCTGCTCATAACTGAGAATAAACGTAAATCTTTCCGCTATGGTAAAAGAAAATTTAATTTTAGAAATTTGATAAATGATCCTCAGCTGGCGGCATATGTTGAGCGGCGCGTTTGTCGCTTAAGTCTTTTATAATTTACATTTTTTTTCGTACTACTTTTTTGTTGTGGCTTTAATGTGTTGCATAGCGTGGCAGCGGCTTCTTCAGCTCTAATAAGATCATAAAATGGAAAACTACAGAAAATTGGCGTAATAAAAGCATGGGCATGAAATTAAACCCGCATCTTTTTGTGCCCAGTTACTCCTGCCCCACGGCAGCAGCAGCAGCAACAATAACAACAAAATGCGGCGTATCGCGTCGGTGTCGTGGTAAATTACCGTTACTTAATGACACACGACACGTACCAGAACATAGCTGTGTAGCTTGTATATGGTGGAGGAGGAGGAGGGAGGGCAGGAGGAGGGAGCGAGCCCGTTTCAAACGTGCTGCAGACCTATGCGTTGAGATAAGCCCCAAAGGCGCAGCAAAATCAGCTGAACTTGCGGCTAGAAGCTGACGCTGAAACTGAAGCCCAGAATCATAATGGAGTTGCTCATAGTGAAAGTTAATTGAATTAGGCAGCCAGCAGGCAGCTAGCCAACTCAATGGACGAGTCTCATCCGCAGGCTAACTGGCTAACTGGCAGGCAGGCAGCCAGGCAACCAGTCAGGTAGGCATCTGCCAATCTACCATCTCAGTTGGCAATCATACCAGAAAAAAAATGCTGATGTACTACGCTGGACTAAGTAATAGAACCAGATCCACCTCGGCTGAGACGATAAGCTGCTGCATGCAACTAAATCAAGCTTAGCTCTGCTGACATTATCAGTGATAGATGTGGCAGAAATATTTTTGTCAGCCAGCGTTGGACATCTGGCAAATATCAAGAATTTATCTCAATGTGGCTCCTGTGGCTACTGTAATTCTCATTAATGGCCCAGCTGTGAGCAGAGGCTGCAAATCTCTGCTGTCACAGACCCTTTATATATATATATATATATATATATATATCCAGCCACAGCTTGCATTCCATGTGATATTTGACAATCCTTTCCTCTTGAATTATTTTGGTATTTCTATTTCTTTTCTAGCTGTTGTGCCAAAATTCCTGGCAATAAATTTTGGCTGTGGCTTGCCACAACTTATCTAACGGCTTTATAAATATATAAATGCTAGAAACTTAACAATGTTCAACGCATAATCAACGCTGGCAGATCTAAACGCAGCTTTTTCATGGTAACTTTGAAATCTGTAACCGAATTGCGTTCGCTCCGCATAAATTGTTGACCCCGCCACGCGGCTCGGCTCGGCTCCTGCTGCCTGCCCTCCAGCGGGCACTTTACAGCTTTTTATAATAAACAAAAATGCAAAAAAAAAAAAAACTGGGAAGGAAAAAAATTGTTATGCATGGCAATTTTCCATTTTGAGGCCTCTGCCTTGTGTTTTTAATGCCATGAATTACATTTGCCGTTGCGCCGTTTTGTGCCGGCCAAGAAGCCATGGAATCCGAGAAATCATCCTCAGCTGTGGACTGGCCATTGTTGTTGCTAACAACAACAACAACAACAACAACAGTGGGCGGCTGGGCCAGAACCAAAAGTGAAATATTTTAAACACCAGGTTGTATATAAGTGTTAGAGTGTGTGTCTGTGTGTGTTTGTGTGTGTGTGTGTGTGTGAGTGTGTGTGTGATGATATCTAAGGCCCTAAAAGTTTCAGCTAGCTGTTCTCCTTCCTGCCTGGCAGCCATTCCAAGTGCCAAGTTGCCGCCGCCGCCTGGTGTTGCAGTGTCAGTTTTGCATCTGTAAACAGAGCGAAACATGGCCAAAACACACACACACACAGACACACGTGTGCCCTGCAGTTGAAGCCGCAGTTGCAGTTGCAGTTCCAGTTGGCAGTTGGGCGTGGACGCGCTCAAATGATTTGCATAGTTTTTTCGATGGGGCCTAACGGGTCCAACCTTTTACCGACCCCAACGTATTCGGTTACCTTTGCCACAACGTATGCAAATTTCTAGCAAAAATTCATGGACAGCGCCCAACGGATATGGACTATGCGGTTATTACCATTTATAGCGTTCCCATGCGGCTACGAACCACAGCAGCATGCCACAGGCACACAAGTGCAACTGTCGATGTTGCAGTCACCAAACTGCAACAAATTCCAAATGGAATTTGTAAAAATAACTATAAATTCAAACTGTAGAAATCGGAAAATATAATTTTTTTATAATTATTTAAAACGTTCCTTACGATTTTTGGTATAATTCGAATTCACTCATTTGAGGCAACTATTTAATCTTATTTTTTTTATTACTACAGCAACTTTAAATGAGACTATTTTTTTTTTGTGGCCAAGCAATTGGTTTGCATTCAACTTGTCTTTCATCTCATTCCTTATCGTAAAACATTTTTATACACCTATTCAACTGTGGCCAAGACTTGTGCAAGTACCCATGGCCCAAAGGGAGTAGAAGGGAATCGCCATTAACACCACAAACGTATCTCAAATGCGTGCAACTCGTGTCCACTATTAATGCTCGTCTTAAGCTTTAATGTATTCCATTTTAATCTATAGATAACTCAACTTGTGTTGTGTGTTGTGTTTGTGTGTGTGTGTGTGTGTTCCTGCCAAAGGTTCAATTGAGTGACCCAGCTGCCAGCTCCACCCAAGCCAACCAGTTGCTCCTCTTTGCCAGAGAGAGACAGGCAGAAAAAGTATTTGTTGCCTTGTTGCAACTAAGAACAAAAACTAAAGAAAAAAAAAAAAAAACATCCTGTTGCAGGAGCAAGAGCAACTCGACACTGGCAAACACCAAATGGTCGCCATTATCCAAATGGCTGACATGCAACGACATTGATGATGTAGTTTTCTATCCAGTGACCAGGTTGCTGCCTCTGCCCACCTCCTTTGCCTGCAACTCAGGTGCAGCTGGAGGCAGCTCCTCCTCAGTTGCCAATCTGCGAGTTTTGGTCTTGTTTGCTAGCTTGTTGTTGTTGTTGCTGTTGTTGCTGTTGTTTGGTCTGTTCTAATTGCTGTTTGCCTCGTGTTTTAGCTCGTTCGGTTTGGGGATTTGCGTTTGCGTGTGTGTTATATGTGTGTGTGTGTGTGTGTGTGTGTGAGTGTGTGTGTGTCGCTGGGGTGTTCAACTACGATTTGAGTCACGTTTCATTACTCGTGATGCTAGACAGTAATCACTTGATTTTGTAGCCATTTGCCGGCCTGTTTTTGGTGTTGACTCTGCCACACGAAGACAATCCTCAAGCTACACCTAAAAGCTAAAACCCACTTCCACTGCCACTGCCAGTGCCAGTGCCAGTGCCAATGCCAGAGTCACGTCCACCATTTTCCAGACGGGGGGGGGGGGGGCAGTGTTGTTAGCTGCTTTTGCTACCACTCTACGTATATCTGTTCTAAATGCAACACAAGCAGCTTGTTAGCCAAGGCATGGTTAGGCGGGTTAGAGGAGTAGCAGCATTTGGACATGGCCTATGGCAAATTCTAATTTGGTTCCTTATGCTTTGATCTCGTGACGCTTGTCATTCTGCTTGAAAGCGGACGCTGATCTTCATTTGCGCCTCAACAGCAATTGGTGGTAGTGGGGGCAGGGGGCAGGGGGTTTGGAGGCAAATTACGGCGGCGACGCCATCAGCACACCCGTTGGCCAAAGCCTTGCTTTGATAATCAATTAACCCTGGTCAAATGGTCAGTCAGTCGCCAGGCAGACGCAGGCTGCAACTAAAGCTGTTATACAAGCCGGCAATAGGAACTGAAGTTGATATCGACACTGCCTCTTGCCCCTTGCCCCACACCGATGCCTGATGCCTGTTGTCTGATTTGCGAGTGCGATGTATTTACGCTTCGCTTTGAGGTTCTTTCTGAGACCTGATTGCGGTTTTTTTCCTACTTTTTTTTTTTTTCTTTTTTTAATGTTGCCTCTTGCCTGGACCCATTCGCAATTTTCAATTTCGCATCGCGGTTAACCTCAAAACACAGCTCCCCATTAACAGCGCATTGAGGAATCTATCTAACAATCTGTGCCAGCAGAGAGCAACCAGCCAGACCAAACCAACGAGAGATTGGCCTGAGAAACGCAATCATTTCTCTACTGGTTCTTCTTTTGTTTTGTTTAATTTTTTTTATATTCTTTTTTAGCATTTAAGGTTAGGTTTTGATGTCAGTTACACGATACAATATACAGATACAGAACAGTTTTCGCATTATAATCATTATATAAATATCAAATATCGTCAGAAACTAATTTATGCATGATCTAAGCAGATCAGTTTCAAAACCGCAAATTGTCTTAAAAAAAGTTTTCAAATCTATCCGTCGAATAGGAAAAGTTAATAACAATTTTGGAATCAATCAATTAATTGATATACGCAAGAGAATAAAGGGAAAAAAAATAGAAGGGAGTTTTGATCAACTTTGACAAAGCACTTTTTTTTTGGGAGGAGCTGTGGGCGTGTCAGCTTTTACATTTTTTTTTCTTTCCTTAAACTCATATTTCATTTGCGTGTGCGATTTGCCTTTCAAGTTCAACTCGAGTCGGTTGAACCCAGCGCTGGACTCGTGCAACACGTGCAACTCGTGAGCAGTCACGAAAATGGAAAATATTCATTGTGTGAGAGTTGCGATTTAAATGCAAGTAAAAACTTAAAGAAAAAAACTCTTAAGCAAGTTTGGCATTGTCTCAACTGCATCTTCATCAGATTTGCGTCTCTTCTTGTTTTTTTTTTTGTTGGCTTTCGACGAGCGTGGCACGTACAACAGATTTGTTTTGGGCTTTTTTTTGTTTTTTTGTTGTTGTGTTTTTGTGCTTTTTGGAAAGGCAATGGCAACAGCGACAGCAGTTGGCATTGTGGCTAAGTAGGTTAATTTTTACCGGTTTATGGCTGCCACAAGTTGCAATAGCAAATGCCATTTTGGCTAACTACTGCCGCAGCTGTTGTTGCTGGTTGTTGTTGTTGTTGCTGGTTTTCCTATTGCTGCTGCTGCTGCTGCTGCTGCTGCTGCTGCTGATTGACTTGAGCATCCTTTTTAAACAGCCAAGATTTTATTTCCTCTAATGAAGCAACAAACAAACAAACAAACAACAACAACAACAACTGCAATAACAACTGATCTGTTAGTGCTGCCAGATCAGCGACTTAACGATGCAAATGTCAACGTTCCTGTTGCTACACTGCCTCCCCAACCCAATCCCATCCCGCTTCGTTGCATCCAATCGCAACCTGCCCAAAGATTGACATTGAATTTATCTATCGTTGTCCGTTCATCTCGTTAATGCCAACTTGGAAGCTGGAACTGGATAGAACCTTGGCCACCAGCGGACAGTCAATAAAATGTCATATATACATAGGCACACACACACATATATATATATATATATATATATATATGCAAATTAGATGCATGCGCCGAATTGTCAGATCACATTTGAAATGTTCCCATTATGTGTGTGGTTTGCTCTCTGTGTGTGTCTGTGTGTGTGTGTGTTTGTGGCAACTTTTGAGCTGCTGTCTGGTGGAAAGAAATGGCAGCTTCTAAACGTAATTTCCTTTTTTGGCTGCATTCAATATCATTGAGGATCAGCCAACTTCAATGCGTGAGACAGTTGGAATTTTGTTGTTGTTGTTGTTGTTGTTGTTTTTGCTGCTGTTGTTGTTGGCAACGTGAAGTAATGTTAACAATTTGATACAATTTTGAAATTGCTCTTGTCCAGTTGGTTAACGGAAATAATGATGGCCACGAATGGTAAGAGGACAGTGGAGCAAATTGAACTTTGTGGGAATCAAAACGATTTGTTTGTGAAATTTAGATAGTTTTTTTCTTTCTTATTTGTTGAACTGTTAATGGATCTATTTAATTTGCTATGCCTTTGTAAAGTGCTAATTAAGTTATAATTAATTTGGTTTTTTTTTGCTAGAAATTATAGGTTGCATTTTAGTTTCTTTAAGTTTCTAATTCAATCAAACTTTCTAATCTATTCTTAAACTATTTCATTCTACACATATTATAATTATTATAATTATTATTGTATACAGTATTATATATCGCTATATAGAGTTGTATTCCAAACTGATCGATTTGATTGATTCTGGCTAACAGAAAGAATAAAGATCAGAATCTGTTGCCAGAAGTAAACATTTTGTTCGTGCGTCAACCAATCCCAAAATTGATTAACAGATTCTTCAACGCATTTATTCAGTCAAGCATTGAGTGAATCAGGTAGTTGGAAGTTGGTAGTTGGAAGTTGGTAGTTGGTAGGAGGTGCGCTAAGTGCGTTTCTTAGCCGTGATTTATAAACATCGATGCGAACGGATCACTCAATAAGCCAGCTCCGACACTTTTGGCCAGCACGATGCTATATGTCAGGGTCAGGGGTTGAGGCAAGGCCTGTCCAAATCTATTTGCATATATTAATGTGTATATATGTGTGTGTAAAGCGCACCTTAAAAGGCCGCCCATGCGAGAGAGAGGCTGAGCTGAGCTGAGCTGGGGCAAACAAAGGGTACAAATCTTAACTGGGCAGCCCTGCCTAGTTTGGCATTGCCTTAACTGGCCAACAGAGGAGCTGCCGAACCGAGAGACGTGTTGTCGGTTGCGTGTTATCTCCTGGGCTGCCTTTAGCATAAAACATAAATAGCAACTGCATTCAAATGAGTCTGACAAACAAACTAAACCAAAGCAACAGGCACAGTCCCAGTCCCAGTCTCAGTCCCAGTCTCAGACCCAGCCACGGCCACAACTATGTTCACATCCACATCTCCAGCTTAGCAGCGCACCACATCCATATCCACATCCACATCCACATCCATGTCCACAATCCACGTCCACAGTTCGCTGGGCTCGTACACTTTAGCTTAAATACGTTGCGGGGTGAAAAATGAAAAATGCAAATACATGCATAGAAAATGCCATGGAACATTGGACACCGGGCAACCTCAGCTGGCTGAGCGTATGTCCGCGTGGGCGCTGCATGTGCCACAAATGGTTGCACTCCTTCACAAATGCCGCACACTCAGCGAAAATATAAGTTAAGAAATTTGAGAAATTTTCCCTCTTTTCAGTCTGCAACTTTCAAGTTTAATTTTTTATTTAAATTAACTAAATGACAATTCTATCAATTATAATTGGTACATCTTGATAAAAGAATTTATATATATCTAAAAGTTGGCTCATATTGCTGCATCTGAATTTTGTTCAGTGTAATTCAAAGTTCTGAGTTCTGCGTTGCATGCGTTGCATTTGGTTGCTTATATTCAATAATTGCATTTATTTCTCATATTTTATGAGCGCAATTCAATAATGAAGCCACTCGACAGATATCAGCGTCCAGCTCAACCAGAGCCAAAGCTGAATCAGGAGCTGGAGCTGCTGTTGGAGCCTCTGTCGGAATCTGAATGGTCAATGCCAAAGCGGGTGCATTTGGGGCGTTTTTAATGAGCCCTAAACTGGCCGTCAGACAGCCGTCAGGCAATGGCCAATGGCTGTCTCGGCTCGGCAACTGGGCAAACTATACAATTTGGTCTTTCCTTTATGGCTAAATTTGCTAAATTTGGTTGACTTGGCTTCTTTGGGTTGTTATCGCATCGATTTAGAATCGATTGATCGATGGCTGCTGGCGAAACTTTCTCGCCAATGATGGAGTTCTTATTGCAGTCTCTCTCTCTCTCTCTCTCTCTCTCTGTCTCTGTCTCTCTTGAATCTCTGTGGAAGCCTCTTGGCCATCTACCACATAGCAGTTACCAGCTACCATTTACCAAAGCTGAAAGGCTAATGTGGCTGCTGTCGCTAATGGTAAGCACTTAATGGCCAATGAAATTTTCGGTTTTGGTTTTTTGCCCAATTCAATTGCCCGATTGCGGTGAAGTTTTCATTATTATTTTTCTTTTTTTTTCTTTTTGTTTTGTATATTTATTCCTAGCAAATTGCCCAGTTTTCTTACGGTACTATTTTAACGTTTGTCCAAATGGAAAGCTAAGCCGAAAATGGTCCCTGAAGTGTGCAAATCTCGCCATAACGAATCGTACCAGCTGCTTGGCATAGAAAATAAAAAAAAATAAAATAAAAAAAAAAAGTGCACTCAAGAAACCATTAAATATCATTTGCTTCGCTAAATTATTCAGAGAACGTTTTTATGTTTCCATGAGTAGCATATGGTGGTTATATATATTTTGATCGTTGGCTGTTTTTAAGGCACTTCTGTTGATTATGCATACGCCTTGGAATTAAAAGAATTACTTCTGCTAGCTGCCATTGTTAACCATAAAATTGTATTGGGCTAATAAAGTGCTTTCAACGGAAAATGTTATATTGCACAAATGGCAAATCATTCAATTTATTGCATTCAAAAGAATTTCAAATTATCTATTATTTTATTTTTATTTTTTTTATCTACACTTAAATAATCAACTCAAATTGCCAATTAAAATTAGTAAAAATATTTAGCTTCAAATAAACCTTAATAAAATTAAATTAACAGTGATTTGTTGGCAAATTAAAGTAGGCTTTCTACTACATGAGCAAATCTGTATGTGTGTGTGTGTGTGTGTGTGTGAAGTGAAATGTGACTTGGCTGTCAACGGAAGGAGGAACAAAATGTGCCGACAGACATTTGGACTGATTGACTGATGGGCATTAAGTAGCTAAAATTGCATAACATTCGCATTCAGGGCCTAAACCACTGAGCCACTGAGCCACTCTCGACTACTTGTGGCCAGCTTCACATTCAGCTCCAACTGGCTGAGCCGGCATCGGCATCTTTTTTGTCTTCGTCTTTTGAGTTTGACTTTGATTTTGGATCTGCTTTTTTTTTGTTGTTGTTGTTTTATTTTTGGGCATTCGCTTGTGGCATTGATGGGTTGTGGCTGATGTTTAATGCTAATCTCAATGTCTGTCAGTCAGTTGCCAGAAGGTGCCTCGCCAACAGCAGCAGCAACAGCCGGCGGTGCTGCACCATCAGCTGCGGGCCAAGTTATTGTTACTGTTACTGTTATTGTTTTTTTGCTGTTGTTGTTGTTAGTGGTTGCTTCTGCTGCTGCAGACGAAGATGAAGTTGGCATTTCTAGCAGCCTGCCAGCATTCACCTTGGCAAACTGGCAGTTTCATAAAGTCAGCAAACAAATGACAAGCTCCGACTTCCTTGACTGCTTTTCTGTTTTTCTCTCTTTTCCTGCAACTCCAGCTCCATTATCTACCACAACTCTTGTATCATCTCCTGCCTCAACTCCTATTTTAACACCTCGTTGCAAGTCTCTTTCCATTTGCAGCTTCAACTCGTTAGCATTAATTTCCGCTTAATTTAATACTTCGACTGCTGATCAAATCATTCTTGAACTTTTCCTACTTGTTTTAGAAATGCTTCATCTGCTGCCTCATCATTTATGTACAGTCTTACTTAGGGATTAATATTGATTTCCCCATCTTATTTAATATCTTTCATAGAATTGAATTCTTAAACTTACATTCAGGCCACTTATCAGTTCGTCAACCCCCGCCAATCTGGGAGATAAACGACCTCAGCTCGTGCTGGGCTTATTAGCAGAGTGAACAGCAAACTTTTTGTGACAATTTGTACCACACAATGGAACGCATTGTTAGCAGAATTCTTCGACGCCCCCTCGCTATGGCCACGCCGACCCCTCCCCCAAGCACCCTAAAGCCAAAGCGTTGTAAGTGTATCCGTTACTTGGCTCTTTAAAAAGCCGCTGTTGGCCATTTGTTCTTGTTGGCTGTTGGTTGTTGGACGCTCAGAAGTGCCCATAAAGTACAGAAATGTATGTGGTTGGCCACTGGCAATGGCTATAGCAACAACTCCAAGCAGAACCAGAACAACATGGAGTCAAGTTCATGAGGCGAACACTTTGTCGTTGGCCAGGCTTGCCGCAATCGTTGTACTTGTTGCCGTATTGTTGTTATTGTTGTTGTTGTTGTTGCTGTTGTTGCCGCACGCAATTTGGAATTTATTTGCACAATAATTGGCAAGCTGAATCAATAAACGCTTGCGGGCAGCCAAAAACAGTAAATTAACAATTGCCACTTCTAAATGATGATAATGTCCGAAACCATGATCACGATCATTGCCAAGTCGATGATGACGTAGACGTAGACGTAGACGTAGACTCTAAGTAATGGCAACATAGTATTATCACTCGACCGATGAGAAATGACCAATAAGCCAGGCGAATAAGCGAAAACGCACCCAGCAACAATAAAGTGGGAAATTGAATTTGTAAGCGAAAACAATCGATAAATTTATTTCGATATGCTGGGAATTGCCAGCACATAAATATGGTAAGATAACAGTAGAAAATAAAAATGAAAAAAAATATTGCTGGCCGAGCAGGCAAATAAAATGTAAATTGTAATCAACTTTAACAATTAATAATAATTAATCGCTTATCAATTATCAATGGTGTATTGAGAAAGAAAAAAAACAACTGGATTAAATGCGCTAATTGCAAAAAAAAAGTGTGCCACAAATTGTATACTTTCCACATGCCGATAATAAATCAATATGACAGTTATTGGAGATGCTTAAAATGATATGGCATGAAAAATGGTTGCCAACATTCGATTAATGGGGATGACACGAATGGTCCGTTGGATGGGGTGGAGAGGGGTGGGAGGGGCTGGCCGATGGTTTTATCGATTAGCGATGAGCGTTAACGAACAGCAATGGAACAGCAAATTGGAACTGCAATTGAAAAGATTCTGCTGTGCTCGAGGACACACGACTCGAAATTAGCTAAATGCAGTGGCAACTTTGTTGCCAGCCGGAAATGGATGCGATGCATTCGTGCCGATAAAGCGGGCTTAAAGCGCAGCTAAATTACTAACAAAAACCAAACAAAACGAAGTTAATTGAGGCGCACACGAAGAATGGTCAATGAATGGTGGCACACACATGCGACCAAAGTTGCGAGATGCGCTCAAACGATAGGCACAGTTTGTGGCAGCAACAACTTCCTCATACCAGCAGCTGCCAGGCATCAGCACTGTTGCAAGTGCATTGCTTAATTAGTGCACAATGCAGGCCAATCTGTTGCCAATGTCTTTTGTTTATATTTTCAATGGAATCAGAAATAGTGCGAGTTCGTTGCCTAAGTCTTTTTGTTGCGCTGCTATCAAGATGTAGTGCAGCTGTTAAAAACTTAAAAAAAAAAACAATAATCCACAATTCGGTGGCAAGTTCCTTGTCTAAGTCTTTTACTAAAATATTAACAAGTTTGTTGTCTAAGTTATTTGATAATTAAGTTCGTTGTCTAAGTCTTTTGTAATCGAATAATATCCAAACAAAAACAAGTTTCTTTGTTAAATTAGTGGCACGTTCGTTGCCTTAGTCTTTTTGTTGTTAAAGCCATCAAAATATTGGTGCAACACAATGCAACACAATCCATTTGTCCACCATCCACCATCCACCATCCACAATACACAATATATAATCCACAGCCGTAAGCACCGTTACAGCAACTGCCTTCAACTCGGGCCGCCTGAACAATAATCAAAAGGCGAATTAAAAATAGACATAGAAATTAATTGCGAGGGGCAGCAATGCCAATGGTTGCTGTTGCTGCTGCTGCTGCGGAAAACGGGGCGCGGCGGCGACAGCTAAACGCATCTTGGCATCTTTGTTGCATTGCCAGGAAGATGCATCTACAGCTGCATCAGATAATAAATTAGAGAGTGAGTGACTGAACGAGTAAGTGAGAGAGAGCTAGAGAGAGGGGGTGGGGGGGATGGGCGACTCGCCCTGTAGTTGCATGCTTGTGACTTGAACGTTGGGCGTTGCTTTTGCTGAAATGGTTGCCGCCTGCCTTTTGTATTTCTGCTGCTGCTGCTGCTGCAGCATCTTCTTCTTCTTCTTCTTCTTTGTTGAAAGCGTCAATTCATTTTCGTTTTGTCAGCAACAAGAACAACAACAACAACAACCACAGAGCTTAATTGTTGGCCAGTCGTCAACAGATGCTGCTGCTCGAAGCAAATCAAAAGCAAAGACCATTGGACAGTTGGCAGCAACAGTTGCTGCTTTGGCTTTGCTAAAGTGTTGCTCGCATTACTCAATGTCATTGGATGCCGCCAACGCTGCCGCCAAAGCTAAAAGCTAAAAGCTGCTGGTGCTGCTGCTGCTGCTGCTGCTGCTGCTGACTCTGACTATGAGTCTGATCGTCAATTAGGTTGGTACTAAAGCCACTGACATTTATCTGCGGCAGCCACGCAGCCCTAATTGTGAAGTATGGTCAGCAACAGTTGCAAACAGTCCCAGCAGCATCAGCAATCATTGCTGCCAGTTCACCCAGCCTGCCAGTCAGTCAGTTTGAGTGACTAATTGCCAACTGATTGCAGCGCTCCTTTCGGTCTTATAAATAGGCACAGCAGATCACAGGGCAGAGCACACGGCGATTAGATGCTGCTGCCAGCCCCCAACAGCCAGCAAAGACAACAACAACAACAACAACTATGGCAACTAAAGTCAACCTTAACTTTCCAACTGCTCAACTCTACAGTCAGCACCTGCCTTTGATTTTTGTGCGCTAAAAAGTGAAGCGTTTTGTAAACATAATCATTGCATCTTAAACTATGCACAAAACAGAGTTTGCTCAGCTGCGATGCTTCCCCTTCATTCTTCCCCTTCCCCGGCATTGGAACTTACCTTCTTGTCTGGCAGCTCAAAACTTGTCGTTGTACAAAACTGTAAATAGAAAATATGCAATTTGTCAGTTCAACTTGAAATTATTTGCTTAACTGGTACAGTTTCATAAAAAAAACTCACTTAAAGAATTAGTGCAGGAGAACGAGATAGAAAAAGTGTGTGAGAGAGAGAGAGAGAGGGAAACTTTAAACATAAAACTGCACATCATTAAAATAATATATAATAATAAAAATATTGAAAATGCTCTACAACTAAATTTTTAAGGAATTTTTTTTAATCTAAATTAGTTTTAATATTCTGATAAGAACATAAAATAATACTTGGTATTTCATCAGTGCGTCGGCCTTATTTTCTAATCGATTTGACCACCTGAAATGAAACCCCCCCCTCGTCGGGCTTCTGAGTACTTTTCGAGTTTTCACGCTTTAATCGCGTGTGAATCCACCAAAATGTAACAAACTGTGGCTGCAACTTCAGATTGTTTGGCCTTTAAAATGCTTAGCACAAGTTGAGCTTAAATATTAATCTATAATTCATCTCACTGCCCGGCATTTCTCAAGACCTGCTTGACTTCCAGGCCTGCCTACTCTGCGTCTTTCGGGCACTTTGTGGCCTCATCTTTCAACGCTTCGCGTAAACAATGCGCCTTAATTATTAGTTATTCCCGAATCTGATCATAATAACAATCAGCTTTTGGGAAATGCATTTTACTGTCCGACGGCCGGCAAGAGAAAACGAGTTCTTATAACAAAATTTTGAAAGATAGTTTTTTTTTTTTGTTTTTTTTTTTAATTTAAGCTACTTTTCTTTTTTGAAGGGAGTTGGGGGAAGATGGACAGCTGCCGCCGCAGTAGCTTTGAATGCATATTTGAACTTATTTGATGGTCAGCTGTGAGCTGCCGGTTATTGTTTGGTGTTGTTGCTGTTTGTTTTTGAGCATTTTGGCCATGGCCAACAGCGGCAACGGCATTGTCATCATCATTAAGATCATTATGCCGTTGCTCGGTCGTCGCTTAATTCTGGTTTCCAGCAGCGGCCAACAACATGTTCTTTGGCTGGTAACCCGCTACCCGAGCACCGCCACATTGCCGCCAAGCAGCTTGCTTGAACTGAAAAGTTGCTGCGTAACGGTATCTACTACTACTACTCGTAGCAGGCCTTCAGCTCTCTGCTCCCTGCTCCCTGCTCCCTGCTCTCAGTTCGCAGTTCGTCTAATGGGTTATTGATATATGCACTGACTGGTTGAGAAAAAATAGAAATAAAAAACTTAAAAGAAGAACGAACAAAATGCTATGCCATGCCCCCGATACACCGCCCCGTGCACTCGACTCATTTTTTTTTTTTTTTTTTTTTGTGTTGAACTCGCTGAGTCGTCGAGTCATCATTCAATCGAGCGCAGCAACAGCGAGTGGAAAGTGCAAAAAGAAATTGTTGCGCCGCATGTGGTCCCCCAAAGATCGGGACATGGAGCAACGGATATATTTGCATGGCAAAAACAGCACAGACAGCAGCAGCAGCAGCAGCAACAACAACAGCAACTGTTGCTGAGTAATTAAAGTAACAGCCACAACACAAAACAGCACAAACAATTAAAAGTGTGTGAGAAAGAGAGAGAAAGAAGCGATTACGTGTCAAAAAAAGACAGACAGACAGAGTTGACGACATGAACATGACGTTCCTGGCTTAGAAGATCGAAGTAGCAAAAGAAAAAAAATGAGGAGAAAAAGAAAAAAAAAGAAAAAAACATATTTATGTATAAAAATGCGGTCCATAATCAACAATCAGCTACAGCGGTAGCGACAACAATAACAATAAGTGTTTGCTTTCTATTTGATTACTTGACCGAATTGCAAAACAAAAGACTTAAGACACAAACTTGGCCAAGCTGGGCGGCATTTCCATTAAACTCTATGCAAATGTGCAACGCCTCGCTGAGCTGGCATTGTGCTGCTGCTGTGTGAATAACTAAAATCCTACAAATATAAAGCGACGGCGGTTGCAGTTGCTCCAATTTCCACTGAAAATTCTATGGAGCGCATCAGTTAACAGAGAGAAAGAGAGAGAGAGAGGAAGAGAGAGAGAGAGAAGCATTCGCACACTCCAAAAACATACTTTACACTCGCAGCCATTTGCATGCGGCTCAAGTCTAATTAAACCTCAGACGCTGCGGCGCTGCTCATTAAAAGTGCGGCCAAGCAGCCCATGTCTGGGCGGTCAGCAACAATTGGGCACACACGCACACACACACACACACACTCATACATGCACAAGTGCGTTAAGAAGTTTGTTTGGCCACGTCAAGTGCAATGCTATCATTTACAGTCGTGTTGAAACCACAAAAAAATATATATAAAAATAACAGAATAAATCCAACAAAATCAACAAAAAAAGAAAAAAAAACGACGCACAACTTGAACTGACACTCGAAACGGGAACACTTTCACACATTTGCTCTGGACAATGGGACAGGTGTAGAACTGGACTTGTTAATCTATTTGGACTCTTCTTCGTCTTTCACTCTCGGCCAGTTTGTTTTTGGCAAACAATAAATGCCTAAGCCAAGCCTAACAAAATGCGCCAACTGAGAGCCAAACTTGGCTCATTTAATTACTTATTCAAATTTATTGGGCTGCCCACGTAACCCAAAGTGAAAGATGTCAACAAGCACAAATACCAAAAATGGAAAGAATATTACGATTTTAGAAACTTTTGGCAATCAATTTGTGAACAGAACTTGCCCAAATGGCGAACAAGGCCAAATCATTGTTTCGAAAGCGAAATCTCGGCAACTTTACAGTTAAGGAATTTAGTTTTGACTTGTTACATTCCTTATAAAATTCTAAATAAATAAAGCTGACTAACTGTAGGGAAAATAGAGTTACTCAGCACTCAAGCTGTAAGCTCATATTTAAGTTAGCCAAGTTCTGGTAACTTGTTCCCCCCCTCAAGCTTCAAGCCATTTACTTTTCTACAATTCCAACTGGCCGCCTTTTGTTAACTCTAATGCATACAATATTTTGCATTAGTGGAAAAATAGTTGTTTTCATCTACGGTTTGGCGGTGGCACAGAACAATTTGTTGGCCTAATTGGGAGCGCCGTTGAAAGTTGAGTCAGACACTGCGATGCGACAATCAAATTTATAATGGGCCAACGCGAACAAAGGCAACAGCAGAAAATCTTTCATTTGGCTTAGAGGGCGCAGACATATCTATGGCAATGAATAGAATAGAGCCGAGCGAGCGGTCAGTGGGGCGTGCTGTAAATGGAGAATAAAAACAACAACAACAACAACAGAAACAACCGTTGACTAGCACAGATTCCAGCTAAAACTCAAGCGCTTCACCCCGAAAGAAAACGAAAATATTTCAGCTGGAACCAGACCAAAAACAAAATAAAAGAACAACAAAATAAAAGAACAACAAAATAAAAGAACAACAAAATAAAAGAACAACAAAATAAAAGAACAACAAAATAAAAGAACAACAAAATAAAAGAACCACAAAATAAAAGTGCTTGCTCATATAAGTTGCTATCATGGAATTCTCAATTGGAACAGGCAAAAAAATATTAAAAAAAATGGCAACTAAGAAGTTGCAGCTCATCATGGTTTTTTAAGCGATTTGTAAGTGAATACACTCATACTCACACTCATACTCACACTCACCACACACTCATACACACACTCAACAGCACTCAGTGTGCAGTATCACTGACCATTTGAAATGCCTCTTGAATTTGTCAGCGCGCGCGCTTTTTGAGTGTTCATTCACATCAAGAGCTGAGTTTTTCTATATATGCTATATGCTACATATATATTTGTCGATGCTCACATTTATATACTTATTGTTTTGGATTTGGTTTTATTTTTTTTTTTAATTGTGGTGCGAATGTATTGTCGCAACAGGTGCTGTATTTGTTGGCTTAATTTGTCCAGTGCTTCAACAGCTGCTGCTGCTGCTGCTGAGGCATTTTCTGAATGTGGGTCAGCGCCACAGCAACTCTAACAACTCCAGCAACAGCAAACCACACAACAACAACAACAACAACAACAGCCGCAACAAAACTGTGCCACAGCGCATTCAGTTACAACTGCCGCAGCGAAGCGGCACAAAACCCGAAACGAAATGAGCCACCAAATGGCTAAGAAAACTGATGGCCGAAATGTGAGACAGGATGAACAAGCATCTTGTTGTTGTTGTTGTTGCTGTTAAGCTTTGCATGTTTCTTTTTATAGCATTGGTAGTAGTGGTGCTGGTTGTTGTTCGTGTGTGTAGGCTGTGGACAAGTTCATAACCAGCTATGAAAACCTGCAGCATGCAACAACTCAACACAACTTCTAACTGGTGCATAGAATTTTGCATATTTGCTGAGATTCCATGGAAAAAGATATAAATGCATTTTTTCCAAATTGAGAAAAACAAACGGACAAAATCAGGCATCGTCACATGCCATATTTAGCAAACTCAATAGACAATATAAATATTAAAAGATGAAAAACAGCATTCCTAATACATTAGAGAAAAAGGCTAAGTTTGTCTAAGAAATGAATTTTGAAATTCATAAAAAATTAGCAATAAAATATTACAATTTATGGTTTATCGCAAATTTATTCGTAATTAAAAAAGTAAAATTATTCGTAAGCAATTATCTTTAATATGCAAGTTTCTTAATTAAAAAAGATGAATAAATAGTTTTATGATGTGTTTGAAAATCGAGAGAGAAAAAAGAAGAAAATCTGAAGTCATCTAAGAGCTTAACTTCAAAATGATCGCATTAACTGCACAATTTCTCTGCATAAGCCAAGTTTTGCTCTTCATCTCCCGCAGCATAATTGTAATTTTCTCTGTTTTTCTTGCCAAGACGAAGCGCCGTCTTAGCTGATCTTTAATGTGTCACTCACATGTTTTAGATGTGTTTTTTTTATTTTTTTTTTAGCTGTATTCTAATCAAATCAAAATCGATTTCATCAATTTCCGCTGCGGAACGTTGGCAACTTGATTGCCACCAAATGAAGTGAAATACATTGAAAAGTGGGCCAAGTAGAAAAAAGCTTTTAGCGCTTAACGTTTAGTTGAAGTTGTTGGCTGTTTTTGTTGTTGGCTGTTTTTGTTGTTGCTGTTGTCGCTATTGGTTTTTTTTTTCTCATGTATTTTGGTTAGTGTTGCTGACTTTCTTAGCGCACGGCACAGCTCTGGCAGATTTGGGTCAGTTTTGTAGTTGCCTCCCCTTAACACGAGCCACCTCTTCCCCCATCCAGGTGCTGGCCAGAGTGGCGAACACGCATCTCGTTCAAATGGCGCCATCGCTGGCCAACAGAATGGACGACAGATAACGACAGAGAAATTTCATTCATTTGCTGCACTCACGTCTTGCCTGAGATATGTAATGAGTGGCTGAGGGAGGAGGGGGTTGGCGGTTGAGCAGATAGCTTCAATTTGCCAGATCTTGTGGTATTTTTTTTTTCGGCAAGTCGTAATTAAACGTAATTCAAGCTAATGCAAATGCAATTCGTTTTGGAGTTGTCGTGTTACTATTCTGCCGCCAGTCCAAGTCATTTGTTTGGGGCATGCAACGCGTACCGTTCTGGTAATGTGAAACCGGGCGGCAGCTAACTTTTATGTCTTCTTCTATTACTCTGCTTTTTACGATTCGATTATAAAACAACAAGTCATTTTTATTCAACATTATTACGTTATTTCCGGGGGCTGCGCAACATTAAACAACATTAACAACAAGAACAAATAAAAAAAAAACCAATAAACTTTAATTTCAACAAAGTCAACTGGCATTTTTTGGCTTCTGTGCCCACTTGTAGATGTGCCCACTTATGAATGTGTGTGTGTGTGTGTGTGTAAGAAGCTATTAAAACAGACGCCGGCCTGAATGGCTCTGTGGGTAGGTGCAGTGTTGGGGCAGCTAGTTACTTCTTTGGGGGCTGCTGCTCCGCATTGAAGTTCATTTTGCTGCCTGCTCTTTTTTTTACACACAATTTATATACACACATATATATATATATATAAATATATAAATTTATATATTTTTTAATGCGTTTCTCATGCTCTTGGCCCGTTGCTTTTTGCTGCTGTTTGTCACCGAGTCTGTGTGTTTTATTGTGCCTGTGTGTGTGTGTGTGTGTGTGTGTGTGTGTCTTTTTCTTTTACACTAAATGCTTTCCTAATGAATTGGGTGACCAGCAACGACAACGCTGGCAACGATGGCGGCCTGGTAATAACGGTTAATTGCGTTAATGACTTTAACAGAAAATTTAAAGCGCAAGCATTAAAACAATAAAAAAAAAAAAGTAAAGTAGCTAAAGTAGACAAAAAAGAAAGAGCATTAAATGTGCCATTATCTGTGCATGTGTGTGTGAGAGAGCAAGAGAGAGCGTGTCCAGCTGGGTGGCTTTGGGGGTTGTGGTTGGGGTTGTTGCTGCGGTTGTATTTGAGTTTGGGTCTGCTGGCCTGCATTTTCCAATGAATTGAAAATGTCACAAGTTGTGCAAAGTCAAAGTCGTCTGCGGGCACGGTCAGCATGTCAATGTTCAACACATCCTACCGATACACACACACACACATACGCAAGCAAAAGGCATGTACAAATTGCACTCATGCAAGGCACCGGGCAAGTTCGTTGCCTAAGTCATTTGTTTAGCGCCAACATTCGAAACAGAAGTGCAAACAATTTAAAATGTAAGCGCTGCCTTTAAGTTTTTAAATGCATACAAAATATTTAAATGTTTTCAAATTTGTCTTTCGTTTAAATAATAAAAAAAAAATGATTTTATAAGCAACAATTCATATTCCTATTGCGTTTCAATCTAAATGATATATAATGAAAATATCGTTTTGCAAATATTATTTAAAATTCAATTTATAAATTTTTCTGTTTAAGTTGAGTTATTATTAATATGTCAAATATAATATATTCCGTTTATAATTTATAATTTTAAAATCTGTTTAAATTTCAGGTTTATTGTTGTATTATTTATATTTAAATTTTATTATATTTTAAGACATTTATCCTAATCGACTTTGAATTCCAATTTTTTTAAGACTGTTTGCTTGGGAGTTATTTATATTAAATCTGCTTTTTGGCCAATTTTCTTCGATTATTATTATTAAATTTTCTAATTTTCTTTAGTTCAACTGAAATTTGTTACATTTTTAAAACACTTGTTAAAAATATTGCATACAAAAAAAATTATAAAAAAAATAGTAGTTTTTGCAGCACTTTCATGTTCAGATCTCTTCACAATTCAATTTAAATATTTATTTAACATTCGAAAATGTATATTCCTTGCTTACCTTCTTTATGTTAATTTATTGCACAGTAAATTTAATTAGAGTTTGTTCAATTGAAGATGTTGCTTTAGTCGAATTTGTGTTGCGTTTTGTTGGATTTGTTTTGCGAGAATCCTTACGCGTTTTTTGTTTTTTTTGATGATGAGTGAACAAAAAAAAATGCTTGCACTTTCACACTTTGGACACTTTGTGGCGATCGGGGGAGGGCTGTTGTTGTGAGCACAAGGAGAAGTCTTGTACTTGAATCCGAATGCCACCAAATGTTGCAATGTTGCACACTTTCAAGTTCACTAGGAGCACACAGAGTTGTTGGCAAAAAAAAAAAATAAGTTTGTTGTAGTTTTTATGTCCACGCTGCTGTTAATGCTGCTGTTGCTGCTGCTGCTGATGCTACTGATGCTGCTGCTGCTACTGCTGCTGACTCGACGACGGCGCTGTTAGCACTTCAATTGCATTACGCGCAATGGCTGGTAGGCCAGCGAGTACGCCACTTTTATGCTTTCCAAGAGGTCTCCACAGCGAAGAAGAACCAGCCGGGAGAGCGCACAAGAACAGCGGCAGAGAAAGCGGCGTCGCCGTCGTCGCCGTCGTCATCGTCGTTGTCGTCATCGTTGTAAGAAAGCCATGCACCGACGACACCAGCAATGCAAACGCACGAAGCAAAAGCGAAGAAAAGCGCGAGCCCATTTCTACTTCACACACACACACACACGCTCACAGACACGGTCGAGCGAGTGTTGCGCCTCTTCTGCAGAACAAGAAAGAGTCCAAATGAAATGAGAGAACGCGAGAGCCCACTCTCCACATTTACAACAACTACAGCGCACGCGCGCACACACACTCTCCGTGGAGAGTTGGTCTCAGCGCGACCTCAAGCTTAACAGCGACGGCGACAGCGACGGCGACAGCGACAACAGCAGCAGCAGCATTAACAGCAGCCTCTGCTCGTAGCATTGAACTTGAACAACAGAGCGCCAACAGTTGGCTTGAGCTTGACTTTGACATTGCCACACCCCATTCCCCCCCGTAGACCATTCCTCTGCTCGCACAGTATACATTTACATGTTGAGACAACGGACGGACAGCCGCACCTGTTGCAGCGCATCGATTTGCTTGGCTACCGTTTTGGGGGCTTAGTGTATTGGCTTAGCTTGGATCGCTTGGTATCTTGTAATCTGTTAGAGCCTTTGATCTACTATTGACTGATAGATATGCTAATGGATTGTGCCCAGTCACTGCTGCAACTCTGGACACATATGCTGCAATCAGTTCAGTTCCAGTGCCTGACCATCAATATGGGTGGCCGGCAAATTATGAAAATGTGTTGAGCAAATATGAATAGATTAGGTATTGAGTGCTCAATCTTCTGGATTCTTAACTGTACTCTTCCATAAAAAAAAAACACTATGTAAATCTTTTTCGAATAAAATTAGAATGGTTCTTGGGAAGTACCTAAATATTTCTCCTTAAGAACAACTATTTGCTAAGCCTCGAATTATTCGAATATCAAAAATGGTAAACTTTAGATATAATTTTCTATATATAATTCTTTCTCTTTTTTATTGATTAAGATATATATTAAATATTAATTATTCATATTTAGTTGCGCATTTAGTTCATCAGGCAAACCCCAACATAATTGAGCAATGAAATTTTGAAATTTTTTACTTTTCAATTATTGCAGTCGTTGCGGTTATTTTTGACAATTTTTTATTTGGTTTTCTCGCAATTTATGCGAAAAGAAAGTGGCTACAGCAAAGTTTGTTGATTTTAAGCCAATTAAAGCAGAGGGTGACAAATTCTGCGGCTGTTACCTTAGAAATATGTTACCAAGAAAAGAAAAATGTAATAACAAAAAACACAACTTAAACAAGTAGAAAACAAAATATCAACTAAAGCCACAGAGTATTTGCATTAAACATTAACGGAGTTGGCTGGCAACAAAATAAACTAGCTGGAAATCAAGAAAACAAACATTAAAGTAGCTGCCCGCTTGCTCAAGCTGCGACTGCGACTGCGACTACTGAGTTCGGGGAGTGGGGAATGGGAAGACGAGACAGCGGCTGTGGCTGTTGCTGCGGCTGCGACTGCGGCTGAGTAATGAGAATTTAGTCAAGTAAACTCTACGCAGTCGCAGGTCATTGCCATGCTGCTAACGGCGCTGTCTGCGCAAATGTTAACAGTGGTCCTAACAGTGGCACTAACAGCGCAGCCAGCGACGCAGCCTTGTAGAGTTGCCAGACATCCGTAAATCTAATCATAATTCATTAGAACGGGCATCAATTGAGCACCAGCACCACAGAACAACTCAGCACAGCTCGCTGCTCTGTGCCTCATCGCTTTGACATAACAGAAAATGAATTGCCATGGCTCAGGCTGAAGCTGGAGCTGAAGCTGACAACGATGACAAACACGAAGCCGAAGCGAAAGATGAAAATGGAGATGACGATGACGATGGAAATGGCAGTGGAGACTTGAATTGGAACTGCCCGACTTGACTGCAAGCGACAATAATTAAGATTGGAACGAATGGGAGTTCGTTGCTGTCGCAGCTGAAACTGAAGCTGGAGCAGCAGGCCTCCGCGAAAGCGTAAAAAAATCACTTAAAATAAGAAAATTACACTTGACGTTTTGGGTTAGTACACTGAAAGTGCACTCCCCCACATCTGCCCATCTCCACATGCGCCTGCCCCCATCAACCCCTTCCCCCTCTTCCCAGCAAACTTTAGCTATTTCTATTCGATTTGACAGCTGCAAAAATGAAAAAGAACCGTTGTTCTTTTTGCAATTACTTTGCGCAGTTTTTTTTCTTTTCATTTTTGACTGTCAGTTATTGGTTATGTCATACTTGAGATGAGTTTGAAATGTTTCAAGAGATGTGTTTTTTTTTTTTTTTGTTAAAAAAAAATAATTTAATTGAAATTTGTATTTTCATGACAATTATAAAATATGCATTAAGCAAAATATGTTTTCTTCTTCAGTTGCAATAACTGTTCGTGTCACGCAGCCATCTCTAAGTGCCAATTCGTGTCACGAGCAAAACGTCTCCTTCTGGAATTCCCTCGCAATCCAGGCTAGGAAATTATGAGAATCTTAACTCACAGCTGACACAGCGCTTTTGTCCACAATTGTTTGTTGTTGTTGCTTTTTTTTAATGTTCTATGTTTGTTTGGATTTGTTCTAAATATTTGCAGCACGGCTTTGGTCATTTCTGAGACGGGACAACCTTTCTTTTTTTGCTCAGTTTTGGAGTGGTTTTTTTTTTTGTTGTTTTTGCTGTTTGTTCTGTCTTTTTGCTCAACTGCTTCAAAGCCGGCTTTTACTTTTACAGATAACTTTACTTGAGTTGGGTTCGGTTTGGGCGGCCTCTGTTCCGGTCTGTGCCGGCCGACAAAAAAGGTTGCCACAAATCGTTGCACTGAGCATAACCTTTCACTTGCCTGGCCAAACAAACACATACGTGTGTAAATATGTACATATTTGTTTGTTTTGTGCTTGTCTGTTTGTTTAGTGTTTGTTTTGTCTGTTGATTCGATTTGATTTCTCGTTAATTAGTTGTTATCATACATACCAGTTAATCACAGGCGGCACAGCCAGCCATTAACCGTTAACTTTCCAATGCGGCCAACAAGTTTTCGATTTTGCCAGCAAACACTAAAAAAAACCAACGTTGCCCACCAAAATCTGGTGGCCGGAAGTCGTCGCCGAAGCGTTCGCTGATGATCCCAACAGATTCTAAACACGACTAGTCGAGTAGATCATCGTCGAAGCTCAGAATCTGGTCGGGTCAAGCCAGACTTATTCCACTTGGCTCTTAAGCTGGCGAAGATCTGCTGACAGATATCCAATAATCAGCGGCGAGCATCATGTCTGCCTGTCAGAAATGAAGTAGATTTCTGATGTCAAACAAACGACAGCAAAAGAAGCCAAAAGTTTTACGTTTTTATGGAAATCAGAGAGAGATTTGTTAATTTGGATATATATATATATATATATTTACCAATCAAAATATAGTTGTCATAGTAACTGCCAGTCGAAAGATAACTTTTTGTCAGCTCCAAACTTTTCACAGCAACAATTTTATCAAAACTAACTGAGAAGAAAAAAATAGTTAAATCAAACAAGATAAATCGATGTATTTCCATTCGGAAAAATTCTAATTCGCTGCAATTGTTCGATTGAGTATTCATTTTTAGGAGAGGGTGTTGATCAGGTTTTCCATGTTGTCCATGTTGCAATGCTGCTGGTTTGAAGCTGCCAGCTGCAAACGCACAAAGGTTCTGCTCCTCTTTTATTTTAGTGTTTTGATGTTGTGGCGGCGGATTGGAGCTGCAGCTGGAATCACATTAGACAAGTGGGGGTGTCTCTCCCTTCTTTTTTTTTTTGCATTTTCTCAAGCCCAACCGTTGCAGTGCCTCTGCCCTGGCCAGCTTCCATACTTGATGTTTAGCTGGGGATTCACGGTGCCTGGTTGCCAATGCAACGAGTTGGCAGCGATTCGTTTGTCGTGTCGCTTGGCCAGCCCCAAACGTCAACGCCACAACGCGTCTAATTAGTGCCCCGATGCAGCCAACAAGATGCCACAGCGACGTCGACGGCTGCAACTTTCGAGCGTAGGCATTTATTAGGCAGCACTGATGCTGATTTGCTGGCTGATTGATGCGAAACACGCTGGTGATTAGCGAGGATTGCCGTAGACCGTTAAGGACAGTGATCGTGGTGTGGACCATGGCTGGACCTGAATCTAAGCCAGTAACCAGCAACTGGACCTCGACCATCAGCAGTTGCAGCTGAGGCAGGCCTATTTAGTCACTAATAAATTTTTCAACAATTCGCAGACATTCCTGGCAAATATATCTTAATAATTTTTGGCACCGTCTGTCGACAGCTGAAATGGGGCGTGTTTGCGAGGGGGCGGGGGGGGGGGTCATTTTCATTCTGCCAATTCCAAAAGCTGGCAGCCACACGAAGGCGAAATATTCGACGTTGCGACGTTCAACATTGGCCGCAGCGACATCGACATGCGACGCGCACATCGATCATCATTTGTGGCACGAAAAAAGTGAAATGTTTTCAACAAGCTAACGTCGGGGTTGGGGTTGGGGAAGGATGGAGTGGTTGGTGTAGGCAGAGAGAGAGAGAGAGAGAGCCGAAGGGCAGTTGATTCTCCGCCGCTGGAATTCTTATTTTCTCGCTGCTGCTGCTGCTGCTGCTGCTGATAATGATGATGAACGTCTTCGTCTTCGTCTTCGTCTGGTCGTATTGGTCGTGTCCCACGTTGCTGGCCAGCAAGAATTAAGCTGTAACTTTGCATTGAAATTAAATTTATAGCCTGGCCAGCAACTTGCCAGCAAGAAGACAAAACTAACAACAACAACAAGAACAACACTAACCACAACCTCAATGGCCATTAGAAAAAAGCAGCGAAATTGCATGGAGAAAAAGGCGACGAAGGAGAAACATAATAAACGAATCGCTCGAGACATTAACTCAAAGAGCTTTCCGAGCAATGGAGGACTGCATATTAAAGAGGGGGGCAGGCGCCTGACGGAGGCGGCGCCGGTGGGGGAGTGGTGCATGTGATCATGTCAGTCGTCAGTTGTCAGACGTCGCATTCACATGTGAAAGTTGTACGAATATCACAAAAAATGCCTCAGTTAAAACAAAAATTTTAAAAAAAAACACAGTAGATGAAGAAGAAGAAGAAGAAGATGCCGATGCAGAGTAAAATGCGCCTGATCATCTCCAAAGATCATGTCATGTGTGGTGCTGCTTGTTATTATCGATAATAATGATGATGGCACACTCAGCCTGACCCAAATGCGCAACTAGTTAAATCTGCTTAGCATGATCATTAGGCAATATTATTCGAATTTGACGAGTGATCTTTATAATTAGCCAACTCATTGAAAAATAATAATATATTTTGTGGCATATTTCTTAAAAATGTTTATGCATTTTTAAAGATTTAAATTACTAACAGACAAATTGTTAACGGATCCCATTTGGCTCTTTAATTATCCTTTCAGTGTTTGACAAAAGTTAAGTGAACTTTGTTGATCTCAACAGAGAACGATCTTAAGTACTAGGCACAGTATTCGGATACTAAATGTATATACTTATGAGTATTTGCCTTCAAAATGACGGTATTTATCAAACAAAGAGAGTGTTTGCCCATTTTAGCTTCGATCTCGAGATTTCACCTCGTTTTTTTTCTTTTTTTTTTTGGCCAGTGTTGAGGTAACCTCTTTGGCCATTGTCCAATGTAATTTGCATTACGTTCTAGTTTCCATTAATGTGTATATATTTGCTTTTCGTTTCTGCCTTTTCAATTTAATATTTGCATTTGTTTTTGAATACAAAATAAAAGATACAAAAACGAATTAAAAAAAAAAAAACAACAAAAAAGTGGGAAACATAAAAAACTTAAAACTTCTACAAATAGTGCAAAGTTTGCTCGTCATTCTCGAACCGTTAGTTGGCCATATATAAGTATATCTAAATAACATATTTGGGCTAGACATGCCACGAGCAGACGACGGACAGCGGACAGCAGACAGCTGACGGTGCGGCAACTAAAGCGACCAGCGGAAGGGCAAACAAAAGACTTAGGCAACGAACGCGACGCGGCGCGAGGCGAGGCGATGAGCTGCGACGGGTGCTCGAGGTTGCGGCATCTTGCGAAATAATTATTGCCTCTTTCCATATTGTTCTAACGTGAAAGTAAAAACCGTTAAGAATTAATAACTATACAACGTTTTTTTGGCCAACAAATTTGCCAAACAAATCCCAGCAACAACAAAAGAGTGCAAAATATAAAAAAAAAAAAAATATATTAATAAAATGCGGAGGAAGGGGCAGCAAAACTTATAAAAAATAAAAATAAACTTTTTCTTTTACTGGGTCAACTTTTTGCTGTTTATTTGTCGCTGTTGTTGTCATTATTTCTAATTCTGCTGTTGCCTGTTATTTTATTATTATTGTTTTCAACAACAACAACAACAACAACAACAGCATCACAAATAACAGTCAAAACGAATGAAAGAACTCTATTTGATGTCTAAACGGCTGCTGGCCACGCACAGGCGAATCAAAATGCCATAAAAATAATAAAACCACTTTGTGATTTATGGCGATTATCAATAAGAAAGTGATACGCGACCCAGAGACCCACAGAGCACAGAACTGCTACACAACCCCGCCCATCTATGGGTCCAAAACCGATTTGAATCAAATCCACACAGCCCAAAAATAATGCTAATTAATGTCCATAAGAACGCACAGCACGCAGAGGGGGAAGCTGTGGGGGGGGGGGAACTGTGGGCGTTGTGAGTCAGTTGATGAAAGCTAAAAGTATTTTTTTTTTTTCTCTCTTCTTTTCTATTTTTGTGCCAACTGATTGATCATCTGCCAAGAATTTAATTCCTGTTTCCATTTCATTTCTTGGGGGGCCTGCGCAGATCAACTGGCAATAATTCGCATTAGGCTAATCGTGGAATTGTCACCCATTTTAATTGCAATTCGCTCTGCTCCTCCCCGAGTGAGTTCATCTGTGTGTCTGTTAGACTTTTAGTCCATCCAGTTAGTGGACAGTTGAATGTTGTCTCTTGGCCATCATTATCGCTTGTGAGCGGCCATTATCATTATCATTAGCATTAACATTAGCATTCGCTCACCAACAGAAGCGCGATGACAACAACAACAACAACAACAACGATCACGACAACGGCGCAAAAAGAACTGTAAAGCTCAGCAGATACAGATTTATATACAGCTAAATTTCAAGTTACAGATACAATTTCCATGAATGAACTGAACAATCGTTGACATTTCGCTGACAATTTCTTGGCAATTTTATTTTATTTAATTTCCTTTTTTTTATACATATTTTTTACCTATGAATTATAAAGAGTTACAAATATCTGCAAATATCTTCTCAGAATGATTTATTTTTAGGCATGCAGATTTAATATATAAAAGTTTAAATTTAAATTGTTATAAAACAAAAATCAAGAACTTATTTTCCTCATTCGAACTAGAATTAATATATATGAAAATCATATTAAAAGTATTTCGGAAATTTGATAATTATATATATATAATAAAAAAAAATCTTTACCATTGTCTTGCTTTTATTGCATTGATTTTGTGACATTCATTTTGGGGTTAATATGATTTATCTGGAATTATTCTCTCAATAGGAAATCCCTTTATATTTCTTGCTTATAGATAATCAGTTCAAGCAGCTATTTTGGCCAACTGATCAACATATATTTTGTGCCTAATTTAGCTGAAGGTCATTTGGCGTAGGCGTCGTGGCTTAGTTGAGCTCAATTGGAAGTACACTAACCAACTAGTTACTCCCACGTTCCGCTAGTAAAACCATATCAATTGCAATTCCCAAATACCCATTTAGGCCAACATACTCGTAATATGCCACAGAAAAAAAAAAACGAGAAAAAATATTGTAGAAAAACCAAAAGCAGTTTACTGACAGTTGACCAGGCCACAATTGACCGATTTCCATGGCCTGCTCCTGCTAACAAAGAACGCTGATAAATGAATGAGAGACGTTGACCAACACCATAACCAACTGAATACAAGCAGCAGCAGCAGAAGCAACATTGCTCCTAGTGGTAGTCACTGACCTAGAATGCAGCTTTAGCTTTTACTGTTGTCTCTGTTGCCCCTAACATTGCCGTTGTGCAAGCTGTCGCTGACTCTGCTGCTGCTGCTGCTAGCTAGTGTTGTTGTTGTTGTTGTTGCTGATGTTCTTGTTGTTGTTGTTGTTGTATTCTGTGTTCTATTCTCGCTGTGTTATATATGTCGCCGCTTGCAGCGCTTTGAGTTGCTGACTGCTGCCTGCTGAGGCTGGCTTTGGTTACCAATACCGTTTTGCTGGTAACTCCAGCGCCAACTTATTAGCATAATCTCAGCGTCTGCAGACCCACAGCTGGCGTCGCAGTCGCAGCTGGCAACGCTCATTATATCTTGCTGCTGCTGCCACTGCTGCTGCTGCTGCTTCTTGTGTACAGACAGTGGCTTTGGCTTTGACTGTGGCAGTGGCAGTGGCAGTGGCACCTCATCATCGGCGGCATCAATTCGCCCGCTTGATGCATCGCCAGTCAGCGTGTGAAGCGAACTTGGCCAAATCCAAAGCCGTCTACTAGCAGAAACAAGCTCTTGGCCTGTCTGTTGCTGCTGCTGCTGTGGTTGCTGCTGCTGCTGTTGCTGCTGCTGCTGCTGCTGCGGCTGCTGCTGTTGCATGTTTAGCATTCCATTGCAGAGTCGATTTCAGATTCATTTCGTTTCGTTTGGTTTGGTTTCGGTTTTGGTTTTGGTTTGGGGCTCTTTAGCTAGATATTAGAAGAAACCCAACTGGGTTTCAACTCTACCCCCGCCTCTGCCACTGCCTCTGCCGTTGCCTGTTGCTATTCATATTTATATTCCTTCTCGTATGGTATTGGCATAATTTCTGACTTTTATGCTCTCTGCCAGCATGTGTGTGTGTGTGTGTGTGTGTGTGTGTGTTTATTATTGTGCTTGTGTGCCATAACGGCATTTATAACCTTTTCATTAGGTTTTTAATTTGAAACTCAATTCTGCCTCACGTTGTGTCTCTGCCACTGGATTCCTACTCAGCTAACTTCCACTTCCCCAATCCCACAGCCGCCTCCCCTCATACTCATACTCATACTATACATACATACATACATACATAGAACAACCGTCACACGCCATTTACTCGCATAATTTTCGGTTAGTAAACTTTTTCGCATCACTGTAAAGATTTGTTTTTGCCTTTGTTCTTCTTGTTGTTGCTTTTGGCTGGCGGCTCGCTCAGTCTTAACAGTCACTTCTTGGCCATGTTTAGTCAGCTAATATTGAATAACTGTTTTTGCAAGTATTTTTCGTTTTCTATTTGCCGCCGCAAATATTTCTTGATTGAGTTCAGTGATTACACGTGAAGTGTTCGCTGGATAGTTGAACTCATTTGTGGCAATGCAAGCAAATATTTAAAGTAGATAATAAATTGCTAATTGGAAGTATGTGTCATTGAATCAAAGAATAATTGTTGGTTAACGGCCGTTGAACTAGAACTGCAAAGAGGTATTTCTTAATTAATGAAGAATTATTAGTAAATTAATAAGTAGAGCAATGCAATTAAAAAAAAAGAGAAAACCAAAATAAAAACCCAAAAACTAATCACTTCAAATTCAATAGTAGAAATATTTCTTTTTCATCGAGTAACTAGCATCGGAATAAAGATAAGCATTCACTCTTCCGACTGCTCCGCAATCGTGGATCTCTCAAGATTCTCACACTTTTTCTCCATTTTCGGCATGTTCTCCCAAATCAATGAGAAACTGTTAAACAATGCAGCCGATTGAAATTTTACTGAACATGGCAAAAAAAACGAATAATTAAATTGGATTTTTTAATATTGGTCAAGATGATTTGATTGATTAAGTAAAACCAGTTTAAATTTTGAACTCTTATGACATCATTTCAACAAAAAAAAAAAGAAAAAAAGAAAGAAAGAATTACTTTCATAGAATAATGAGTTTTCTACTGGTAAAATGCATTTCATGTTTAGTTTCACTAGCGGCATGGACAGGGTTACAAGTACATGGCTTATTAGACTGGTCTGCCTGGGTGATCTCAATCATTCAACTTCACAAAGAGCCGACAGCCAGCCGAATATTGAGAGAGAGAGAGAGAGAGAGAGAGAGAAAGAGAGAGAGAAAAAACTAAAGAAGATTTCACTGGTCAACGAAAATGAAAACGAAATTAATTTCACAATTATAGCAATTAAACGCGAAATAAATTGTGTTTTAAGTTGCAGTCAACAACAATACAATAGCCAAACATGCCGTCCTCACCGCACCCCCCCCACCCCCACCCCTTTTCAACGTTCCACGTTCATCGTGCTGCCCCTTCAACGAAGCGTCGCATAAAAGCGGAAAACAAGTAATGATCTACGCACTTTTCATTACCCGTGGCCGACCTTCGTCATCGCCGTTGTCGCCGTTGTCGCCGTTGTTGCCTCCATGTCCTCCCCTTGTCCCCTAACCCGTCACCCTCGAATGTCATCTCTATTAAATTCCAGAAGTCTCATTTGATGTCTGATTAGCTATCCGACGGCACTTGCAACGCTTTGCTGCAAATAAATTCCACTTGACATCTTTTAATTTTTAATTATATTCATTCTGTGTTTCTACATAATAATAAAATATATAATAATTTTATATTGTTGTTGGACAAAGGACATTTTTTCCAATGCCTTGTTTTTTACCTCTTTACGTTTTTCGTATTTTAAAATTTTTAATTTTCTTATATTTTATTGTACTTTTTTTTATTTATCATTGCAACAGATCCTTTTAATTATTTAAAATTATTGGTTTTATTTTACTTAATTTTAATCTTCAATATTTATCAATTATGCATGTGAAAGAGTATTCAAGCATCGCAGTGCATTATTCGAAAAGTTTGGTTTCCATGTCTCTTGAACACGTTGGATGGCTTTTCATGTGGCGCATTGTGGACGTTGTGGCATTGAGGCAAAATTTCACTTCAAAGAAAGGGCACAAATGTCGGCACAACCGCGCTTCCGTCGATCTTGACGTGGCTGTTGATGGCAAACCTGGCTGAACCAACTCAACCCAAATGAACTAAGCTGAACCAAGCCAAACTGAACCGAATGGAAATAAAACTAAAAACTGGATGGAACATTTTCGCTCGGTCTTTCTATGATTTACAGGTCGAAAGAGTTTTATTTTTAGACTTTGCCTTTTTTTTCGTTTCGTTTTTACAATTTTCGTGTTTAGTTTTATTTTTTATTTTTTAATGTCTGCACCGCTGCACCGGCGACAAGTAGCCAGCTTAACTAGACGCATTTGTGGCCAGATTGTTTTGGGCATTATTAATATTATTTCCACACAGCAGATGGTATTGTTTTGGGTCTGCACGTGTCGCACGTCTGCTTTCTTGTCATGGTCATCGCCACTCATTGAATCTAATGGGTTTTACTTTCATTACAATTTGTTTCACAAATCTGTGTCCGGAGGCAGTTGATTTCACTTGCCGTCCCCAAATGAAACAGTTTACACATGTCACATTAAATGTGTGTGTGTGTGTGTGTGTGTCTTGTCTTATCTGGTCTTTTATAGTCTTGTTTTTTATTGTCTATTCTTGTGTTGTGTGGGAATCCATAAATCTGAGCATATCATTGGCTCTTCTGTTTGTGGTTGCAAGTCAAAAGAGTTTCTGCATACATTTTTAATGGCAATGAGCCAGTATAAATTCCATTCGTACACCTATAAAGATATATATATATATATATTGTTTTGCATATACATCATGCTTCTACTATTTATCATTTAGTTGGGAAACATTATAAATAATTGTTTTATTTCTACTACAAAAGTCTATAACTGTTCTTCCTAAAAATATGTGTTATGACTTCAATTCTTTTCGATCTATAATTTATTACCTTTCTACATTCTTTTATAAATCTTGGTTAACCGTATAATCTAAAGATATTAATTGGAAATTCTTAGCATGCATTTTAGATATACCGAAAAATATGAATCTTTCATTATGCATTTCAACAAAGTCAATCGACTTAAATTGATGGCCTGACAAATTCCTCACAAAACCACCAAACAGCCGAATCTCTTTGATTCATCGGGTGAAAGTGGTAAGCCGAAATCAAATGACATCGGTTACGGATCGGATTCGGTTTCGGATTCGGCATTGGACTTGCTGCACTGCAGCGCAACAGGTTGAAGCGCAGTTTAGATAAAAATAGTTGTGAAAAATAATTATAAATAATAAATATATATATATACATATATTTAATATATAAATCGTAATTGCTAAACAGCTGTTCCAAATTTATATTGAGTTATGAATAAAAAAAAATCTATTACATTATTCCTTAACAAACTTGATTTCTTTACATATATCAATCATTTATAACGAACATATCTTTTACATATATATGCAGATAACTAGTGGCAGCTTGCAGCTGCCTACATTAATAGATGACTACCCTTTAATGGCCTCATTCTGGAACGGGGCCATACAAATTGAGACATTATGCAAATGATGTAATCACAATCAGCCGCTTCTGGGGCTATGAATTATGCAGCGTAATCGAATGGAATTATGCAGCCAATAGAACCACTAAGCCAGACGATTATGCACCGTTAGCTAACCGAAACACACTTCTGGGCCTACTCCCTTCTCCCCCCTCCACACAGATATGCAATCTATGGCATTATCTTTGAATTTGGAATGCCAAGAGAGAGAAAGATTCTTTGCTGTTAACTAATTTGGTTTATGATTCAAATTGTAATTGTTATTTAAGTATTATTTTTGATTGTGGTTCTGTTTTTTAGTTCTTTGGCTCTTTGCCATGTAATGCGCTCATAGTAATCGTAATGGTTGCGGACACCATCTGTGGCACCGGATATGCGGCAACAGATACAAAACAACAATAAATTTAACGCGGCGGCGGTGGCGGCGGCGGCGGTGGCGGCGCAGTCAAGAAAGTGAGAACAGTTATGTAGTGTAACTGATGCCGTTAGATAGCATTTTCCACATACCGCAGCTAGAACAAAAGACCAAAATCCCAAACACAGAGCAACTAAATAATAGAGATCCACACGTGGATGGAGACACCAAAAGACAAACGAAGCAAAACGCAAAAACGCTGAACAAAAAAAGAAAAAATATTCAAAAAACAAAAAACAAAAAAAAATAGCCCTAAAACCAACTGAAAATGTCCAACATTTTGTGGGGCCTGGCGAAAAACTTTCTTCGGTAATAACGAAAATAAAAAGCAATGGATGAAAAAAGAAAAATGAAAAAAGAAAAAAGAAAACCCCAAAATGATTCTAAATGCCTTCGTCGCCGTTGGCGGGCTCAGGCATCTTTGACTTGGACCTGGCGAAAAGGCTGTGAACAAATTTGTTCGATTTTCCTATCGATTTATTCCCCAGCTCGATTGATGGCTCTGAGGCTCACGTTTCTCAGTTTCTGATTTGTATACCCTGTATAAACAAACGTTTTAGAATACTTCAAATACTGTTTGCAACTTCAACTTGAAGTCAATTTCATCTCAATAGCATTTCGAAAACTTTTTCACCAATTTGATATAATTTATCTTGTGAAAATTTCATAGTCGACGGAATGAGTTCCATTATGACTACAGGGTATCCGTTAGTCGTTAACTGAGATCGACACCATTCCAACTCGTTGTTCACACATTTGCAAACAACACCGCACAAAATGGGCACAACCTGAGCCTGTGACCAACTTTGAGTCGGGATGTGAGCCAGAGCCCACAGCCGCAGCCCCAGCCAGATCATCTGCCTCTTGAGGGAAGAAAGTGATTTTTGGTAATTGGCGGCTGACAAGCGGTCAGTGAAAGACACCGCTGGCACGGACACGAACTCAATAAACAATTTTGTCTTATTATTTTTCTCAATTTGCTAGGAAGCTGGCTGTAGGAACCGTTCTAAGCGCCAGTCAAATGCAATGGGTAAGTCGACGAAAATGTAACAGCAATTGTAACTGCAACTACAACTGAAACTGCAACTGCAACTGCAACTGCAACTGATATTGTTGCAACAACAGCTGCTACTGTAGCACGCAGCCAGTCGAAGATAAAAGTCATCATTTGCTGGGGCTTTCGGGCATTTGATTTATGAACTGGAGAAGCGGAACCAGCAGCCAAGCGAGCAAATGCATGGAACGTGCTGTGACAATTGACAGTTAAATGCGTTTTGTTCAGTTAGGAAGAGCTAGAAAAAAAAACTAAGACAAAGAAGAAGAACAGATTAAGTTGGAAGACCACAGTCGAGAGAGCTCGACTACAAGATACACTGATCCCAGAAATTAGAAATTTACATTTATATAAAGCAAATTTAAATACACCCACCAAATGTGTATGTATATTATGTATGTATGTATGTATGTGTATATGATATATGTGTATGTGTATAATATAATCTTAATTTGCTTGTGGCATATGAAAACTAACTCTGACTGTTGCCAAGTCTTCCACAAACATTAAACTCGGTTTACCGATTGTCAGTGGGTTCAGAGTGTAATAAGAAAAAGAATAATTAGTACTCCTAGTTGTAGATCTGCAAGAGACGTTATGATGTCATCAAGCCAGATCAGTGCCAGAACTAACTCATAAATAAGTATAGAGTACTACTTAGTAGAGGTGCTGGAAATATCTCAAGACTGCCATCAGCTATTTCAAACATTCTGTGGCAATTTTCGTAGGCCTTGACTCGAAACCAAGCGATCTGTGATAAAAATAATAAAAAACAAAAACAAAAACAATAATAACCAAAGCAAAGACTTTGACAACGAATACACTTATCCAGCTGCGAAGCATGAAGATGGGCATTCCAACTGCCTCAGTTTGGATTTGTATGTGTTGTGTTCATTAACTGTTAGAGTTAACAAACTAAATCGGAGCTACAAAGTTGGGCCTGCAGAGACGTACATCTGTTCTTATTACCCAAAGCAAGGTTCTGGAACCAATTCCAGTGCTCACCCGATCAAATCTAAAGACAATCAAATACAACTTCGTGTTACCAGTTACCAGTTACCAGTTACCAGCTATGGTCTAAGTGAGTACTTGTTATGAGCTGCCAAACATGGCAACTGTTATTAATTATGGTAAATAAATGTACCATTCCCATTTAATTATAATGTATGCCAACCAATACTAAAAACTGATGGGTTATCCTCTCCAAAACTGACATATTTTCTATTGACACTGTTTTTTTTTTAATGAATATTCTTTGAAAATGGTATTTTTGAATTGACAAATAAAAATTAGCTTACCAATAATTCTTTGAAATGCATTAAAGTTGATTCAAGTCAAGCCCAAAATAAACCCAGTTTAGATCCATTACTATAAGTACACGGTAAGGTCACAAGAACTTGGAAAAAGATTTAGAAACATTGCCCGAATTGGTAGTAGCCAAAGTACAATATGCAGTCGGTCGGCCTCATCAATCATGCCGGTGCTGGGCTAAAGGGGCAAATACTCTGAATCATTAAGCATTGTCAAGTCATCAAAATGGGTTAGTTCCTGCAATTTGTACATATTCGAATGCAGTCAAATGCAGCGCTTGTGGCACCGCCAGGCTGTGGTCCACTTGCAACACCAGGCTGCCCGGCTGCCCGGCTGCCTGATTGTCTGATTGCCAGCTTGCTTGGTGCTATGGTAACCAAATATGGCAAATGTCTGCGCGACACCTTTTGCAGCAGCGGCCACAGCTTTTGCTGCAACTATGCCAGTGCAACATTTGGCTTTGTCTGCGAAATCGACACCACTTTGGCCTCACCACCACCACTGACACAGTTATGTGCAACAAAAGATGCGCTCTGCCCCAGCGTCGTCCACAGCCTGGATGAGCAGAGCAGCACACAGCGAACGCGGCGCAAAGGTTTGCGGCTAAAACGCAACTGGGTCAGCAACGTTGCTGCCGTCATTACATCAATGCCCGATTTGAAGCTACACTCAAAAAAAAATACCAAGCTCAACTTATTTTTAAGAAAAAGATTGCATCTTTTTTTTTTTGATTTTAAAAATATATATTTCAAAAATTGCAAAGAAAAATTGTTATGCGTTGATTTTTATTTTTAAAAAATTGTTGCGCATATTTTTAAGTTATTTTCAGAAAGAGTTCAAAATTTTGTTTTTGTATTTTTTTCATATATTCCGATATATTTCAGAGCTGTGTATTTGGAACCGCTAGAAGACAAACTTGCGATTTTAATTTCAATGCGAATTCTTTGATGAGTGTAGGCAAATATGCAACGTACAAACACTGCTTACGGTGATCTGTGTGTGTGTGTGTTAGTTGATTATTATTGTTGTTGTTGTTGTTGTTGTTGATGCCTTAGCTTCAATACGCGTGAACGAGTGTCACATTTACCTCGCGGAACTGGAGCAAATGTGCGAGCGAGGGCTGCCAACAGTGAACCTGCCTGCCTCCTAACCAGCTACCCCACACCCCCTTTCACACCGCTAGGCACTCCGCTCCAGCATTACTTGGCCAACTTCATGACCGTCTCCATTTGCTCTTATTATGCGCGCGCTCTCGCATTATAACGGTTCGCAATTACCATTCACCGCTACCAACGCAAAGCGCGCCCCGTTGCCGCTAATGTGGTTGCTTGCCATCACCGCCTTCCGCCTTCCGCCATCAGCTGCTTGCCCCGCACCGGCAATGGCAATGGCAATGGCAATGGCCTGCCTGCCTCTGCCTCTGCCTCTGCCTCTGCCTGCTGCATAATTAGTCATTTTCCTGGAGCGCCTCCCGCGCCATTGTTGTCGCCGTTTGTCGTTGCTCTCGTTTTGATATTGTACTTATTCTCTATAGCCCGGTGCAGCTTGATGTGCTTTGTTTTCCAAGCTCACTTCTAATGGGCCGCACTCTTCACACGCCCCCACTGCAGGCAGCAAGACCCAAGACTCTAGCATCTTCAACCGCAACTACAGTTGGAGGAGTCAATTGGCTCAATTGCAGTCTTCAAGCGTGACAGAAATGGAGCACAACGACAATCAAATGACATAAGCCCAGGCCATACACAAAGATCGCGATAGAGACAGAGGCAAAGGCACAGAGACACACAGAAAGAGAGAGAGAGAGAGAGGGAGAGAGATGGGCAGGAATGACGAATGAATTGTGATTGTGTTGTTGATGCGCCAATTTGTTGCCCATCTCTGATGAAATCATTCTAAATAGTTAGTTAGTTAGTTGGAGGTAAATGTTTCCTTTCCTTATGCAACAAACCAAGTCACAGGTTCTTCTTCCACTTTGCAACTTGCAGCCAGTTGAATAGCTTTGTGTGAGTGCTCAGTGAACCGTTAACTGCTTCTCTCGTGCATCATTAATGATGTCTCCCACACCGACGTTATATTATGCACCATAACCTCAAAACACGCAAGCCCACGACCTACATATGAATGAATATAACATATATATATATATATATATATATATATGTACATGACTGTAGCCAAACATAACGAATAACATGGCAAATAGTTAATACCACAAGCACTTAAAACTTAAAACAATCTTATCTTATAGTAAGTAGGTAAAGTAAATAACTGTAAATTGCTTAAGTTACTCTTATTTTCAGATTTCTTTAAGGCAATGCTCAACATTCATATATTTACTTATTATAATATTAACTTATATTTACTTATTAGCATAAACCATGTCTTTTTTCATAGATCCACAAAAAATAAAATAAAATAATTATTTAGAATATTTTAAAATAAAAATGCAAGTTATGTAAAAAATTTAAATGTACAAAATATGAATACTAATCGAATAAAAATATTAATATTGTTGCAAACACAAAATAAAATAAAATAATTATTAAAATATATAAAAATAAAAATGCAAGTTATGTAAAAAACTTATAAAAATCATAAAAAATTAATACTAATCGAATAAAAATATTAATAATGTTGCACACACAAAATAAAATAAAATAATTATTTAAAACATATTAAAATAAAAATGCAAGCTATGTAAAAAACTTATAACTAAAAATCATAAAAAAAATTAATACTAATCGAATAAAAATATTTATATTGTTGCAGGACATTTTTTACATTTTCATATTCACAAAATGCCTTCTTGCAACTAAATGTGGAGTCGCAAAAGGTTTGATGAACTTCTCAATAATTTGCATTGGTGCATTGGTCGCAGGTCTACTAAATGCGGATATGAAATAAGATTGAAAGATGTGCGATAAGTACATGAAGTACTTGATGGCAGCAATGTACACTTGGCTGGTGCTTTGGAAATCATGTTGGACACTCGAGCGTGGACGAAGCTGGTGCCACTTGAGTTGCACGTAAAACGAACAGCGGTTCCATTTTCGCCATAGATTCCAAAACGAAAGATGGAGAAGAGAGAGAGCGATGGCGGGCAGGTGGGCAGTAACAGCAGGAGATATGCTTAGTGTCAGACGTGCTGTGGTTCCCATCCCATCCCATCTAATCCTATCCCATCGCATCCCAATGACATGGCAGCCCATCTCTTAGCCCATTTCCATCCAAGTTGATCTGCAGCATATTTGCTCGTCCGCATTTCTAGTCTATTTTGCTCATTTGTCGCTTCGCTGATGTTCGCTGACAGGCGGTGAGCATTGCGATTCCGACTGCGATTCTGCTCACACTTGAATCAGTGCATCAATCTGCTCATCAGTCTGTCAGTCAGTCAGTCAGTCAGTCAGTCTGTCGTTCACTCAGTCAGCCAGTCGCTCAGACTGCACTCCCGAGGCTTTTAGTGTCTGCATTCATAGTTACAAGACTTCTATTTTTCTGGCTTCATTTGCAAACGATCGAATCTTGAGCAGCTCTATCGACCAGACACGCCAGCAGAATACGCGTGAATGTTCTCAAAGATCTACATAGATTAACACAGTTCCGAACCGAAGTCCAGTGCCAGCCAACGGCTATGTGGATGAAGTCGATGGTGGTGATGCGGGTTCATGCAGTGGTCCAAGCCGATGCCAAAGCATTCCAAGACACTCTGCGGGCAACAATAGCCGAAGGCAAAACGTGTAAGTGCAACCTAAAACCCATCACGACGCCTTCATACCCTAGAAATAATCTTGATATTTTAAAAAAGATAAGAAATATAAATATCTTATATGTATATCAAATCATTGACTAACCATACAAAAGTTTACTAGATATTTATAGCCAAAATTTCACTGTCCAACATCAATGCTAAGCTTGATCTACGCTAATCGTTAACATGTGACTGACAAATCCCAAAAAAATTAAAGCTGAGGAGCAGAAAGCGTTTGCACACATACATTTATAGTTGAATATGTACATACCTGTGGAATTAGCGTCATTCAATACATTCTCACATTGACAGCGTTAACATGTGAGTGACAATTTAACAAACGCTTCCATTCCTACACATTCGCTCAGAACTGACACATTGATTTATGGGAGAAATGCGCAAGTGGTAGCAAAAGGCATTCAACACATTCTCCAAATGGTTACGTTAACATGTGAATGATAGATTGCCAAACATTTCAAAACAAACGTTCGATTCGCAGCGAATGGGAACCAAAACAGCTGTTCCTTGATGAATACTCCTGCTATTTTACAGATATTAAGTGATGTGTCTTAAAATCAGATTTCAATTATGTTAAAAGTGAATCTTTATGGAACGGAATCGATGGTTTTTCCTATCGTTAACGAACTGTTGTTGATCGAGGTATTTATCACTTTCTTCTCTCCTTCAGTATACAAAAATAAACCCATCAAGTTTCCTTGCTGTTTATTTATTTATTTTGTTTTTTTTTTTTTTTTGATTAATTTGTTAACACCTGGACACCACATGGGCAGATTCCATCAGCAAGCTCATCAATTTTAAAATCTAAAACTATACGAAAAATTGCAAAATGGGTGTTTGGTCTGCTGATGATGAAGATGCTGATGGAGATGTTGTTGTTGTTGTTGTTGCTGTTGTTGTTGCTGTTGTTAATGGAATTGGCGAAATTGGCAAAATAAAATCTGAGCATTATATTACCAGCGCCCAGTTTAGTGCAGCAGCGACCCGTTTATTCGCTGAATTTTTACCCAAACCCCTTGCACTTTGCCCCTCCACTGCTTTTCCACTCACCCTTTTTCAATTGATGCCCCTGCCCACCCTACGTGGGGGGAACATTGTGTTGCTGTTGCTTGGCTCATTTAGTTGCCAGTTTAGCTGCAGAGTGGCTGTTGCTTGTCTGTCACTTAGCTGGCAGTGAGGCTTTTGATGCCACTATATAATTTTTGGCCTAATGAAGCATAAAATGGCAACAACAACAGCAACAACAACAACAACGACGACGACATCATCATCATGAGCATTCTGAGTGGCTCATTGTCATTGCCAGCAACTAACTGCGTTGCAAGTAAATTCTTTTACCAGTTGCCAGTTGCAAGTTGCCAGTTGGCTGTTTGTGAAAGTCGAAAACCGCAGATCAAGTTGGCTGGGCAATCGTGTTTACCCTAGAGTAGGAGTCACTAGACATAGCCATTGCGCCTGCAGGTTAGATGACAAAAGGGGGTACGGGGCTTGAGCATGGTTGAGGGGTGGTGTTGGAATGATGGGGGTGTGGGGGTTTGGTGGTGTGGTGCTGGGTAGGGAAATGGCAGAGACGATGTGACGTTGCGGCTTCACTGGTTAACTGGCATTTGCAGACGGCCGCGGCTCTGGCGTACTTGAATTTCGATTCCCATAATTTTGCAAATTATGCAGAAACATTCACGCACACACACACACACACACACAAAACGGACACACATACACACGTCGTAGAAACCTGGCCGAAGACATAGCTAAACGCAACAGATTGCGGTCTCTGTGAGTGGCCCAGGAAATGGACATTGACGACATCACAAGAAGACGGCGGCAGCCACATCTCTGACTAGCATGTAGGAGAGAGAGAAAACCTGACCATGTCGACCCATAAAAATGCTCGTTATGCCAACAACAACAATGGCAAACAAAAGAAATTGCATTTTGTGGCATTTGGGCATCCTTCATCAAAGTCAGTTAAGCGCAGTCATCATAAATATATACACATGAATATATATATATATATATATATATATAATCATGGTCATAATCTGCTGCTGCAGCTTGGAAATCATTATATTCTGTTCGCCATCAGAGTTAGGGTATATTGGATTAGCATTGTCAACCCGTTCCGTAAGGGGATGAGGCCAAAATAGCATTATTTTAATCTACTTATGTCAAAGTTTATATTATTTTAAGTTCAGCACGAACAATTATAAATGATAATGATTAAAATAAAGCAGGCTTTAATTTTAATATAATTTAGGAATGCGTCGAAAGGCCATTTTGAACAGATGATCTAAGAAAATGTATCTCAAAAAGAAAAAAAAGCATTTCTTTTTCAATCTGTATCAGAACAGATTTATTACAATTCTTGAAATGTTCAAATATTAACATTAAGATATAGATGTGGATAGTCCAAGCAGAGTATCTGGCAGTCGTTGACTGCATACCTTTTTGATGTTGTTAGTTTCGATTATGAGTGGCAACACTTGTTGTTAGTGTCTCTTCTGACCCTCTTAGTTTCACTATATTTTTCTTGTCTTTTGAGGCAGTGCCATTTGATTTGAGCTTGTCAGAGTGCCAACACTTTTGAACTTGGCCTTGAACTTGGCCCAAAAGGAATCATCCCTGGCTCAACTCCCATCTCGACATCATCTCTAGATCCATCCATCCAGCTCCAGCTATACCTCCAACTCCATGGCCATCATCATCATCATCAACAGTGATGTTTGCTGGACTACTGTGAGGCAAATTGTCTGCCCATCCAAAATGTACTTGATAGTTTTAGATGCTGTCAGATGCTGGCAACACTTGCACCCCATCCATATGTATTTCCATTTCCATTAGGGCAGCCATCTTCCACTGGCTAGGGGCTCCGGCATTTGCCATTACCATTAAAGCCAATCAATTTCGAGCCCAAGACGTCCATCAAAATTTGTAACAAGCGCCCGCGGCGCACTCAACTCCAGATGTAGCTGTAGCTGCAGCTTGTGATTTCAGTTTGGTTTTGGTCTTGGCTTTGGCTTTGGTCTTGTGCCAGGTTCTAGATCTCTCTCTCGCTCAGCGAGTGCCTGGGCGAACAGGCAGCTGAGCTATTTGACAGCGCTTGACGCGCGAAATGATTAACATGTTGGTTGGGCCTTGGCTTGGCTTGAGCAGGCGTTGGCGGCGCGACGAAAGCCGCCAACAACAATCAACAAGCCAACGCCTTAAATGCTGAATCACTTCATCAAGCACAGCTCAAAAGAGGGAGCAGGGATCAGCCCACGCACATAAAGCTGCCTCAAGCCATCTCATCTCTTTATCGATGGCCAGCAATTCCCGACACACACTTGCACCTTGCACCAGCTCCGTCTAAGATTGGGTTAGCATAACAACAGATACGATTCTTGCAGTCAACCGGAATAAAGCAAGGAAAACTGACGGAGAGATCAAAAAAGGGGGCAGCATTATAAGCTCATTAAATATATTAAATATTCAATTTTTTAGATTTTCATTAATTTTTACTAGTTAATTTTTAGCTTGCTTCGAAGAATTTTTGACAGATTTCAGTTGAATTAAATTAAATTAATAATTAAATGAGGAAATTGTATTGAAAAGTACTTCAGTTTCATAATTTAAATGTTATTTATTTTCATTATTATTTATTATTTTTATTTTTATTTATTATATACGGAAATATACATCAAATAATATAAATAAAAATATATTATGCATACCTTTGAAGTATCAATTATAACTTTCCAATGCATTAATTAAGTGAAAACATTTTGCAAACAAATTTAATATTTTTTTCTCTAGTTTAGTTATTTTAGGCTTTTGCCAAATCATTAAAAATAAGTGATTCAAATGAATTGGAGAAATGCAAGAGTCGGCGGAATTGCAGTTTTAATAATATGCGGCTAGCAAAGCATTTAAAGCCAAATCAGAGACGACGACCACCAGCAGCAGCAACAGCAGCAACAGCAGCAGCAGCAACAGCAGCAGCAGCACCATTACTGTGGCTGACGGATGTGGCAAGGCAGGCTCATTAGAGCTGCCGCTGATGGGCTCTCTCGATGAATGGGGGATGGGATGTTGTGGAGCGTCGCGTCGCTTTGCTTTGACCAGCATGAAAGTTCAATTCAAATTACAATCTTAAGGCCAGGAAAGTGATTCGCAGGCCAAGAATGAATGGCCAATGGCAAAAGCCAGCCCGACTCGAAAACGACCTCCAAGCGCAATTTTCTCACTCATCACAGTCTTCTGAGCTATGCTAAGCTGATCTGAGCTGGTTTTTGTTGTTTCCAGTTGAGTTAAATTGGGGGCTAAGCTGGTTGAGTTGTCAAAAGGTTGAAATTAGCATTGACCCTCTTGGGCATTTGGCTGGCTAATGGCCCGCTGGCCGAGAAGGTGCCAGCTCAATTTACCGTTGTTAGTTGGCAGCCTCACATCCTTTGATAAGATGGAGCACGCTTGGACGCCCAGTTGACAGTTGATACAACCACCAAAAATGCAAAAAACCATTGCTTCTCCCCCCTCCTCCACACCCACACCATCCATCCATCCATCCATCAAGAGAGAAGCTGCGATCCAATTAGTTAGACGCGTTCCTCGTTTCTCGCAGTGTAGGCTTGTTAGTGAATTCATCGCTTTAACCGCCCGTAGAAAACGGCAAACAATGACAAGAACAAAACGCAAGCAAAGTGAGAGAATGAAATTATGATTAAGTGCTCCACGTTCGCTGAGTTTTCCAGTCTAAATGAAAGTTACCTTGACGAATGACCCATTTAGCCACAATACCAAAACACACACTCACACACACACACACACATAAAAAACCATTCAAAATAAAAAGGTCAAAGATAAATGGCGTGCTGGCACCACACAACCAGAACTCAAAAGAAACACACATTTCCAAAAGCCCACAACGGAGCATCGAAAATCTAGGGATCGCTGCTGATTGGGGCAGCTTATTTATTAAATTAATGTTTCTGTTGCATTGTTTATCTTGCACCACTTTTCCATGCGTTTATTTTACATACAAATATCGAAGTAAATAGTACGTGCATGTCAAGGCCCATTAAATAAATTGCTGTGGAATACTTGCTCACCCAAAATGAAGATTTTCTTAACTGGTTCAATTAGAACGTCCATTGATAGGGCTCCGCCTAACGTTCCAATCAAAATTGTACTTCATATGTGAAACTACTAATTTAACAACAATTTCCCCTTACCTTACTTTGGAATTAAATACATTATTTCAAAACTTAAGACTCCTTTAAATATATATTTTATTTAATTGCCGCTTAATAATTTTAATAAAACAATGTTCAAAAGTTTCCCTTTTCAAATTTTTAAATTTCTTTCAAAACTCATTTAAAAAAAATTGATTTATTTGGGAAAAAAATAACACTCACTTTTTCATTTTGAAACTGGTTTGCTCTCTCAATTAAAACTACTATTTTCTTCTTTTAATTTTTTTATTATTATAATCAGCTTACAATTACAGCTTTAAATCATTTTATAGTTATTATTATTATAGTTATTATTATAGTTAATATTATTATGTATGTTTGTCGGACTTTTACCTGCATTTCAATACCATTGAAGTCTATAATAAAATCAATTTCTGCTCAAATTGAACTCAAACAAGACCAAACAAATCCAACGAGTAATTTCAAGATTGAGATCACTGCACACAGCCCTGGGTTGCATTTTGTGTATATTTGCAATGGATAGCTGAAGCTGTTAGTAGAATGGAACCCGTTTTGGCATGTTTAAAACGTCGAAATGCTTGGACTGGGGCATAATTATATAAATTAAAGAGCGTTTAGAAAATTCAGTTGTTCTAATGACCCAAAAATTGCATAAAATGCTGTAGGAGCGATACTAATCTCCAGCTTGCCCACATTCTCAATAAAAAAAACCATCGATTCCCACAACAAAGAGCATACAAAAAATATAAAAAAAATAAAAAAAAAATAAACTATCATACACACGTTGTGTGTACACAGCTCAAAAGCCATGTGGATCGTTAGTCGCCTAAAGAGATCTATGCCGATTGCCCCAAAATGATGGGGGCAGTTGGCCACCGAGAGCAATCAGTGCAAATTACAAGCTTTTTGTTGAAAATGAAATCAGCTCTTGGGAAATTAAATACTTGAAATTCCCAACAACAACAACAACAACAAAAAAAGAGGAAAAATAAATAATTTTGAAAAAATGTGGGTTAGAAGAACACTGAAATGATTCTGCCGACGTAATTTGTTATGTGGCTCAAGCCACATTTAAGTACTTAAGGAGAAAGTAAAAGTTAAACTAGTAGTAGTTAAAAAAAAATGCTCATATCTGGAGTAATAAGCTGATATAAAAAAAATCAAATTGGACAAGGCAGAACTAATTAGGCCATGACTGAAACATTTTTGAAAACCAATTCAAAGAAAACCAGAAAAAAATCATTTTGCTGTGCCAAAGCCGAAAAAATAACTTGAAGACTTTTCAAGATAGACTCTTTGCCAAAATAGAATCAAAATATTATAGTGCATAACTTAATTTTATAATTCTGATTAGAATCAAATAAATTTATTATTTAAATTAAATAATGAAACATTGATAACAACTATTATCTTGGGCATACCGAATATTATATTCCCTTGCAAACTTGAGTTCACTTGGAGACTAAATAAAATAATTAAATAAAATGTTCTTCGCTCAAGAAAAAAATCTTTTCCCCGATAGTTTGTAAGGTAGGTATATATATATAATATATGTCGCAGAGATGCTTCATGTCTCTGAGAGATTAGCTCGCTTAGAAACACATATAGCCATATCGACTTGGCTAATTATGCTGATCACGAATATTAGTTAGAGCTATGAAAAATAAGGATATGTTCCAAATACGTTACACATTTCAAGTAAAAGTCAAAGTAGCCACTGCAAGGGTATAACAATTTAGCAGGTGCCCATTCGATGAGGCTGTTTAACCACTGACTGGAACTAACTAAACACAAAATGACAGTTAAGCACTGTGTCTGTGTGTGTGTCTCTGTGTGTGTGTGTGTGTGTGTGTAGATAAAACACCTGTGTCGCAAACAATCATCTTCGCATCGTTTTCACTTGTAGATGGCTAATTGTAGTTGTCAGTGCCCAAAGAACCGTAGGGACAATCCACAGCTACAAATTGTAGCTGTGTCTTCTGATGGCTCTTTAACAAGTCAGAAGACGAGGAAGAAACACACAAAACGAACAAGATGAGCAAGAAGAAGAAGTCATGAGAATTTTTGGTCAAGGAACGAGAATAGAACCGTTATGTTACCATAAAAGCAAAAGAGGAAAAAAGTCTTTTCTCCAAACTCTTTTCCCATTGACGAATTGACCTTTTCCATCAAGCCCAAAACCCAAGCAAAAATTCTTGTTTGTTGGCTTGGGCCCTGCGCCAGCTTGGCCAAAATGCAAATGACCATTGTGGGGACAGGCACAAGCTGGACATGATCGCTGACCACGATTGCAACGTTCCATAATGTTTTTTTTTTAACGATTCGAGACATACACAACATTCTTAAAGTTATTGTTAAGCATTTGTGGCCAATGTCAAGTAAGAATCTAATTATTACCAACTATTTAGAATGCTCTATTCGGCTAGGATATACACTGAGCCAAGGCACTTTCGTAATGCAGGATCATGATCAAAAATCACTGCTTTATGAATATTCAATTAGATCAAGCACTTTTTTGTGAGTACCCTCTTGTCATACCTGACTACGCTGATGGTTTAGGCCATAAAAAAAAGAAAATCTAGCACAAGCATTTAAGCATTTAAGCTAGGCAAATTAATAATTTCTTAATATCATTTTGTTTTTTTTTTTTTTTTTGCCAGCTGGCAAAAGGAGAGGGAAAGTTGCAGAATTCACAGGGCTTAGACTTGAGAGCTATTAGCCGCATTGGGCATTGACCCGCTAACCCTAAGTATGGCAATAATGACTTGGCATTGTTTCTTTAGACTTCTCCTGCCGTAATTTCAACATGATGAAATCAAAAATTCTTGTCATTAAGATGCATGGTTATATTTTGCAGTTCATTTGCGAGCAATCCTCCTCCCTTCCGCACCATCCATCCCGCCTTTGCCCGGATGATTTGTAAGTAGTTTTGCGTACGTTTTTTTTTTTTTTTTTTTTGTCTGATGATGATTGTTCTTGCCGCATTCCTAATGGAGCGTGTACCGTTAGTCGTTAGGCGCTAAAGCGATCATAATTCGCCCTCGCCCGCCGTTCGGCAAAGTCGACAAAGTGTGGCCACAGCCCGAGGCACACACAACACACACACCGCACTCGCAAATTGGCAGCTTTTAGAGTGCTCGAAATTAGCCAACACGTTTAATTTTAATTTTCAATTTGGACTACCGGAAAAATATGGGCAATCAACTACCGCAATGCTTGAAGCTTCAAGCTTAGCCCATAAAACTGAAGTACTCTGTTTTTATGGGAATTACAAGTAGTCTAATTGCAATTGCGATTCAATCAATTTGGAATAAGTAAAATCTGTAAGCAAGACAATTTTCAAATGCTTCTGTTTATGTACGTAATTATAAAATTGTATCGACAGAAAATTTCTAATAATGCGTTGTCGTTGCAGCAACAAAAGATCAATATCTTTCACTTTACAAAAAAAAAAAAAAAATTATATATATATATACCAAGTTGCGCAACAAGAGAAAAAGACACAAAAGACAGCTTAACCACTCATAAAATCTTATTTCATTGCAGCAACAATATATTAATTTTTCACTTTACACTTTAGACCACAAATAAAAAAATAAAACTTATTAGAAAACTATTAAGCCTTTTTCACTTGTTAAAACGTGAGAGTACATACATACACACATACATGCATACATACACAAATACATACATATATATATATATATATTCACAGAATTGACACCGAGTAAAAGAGTCATCAAAACGTGAAATCTGCATTTGCAAAAACTAAATAACCATTTTGCTTTCTGCTGCTTTTATTTTGCATTTTTTTTTAAACATTTTTTGAGTTTCCCTGAGGCTATTTTGATGAATGAATCGCAAATTTTTTACATTCGTAACTTTGTCAAAACTGATCTGATTTTGATTTGCATACCATTTTAATCGTGGCGTGATTAGCTGAATTATACTATTATTAAGTTTCAATACACAATATTAGATTAAAATTTAAAAAAAAATTAACCAAAAAAATTGCTGGAAGGGCTAATTATTTTGCATAACCATAACTTTGTCAAAAGTCAACTGATTTTCATATTTTGATCATATTTTGCATATTGATAACTTTTTGATAAGTTAACTGATTTTCACATTTTGATCATAATTTATTAGAAAATGTTGCCATATTATGGAGAGCGTTAAAAAGCCAGTATATAGGATTACTATATTGCCAAAATCCACATCAAATTATATAATATCGTTTTTGAAAAAGCTTTTGAACAGCAGGAAATCAAAGCAGAACTGAGAAAAGCGCACAGCAACAAATCCAAAATGCAAATGAAATAAAACCGCCGCCTGAAAGTATGCAGCATAAAAACTGAAATTATCATAAATATGCAATAGTTGAAAAGAAATCAGTGCTGAAAATTGAAAATTCATAATTTAAATGAATCAATTTATGAGCTCCATGGCAAATGCAAACAAAACTTAACAAATGCCGCACAAAAATATTGCAAAATTCTGTTACATGTTGCATGTCATGTTTGAGTACATTTGGGAGACAATGCAGCCCTAGCAGGTGAAACCGCAATCAGCTTTTACCAGCTTTTAAATGTGGTGTCGACCATGTCGACCCAGTGGAATTCATGTCGTCTGCGCATTGGGGCAATCGGCAATGAAGCCAACACTCGCAAAAAAAAAATATTCAATATGCGAAAGCATTGTTCCCGCCATCAAAGCCTGGCTAACTGACTAACTGGCTACCACGATGGCTATCGTAATCGCTGAGTGTCTGCCAAATTGCATCACACTGCCGGTTAGCCAATACACAGCACACACTCAAACACACTCAAACACACTCGAACACACTCACACACACACACTCAAACATTCGCACGATGAACGACTATCACCAGGCGCTGGTAGCAAGTTTCGCTTGCCTCGACGCCCGTTGTGCCTCGTCATTGGAACGGAGACGCTTGCCACAAAATACGTATACATATATAAGTGTATATGCATATATATATATATATCAAAAACAACATAATCGACTGCAAAATACTCTATTCTACAAAAGTGTCTTTGGCTATTTTTCACTTGGATTAGCAGCAAACCGGAAACGAGTTCTGAAACACGATTTGCTCTGATTTCCAGCTAGGACAACATTTGCGAAGGATATCATCATTAGTCCAATTGATTAATATTAACTGAAACTGACGATATCGAAAAAGGGAAGATTGTAAAAATTACTATTATCCGTTCACTTCAAAAACATTCAGCGAATACGCAATATACTCGTTTATCGCATTTTGGTACAGAGTATTGCAAACATTTGCAGCATGGTTGATGGCTCGTGCCACACGAAGCAGAGGCGTGACCAATAGGGCTGTAGCTCTACCTTTAACGAAGGTATTGACAGCAATTCATAGCGCCCCCTTTTGTTTTTTAAATGATGTTTTTAAAGATGATGTTTTTCAATTATGTTTTTAAAGATGATGTTTTTCAATCATGGGTGGAAGCAGTGTCCGCCATGTGTGGTTTTCCCACAAAACACTCAAACAAGTCGCTTTCTTTAAATATTATATTATTGGCTACTTGATGAAGATTGTGCTTGGTAAGAGGTGGGTAGCGGGAAGGGGAAGGGGTCTATTCTGAGCCGATTTAAACACTCCTCTAAGCGTATTTCGAGGACAGAGCAATTAGTCATCCATTTGACCATGGCAAAATGTGTACCTACAAGTGTATCTATATCTGTATCGGCGTATCCACATCCAAAGCACATTCGATGCACTTGCTTATGTAAAGACATGAACAAGTTTTGCCACACGATCTTAACCCGCCAATGTTCAAGGCTCAACTCAACTCGTTCATGCAACAACATCTTCTGGCACTTTAGTCTGCGGCGTTAGGCATAATAACCATATTTTGTATCTTTTTGAGTTGTGGCATGACAAAAACTTGTAAAACATTTATAAATTATTATATGTAACTCTTTCGGTTTCATTCGCTGAGGTTGGGGTTACAAAAACACAATGATTATCATGAATCATTATTGATAAATATATAATATTATTTTCAGCAAACATTCGTTAATCATTTGTTGCATAGAGTTGGATAAAAATGATCATATTTGAATGGTGGATAAAGTACCATACATGAGAATATATATATATATATATATAAAGAAAAATGCTAATTTCGCTTCTTTAGAAAGTTGATCTAATATATTAAAAAATAATTTGTTAGCAAAAAAAATTCTCATTTAAGAAGTTTATTTCTTAAAGAATTTCATATTTCATAAAAATTACATAATTACTATCATATTTCGAAATTAGGGAAAAAATAAACATAAATCTTGTAATGAAAGTGTAAAATTACATAAACTCCATTATTTAATAGATTGGGATTTTTTTGTTTACGAAACTATGACGAATCAAACATTGCACCTGGAAACCTGGAAAAACCCGGCTGAGAAATTCGCTTGAATCGTAAATCAAAGCTACGGAAATTTGTTTGTTAATATCGAAAATATATATATATATATAAATATATCTGCAGGCAAATACTAATTTAATTTTTAAACAATTCACATTCAAGCATTGGCCTTAAGCGGGGTGTGGCTGTTGAAAGGCGGTTTCTTTTTTTTTGTGTGTGTGTGTGTGTGTGTGTGTGTGTGGCTGCCACTGAACTCCTTTTGTTTTTGTTGATTTGTACACAAAAAAAATCGTGATACATTTGTTACCATTTTGGTTGAATTGCGACATGTTATTCGATTTTGTTGGACACCAGCTAGTTCTGCCAGTTGACCAATGGACGTGTGGTCGGGAGGGGAGGGTTGTCGGTTAGCCGGAGTGTGCAGCGAATGGCAATGGCTCGTTTCACCTAGCTGACTGGCTGTTTTGTTTTTTTTTTATTTATTATTATTTTGTTAGTTTGCTTGTAGTCTGCAGCATGTCTATCACGCTCTTAAGCCTACCCCGCCCCAAACGTCCCCGTCCACCTTCCTCTCGTCATGTCTCTTTATAGCTATAAGAAACTGCATCCATACATTTCGTTTACATTTGGGATAGCTGGCAAAAACACCAGCTTTGGACCAGCTTATGGCCTCCATGGCAATTGCATTCGCCTGGTTTTTAGTGCACATTATGACTTTTGCTTGTTTGCTTTATTGTGCATTTCCACACGCTCACACTCGTTCGCACACACACACACACACGCACACACACACATACAAAGATACACTCACACGCATAGCCAGAGAGTTACACAAAGGCGGACTTTTGCACTTGCAACTGCATTTGCGTCTCTGCCAGCACCCCTGTCTTGCACCCCCCCTCACCAACGTACCTTTCTGCATATGCCCGACTGCGTCTATTTGCACAGCTCAGCTCAGCTCTGGCAAGGCTCGGCTTGGTTCGCGAATAACCTCGGCTATGGTTTTGCAGCCGTCCATTGGCTTGCAACGCAGCCAACATTTGCGGCGCCTGATCAGTTGCGGTTTTTACTTTCATCGCTTCGGTCGAACATCGGTCGCCATCTAAAACTTAAAAAACAAGAAACAAAAAAAAAAAGAGAAAAAAACAAACAAAAACAAACCATAATAAACAAGGTGGACTTTGTGTCCACTGCTAGCAGTTTTGTGCCTCTATTTTTTTTAAGTGTTATTTTGTTGTTTGTTACTTTGGTTTTTTATTATTGTTTACCACTCCAATTACCACCCAATGCGCACATATCGCAGCACCTCCCCTTCCCCTTGCCCGAACACCGCCCACCAACCATTTACAACATTGCGTGGCACTATTGTTGTTATAGCTGTTGTTGCTGCCACTACGATTGCCACACAATTTAATTGCAATACATTGCACCACATTCGATGACAAAATGCCCACCCACATCTCAATTGGACGCTGATGCATTGTGGCAATTTGGCCAAGGACTCTGACAAGAGCCATCAGTGCCTCCATCAGATCTTAACTGCCAGTCACTGATTTCACATGGTCAATATTAAAGCCAAGTCATCCAGTTTATTATTTGAGTAATTTCCGTCTCTACGAAGACGCAAAAAAAAAAACACACTTCACATGGACAGAGTCTCTTGCCAACTCTTCAGTTATTTAGGCCTAAAGACACAAGCTGAAATACATTTTGTGTTTGGTGAACAGCAAAACAGGAAATGATAATATCTGCAAAAATAAATAATAAAAATAAATTTTATTCACTCGACTTAAAAGTATAAAATAATAATTAATTTAGAATTGATATTGGTATTTTAAGATTAAATGGGTTATATATTAAGGATTAAAGATTGGGAATTTAGAGAGGTTGCAAGTGCAAATGGATAAGGCAAACATAGAAGAACTTTTACAGTTCGAAATAATACGAAGTTTTACACAAAAGATTAATTTTTAATATCTGAAAAAAGTTTGCTTTAATTTTAAAACTTAGATTTTGCATTTAAGAAACTTATAACTATTGTAACACCTTAATTAAAATTATAAGTTTTTTAGAATAATCTCTTAATTACTCATAATTTAATTGAAAACATTTATCTATAGACAAAAATAGATAAGATAATGATAGATAAAAAGATGGCTAATAACTAAAATAGTTTCAGGATTTTAATTAGCTGACAGATGATAAATCATCTAGTTTCGGGATATAAATTATCTTACAGAAGATGAAGTCATCTTAATGTGTACAAATTAAAATAAGCACCACTTCAGACAGATACCAGTTTGGTTCTTAAATCTTAAAAAAAAAAAGAAATAAGGAGCAAGAGAGATAATGGACTAACGACCAGGCGGAGTAGCCTCAATTTGCACTTCATCAATTATTGGCATGAGCCGATCGATCGAAGTGGGATCAGAAAACATAGAAATTGCATAATAAGGTGAAAATTGCGAATGTTGTGGCGAAGATCATCATCAGAGCTGAATGCGAATTGATGGCGCGATGCGGAAGTTATGTAAGAAAGGCTCCAACGATGCAGCAGCATTTTTCAGCTATCAGCATTCGGCATTCGGCTTTGCAGCGGTCGGTGGTCACAACAACAACAACAACAACAAGTTTAACAAGTTTAACCAGGAAATTTTGTAATTTTTTCTTTAGTTGCTTGTTGCTTGTTGCTTTCACAGCCACAGCTGCTGCGCCAGGCTGTGGCAATCTGCAGCAACCTGCGACCGCCTAGAAGCAATTAAAGCCATAAATTTTGCCAGCAATAGCAACAACCACATAAACAACTGCCGTCAACTGAACTGTGTACAGGGGAAGTGGAGGGGGGGGTGGCATCAATGTAGTGTTTATAGAGAAGTGAAACAATTAAATTGAATACTGTATATATATATATGTATATATGTGCAGGATATACACTCGTCCAGTGATCATATGAACTGAGAGGCTAGGAGGCCAGGACACGATGTCAGGAAGAAGTGAGAATCGCAAACTGACAAAGACCACAAGTATTAAATGATAAGAGAGCTCCGTCCGAATTGCTGAACACTCAAGCGATAGTCCCGGCACCACCAGGAGGAGTCCGTCCAAGAGCCGCCTAGGTGCTACGAGGAGAAGAAGCAGCTGTTGTTGTTGAAGACGCACATAGTCTTGAGCGACACTATGTCAAGGTCATCCAGGCTATGGGGTGGACTTTGGGGTATTGTGTTCGGTTTCGTGTTCCTGTTCCTGTTCCTGATGCTGAGCCTCACCAGCCATTGCGATGCCGCTGAAAATGCCACAAGTCCAACCAAAATCACAGCAACGGCAACTAGTTCGGATGAAGTCAAGGCTCTGCCCTCCACTGGGAGGCGTGGTGACTTTGCTGCTGTGCATCGGTTTACGAGCAGGGATAATGTCACCATATTGCATGAGGTCAACGGGGACGATGAGACTGAGGAGCAGGAGGTGGAGGAGGCGGTGCGACCATTAACACTCAACACACACGAGGTGCTGCCGCTGAAGCCGCTAAAGAAGAAACCCTATTTGCCGCTGGAGAAGGTGCTGCCCAGCATTGAGTATGTGAAGCAACCGCATACGCTCAAGGAATATGAACTGCATCCGGTCACATTTGATTTCAACCTGGGCGACCTGGAGGATCTGGAGCATGAGGTCATCAAGAAGGGTGATCTGAGCAGTGAGGAGCAGCATGTCCTCAGCAATGGCAATGCACCTGGACTCAGTTACACGCCCACAAATCCCGGTGAGAATGATGCAGTCGATGTGAATATATCCGAGTTGCCCGTGTCAAGCTCCACACAACCCCCTACAACAACAACAACAACAACTGGAGCAGAAGCAGCAGTGGAATCTACAACAACAACGCCAAACACAACAAGCACACCCAGCACACACATATTGAAGATACTCCGGAACAAGCCATCGATCAAAAAGGGTCGCGAACTGCTCAAACAGATCGATGATGATATGCAGCTAAAGACACTGGGCAGCACCATCAATAGCATCAGTCGTTATCTGGGCAGCAATGTGACCGGAAATGCCACTGGCAGCCCCATGGCAGAGAGTCTTTATGGCACTGCCAACTATTTTCAGATGATCACCAATCTCTACGATCATTTCTATTGGCAAATCTCCGAGATACGCACAAATGTGCGAACCGGATGCGGACTCGAGATGCAGGCATATTTAACCGCACTCCACTCCAGCTACGAGTGGGCACAGAAAGGTCAGTGTTGGTCCAGTTTAATATTCAAAATAGATAGAATAAAAAATAGAATCAAATGAATAAAATGATTCGCGAGTTGATTTTTAAATTTTAATACTTTTTCACTTAGTTTAAATTAATTAATTTAAGCAGTTCGTCGCAAGAATTAATCATCGTTAACTGACACTGTCAAAGTAATGTATCAGGATTAGGATTATTCACAGTTTTTAATTAATTAAATAGTAGAAATTTAAGAATACAAATTTTGATGAATTTTTGTAAAGTGATCCACATCTTTTAAATAGTTTCCCAATATACAACTGATTTCTACTCATGTTGAAGGGATCTGTGAGGGGTCTTTCCTGCAGCTTCTATACATTCTTTGCATTATCTTGACAGATTAGTTACTATATTAAAAATCACTGATGTGTATTGGATTAGTTATAAAAGTTTCAATTCATTAGGAGTAAAAATCAGCTGGAACCACACTAAGCTTAGTGGATCCCTACAGATCATCAGATAACTCTTCAAGTTTCCCATCTTAACGGTTCTCTGATTACAGCGTATGATGCATCAGGACGATATCGTGGCCAGCTGCTGTTTGGCAATGACAAGTGGCTGGGACAGCTGTCCTTTTGCTTGGAGCTCAACCGGCAGCAGTCCAATGTGGACCGCAAACACTTCGAGCTGGAGTTTTATGTGGCAGACATCAGTCTCCACTTGCCGCGTCTCAATCGTTCGGTATGTGGACAGACCCCTCGGACAGACAATAATTTCAAACAATTATCTTCTCCTTTGCACATAGCAGCAATCTTTGAGCTTGGGCGAATGTCTGCCCAAGTCATGCTCGGCACACGATGTCCAGTCCATACTGTCCCTCGATCCCTATGCCCGCATGCTGACTATGCTGGGCGCACATAATGTGTCCAGTGTCCAGCAGCCGGCGTTGCAAGTACTGCGTGTCCGCACCGTTCCCGGCCTCTACAGTCACTGGCGAGAGCTCAAGTTCCAGGTATTCATGTGAGTCCACAGTGAAAAGTCTCCAACAAAATGGTCTTAAAATAATGAACTCCAAAACTAATGTAGAAGCTTTCTGCTAACGCTGCTGCTGGTGATGATTGTGGCCACGTATTACCAGATGAAGATCGATGATCGTCGCCTGGTTGCAGCACCAATACCAGCGATTAGCGCCAAATGCGATGCATCCAACAAGGGTGGAGATTACGAGAATGCCTACTATGGCAAACCGTTTGAGCTGTTCCAAATGCGTCCGTTGGGCAGCAATGGCATTGTGGCCACAGATGCCGCACTGGACGCACACGTCGATATGAATGGCAACAGGCAACAGATGCGCCACACAGATGCCGCCGCTAATCCAGCGGAGGCAGTGATAGGCGACACCGCAGCGTCCACCTCGGTGGGCACCGTGTTGGGCAAGCAACCACAAAAGACTGAGATGACGGACTACCAGGTGGAGACGGGCAGCTGTACGGGTGTGCCAGGCACCTACGAGGCCGAGCAGCCAATAGGTAATAAACATTGAAAAAAATGTTTGTTATCAAAAAATATATTTTCCAACTTTGTTGCAGCTTTGCATCAGCAACTGTTGCTGTGCTTTGCTCTGCAAACGAATGCCAAGGCCATATTGAACATAAAGAAGACCAAGGAGGTAAGTGTGACTTGCAACCAGTTGCACTCTCCACTCTCTATCCACATGAACATCCTTACCACTTACAGTCGCACACATCCTGTTTGCATGGGCTGCGCGTCTTCTCCGTGCTCTGGACAATGATGGTGCACACGTATCTGCAAATGTTTGCCATTGGCGAGAATAAGGTCGATATTACCTGAATACCCCTAAGCAACTGCATCATCTTCTCATTGTTCTTACTCTTCATCATCGTCTAGTTTGAGCGCGTGATTACGGAGCGTTCGTTTTGGTATCAGATCATTGGCAATGCCACCTTCTCCGTGGACTCGTTCTTCTTTATCAGCGGCCTGCTGGTCACCTTGCTCTATGTGAAGCAGGAGCGGAAGCATCAGGCGCCACCCAATGGCTTCATTGGGCGCAGCATTTTGGATACGTTCATGATGATCTTCTATCGCTATCTACGCCTCACGCCCGTCTACCTCTTTGTGGTGTTGTTCAATGACTTTGCGGTGCGGCAGGGTTTGGACTCCTCTGTCTTTCAGCCGGCCAAAATCGAGCACAACACTTGCCGCATCTATTGGTGGCGCAACATACTCTACATCAACAACTTCTTTCCGCAACACGAGATGTGCATGATGTGGAGCTGGTATATGGCCAACGATATGCAGTTCTATATCATGTCAACAGTTTTACTAGCATTCTCCAAAAAGTAAGTTCAACTTTACCAAATCCTCCCAAAGAAACTTTGGCTAACATTGAAAATCGATTGAAAATGTAAGGCAAATCTCTCAAACTGTGGAGTTGTGCAAGGTGTTCCTTAGGAACAAGTCAATCCTTAAAGCATCTTGGCAAGTGATGCTGCTTAAGAAGATATAGATATCTATATATATATCGGATTAAACCTTATCGAGATGGGTAAACGAAATCAAACCTGTCGCGATAACAGATCTCCGAAGTTCCTTTTTGAGATTAGCAGAACTTTCGGGGTTTCCTTTTGAGATTAGGAGAACATCCGAAGGTTCCTTTTGAGATAAGCAGAACTTCGGAGAGCTCTTATCGCGACAGGTTTGATTACGCTTACCCAGAAGATGGGTCTCGATAAGAATTCTCTGTTTCTATCTTACCAGTGTTGAACATCCCGAACATTCCTTGTCTTGAAAGATCATAACTGTAACGCTCAATTGCTGTACACATTTCAGATACTTCCGGATTGTGGCAGTGACGCTGGTTGTGTTCCTGGTCAGCTCGTGGAGCATTGCGGGCATTATATCGCTGCAGCATCAGTATACCCATAAAGTGGCGCTACCCTTCGAGTCCTTTGACTATCTGTACGACAAACCCTGGCAGCGTGTCGGTCCCTATATAGTGGGTAAGTTGCCCAACGACATCTACTCCAGAGTAGCACTCTCTGACTGATGCATACTCCTTACACACACACACACACAGGCATGTTCGCCGGCTATGTGCTGTTCAAATTTAAGACGCCGCCACAAATCTCGAGGCGGCTCAATCTTAGTTTGTGGACCTGCAGCCTATGCATTTTATTCATTGTCATCTTTGGAGTGTGGCCGGGCGAGCTGAGCGTCCTGAATACCGCCTTCTATGTGGGCGTTGGACACACGGCGTTTGGATGCGGCCTCATCTGGATTGTGCTATCCTGCTTTTGGGGCCTGGCGCCCACAGTCAATGCGATATTGTCGTATCGGGTTTGGTGGCCCCTGTCGCGTCTCACCTATTGCGCCTATCTCATCCATCCGATCATCATGTTCATCTGCTCATCGCATATGAGCGGCACCGTCCATCTGAACAATCCGATGATATTGACCACATTCCTGGGCAATGCCGTCGTCTCTTTCTGCTCCGCATTTGTCATCTCGGCACTGTTCGAGGCGCCAGTCATACGCGTCCTCAAGATCTGCTTAAAGAAGTAAACCAACACAATGGAAACCTATTATTTCCCCACCCCCCCACACTCTTCGTCATGAAATTGTACATAATATGTATATGTATGTATATGATTGACAGGATGCTTATGTGTTATATATAAAGAAATATTTGTAAATCTATCTATTATTTAATGTTATGTTTCTAGTTGGTTTTGTGCGCGAGTGTAATTTTCGAACTGTTGCAATATACATCGAAATGTTTTACAATTTGTGTTTATCTGCTGAGTTTCACGATTTTGTTTCATTAGTCGGCACGCTCTGGATACATTAAGTTCTCCAGGAATGCGTGCGTTACATTTAAATCGTTGTCGAAATAGCCAGCGGATATTAGTTCCTCCTCCTCGTCGTCCGGCACGAAATACATATTATGGGCTTCCAATAAGTCCAGCTCACATTCGTGATGAAAATCCATCGTTTTACGTGATCACCAGCCTGGACGGCCCAATATCACGGTGCCAAGCACAGAATTGAATTATGCGTCAATTTACGCCCCATTGGAACTATTGTCCCGCTGGTACCAAATCAAAGTTACTACTGTTTGGTCGTAACTTCCTCCCTTGGTCTGGAGCGCCGCCTATCTAACACGACTTCCGATCTTTGGGTTCACGGCACCCTGTTGAATACGCAACTTTACGTCGAGCCTTACTCTGCCCGCATTTGGGCATAAACCACAGCCACCACGATACTCCCCGAGGGGCCGCACCAACAGCCAGGACGGAATAGATTCCGTGGGCTCCTGGCTCCCGTGGTACCGAATATTAAGCCTCCGGTCAAGCTTGGCACCAACCAAAGTGGCACTTCCAATTTTAACTCCAAACAGTTACGGGTTGACGACCCAAGAATAAATAATTAGGATATCACTGTTTTGGAATAGAATGCGACTTGATGTAAACATCAAGCCTCAGATGGAACAGTATACACCATGCTTTATGGACATGGCTTTCACACTGTGAAGAGCGAGGCCTATTCCTTCCTCTTCCGCAAACAGCGGCATTACTAACTGACCTAAGTCAGACCGCTAGGCGGCCAGCTGATATCCCCCACCAAGCGCTGAGAACCGAGGGCCGAGACGGCCCACGATAACCCAGACACCAGTGGTACCGGACAAGTTCTCCGGTCAGAACGCGTATTAGAATTATACTACCAGTTTCGCTCACATTCGTGATAGAGGACCATTGCGGCATCCTGACAGAACAAGCTAATCGCTGAGTGGGCCATCTCATTGGCCTCAACATGCCAGCTGAGCTCCTCGCCATCGATTGAGCGCAGCATCAGGGCTCCATCCATCTCTGCCAGCAGGCGGCGTACGATGAAGTTGCGAAACCTTCCACGTTTGAGCTCAATGCGATGCTTCCGATACATGATCACGACAACATAGATGAGAAGCAGCACCAGTATAAATATCATAGATCCAATCACCAGCAGCATCGACAGCGCCATACTGTCAAGGGGGTCCCATAAATCAGCCATTAACGAAAACATTTCACGCCGTATTAATTTTCGAATTTTGATTTTTTAAAAAGAATTTTAATTCAAGCAAAGGCTAAGCAAACTGAATTTGGATCAATTTAAAAAAACCTACTATAAAATCTGTATAGTTAGAATGGAGAACATAAATTTAACAGATTACTAGTTAATAATCTAAAACTTCTCTTAAATCTAATTCACGATTTATTTCCTGTTAAGTTAACAAATTGTTTACAATATTTGTTATTATTTATTAGTTTCACTTTCACCTGTGCTAAAGATACCGAAATAAACTCATCAATTTGAGATAATTTGCAATTTTTATAGGTTTTAACATCCATTCCAAAAATAGCCATGTCCGTCCGTCTACTAGAGAGCTATAGGCATGCCTCGTGCAGATCCAGCTAATTTAATGTGATCCATCACGAAATTTGTCACAAATGGAAATAAATTTCCGATGTCAATGAAAGCCTTAAAGTAAAGACAGCGCTTTCCAATTAAATATAATATGTATTACATATTAATAATATATTGCACAATTTCCATAAAGATCGGAAGAAAATACCCAACTCATTACTATTGCAAATGCTGAGAAATGAGAAATGAACGGCAAGAAAATCGATAAATATATGTTGCAGTTCCCCAAACAAATACGATTGTATATATATATATATATATATATATATATATATTTCTTTATTTATTTTTATATGCACCCACTAATGGAAAGCTGGCGATTTGGGTTCCGGCCTCAACACATGCGATGTAATTATTTTTTTTTCCCTTGGCCATAAGAAATGGAAGCAATTTGAGACTTGCTTCAATTTGAGCGTGCAACAGATGGCAATAAAAAAACTAGACTAATATATTTTTTTCAATCTGGTGCAGTATATCAAGTTGTTGAGCTCACCTGACTACAGCAGTTCTTTCTTATTAATTTCAATCAAATATATTCTAGATATTTTTTTATACGCGTTTATTTAGATATAATTCACATTTTTAGAATTATCTGAAAACTTTTTATGACTATTCCAAAAAATTTGAGTTTTTGGTATGAATTCTAATTTAAGATAAATAAAAAAAACACATAAGAAAACGCTTAAGGATGCAAAATTAATAGTTTTTTAAGCTTTTAATAATCGACTTTTTGGATTAGCTTCTTAACTGCCAAAATCTTGGTGAGCAATCGATCTTCAAAAAACCCTACTCCTGGAGCGACATGGCACAATTTTGAAGCTTAAAATAGTAAACTTGGAAGGTGGCCTTCTGGGAACCGCCTTCAAATTTCTGCGACACGAGTTTCTGAGTCACCACAAACTGCTGCCCCAAAACACCAGACCCCCAAGATAGTTATTTGCCAACTGGCAATTGCGTAGATCGCAGTCCGCACCGTTCCCGGCCTCTACAGTCACTGGCGGGAGCTCACGAGTATCCGGTATTCAGTGGCCACAGTGAAAAGTCTCCAACAAAATGGTCTTAAACTAATGAACTCCAAAACTAATGTAGAAGCTTTCTGCTAACGCTGCTGCTGGTGATGATTGTGGCCACGTATTACCAGATGAACATCGATGATCGTCGCCTGGTTGCAGCACCAATACCAGCGATTAGCGCCAAATGCAGCATCCACGGGGGAGTTCAGAACCACAGACTGAGATGACGGACTACCAGGTGGAGACGGGCAGCTGTACGGGTGTGCCAGGCACCTACGAGGCCGAGCAGCCAATAGGTAATAAACATTGAAAAAAATGTTTGTTATCAAAAAATATATTTTCCAACTTTGTTGCAGCTTTGCATCAGCAACTGTTGCTGTGCTTTGCTCTGCAAACGAATGCCAAGGCCATATTGAACATAAAGAAGACCAAGGAGGTAAGTGTGACTTGCAACCAGTTGCACTCTCCACTCTCTATCCACATGAACATCCTTACCACTTACAGTCGCACACATCCTGTTTGCATGGGCTGCGCGTCTTCTCCGTGCTCTGGACAATGATGGTGCACACGTATCTGCAAATGTTTGCCATTGGCGAGAATAAGGTCGATATTACCTGAATACCCCTAAGCAACTGCATCATCTGCTCATTGTTCTTCCTCTTCATCATAGTCTAGTTTGAGCGCGTGATTACGGAGCGTTCGTTTTGGTATCAGATCATTGGCAATGCCACCTTCTCCGTGGACTCGTTCTTCTTTATCAGCGGCCTGCTGGTCACCTTGCTCTATGTGAAGCAGGAGCGGAAGCATCAGGCGCCACCCAATGGCTTCATTGGGCGCAGCATTTTGGATACGTTCATGATGATCTTCTATCGCTATCTACGCCTCACGCCCGTCTACCTCTTTGTGGTGTTGTTCAATGACTTTGCGGTGCGGCAGGGTTTGGACTCCTCTGTCTTTCAGCCAGCCAAAATCGAGCACAACACTTGCCGCATCTATTGGTGGCGCAACATACTCTACATCAACAACTTCTTTCCGCAACACGAGATATGCATGATGTGGAGCTGGTATATGGCCAACAAATCTCTCAAACTGTGGAGTTGTGCAAGGTGTTTCTTAGGAACAAGTCAATCCCTAAAGTATCTTAGCAAGTGATGCTGCTTAAGAAGATATAGATATCTATATATATATCGGATTAAACCTTATCGAGATGGGTAAACGAAATCAAACCTGTCGCGATAACAGATCTCTGAAGTTCCTTTTTGAGATTAGCAGAACTTTCGGGGTTTTCTTTTGAGATTAGGAGAACATCCGAAGGTTCCTTTTTGAGATTAGCAGAACTTTCGGGGTTTTCTTTTGAGATTAGGAGAATATCCGAAGGTTCCTTTTGAGATTAGCAGAACTTCGGAGAGCTCTTATCGCGACAGGTTTGATTACGCTTACCCAGAAGATGGGTCTCGATAAGAATTCTCTGTTTCTATCTTACCAGTGTTGAACATCCCGAACATTCCTTGTCTTGAAAGATCATAACTGTAACGCTCAATTGCTGTACACATTTCAGATACTTCCGGATTGTGGCAGTGACGCTGGTTGTGTTCCTGGTCAGCTCGTGGAGCATTGCGGGCATTATATCGCTGCAGCATCAGTATACCCATAAAGTGGCGCTACCCTTCGAGTCCTTTGACTATCTGTACGACAAACCCTGGCAGCGTGTCGGTCCCCATATAGTGGGTAAGTTGCCCAACGACATCTACTCCAGAGTAGCACTCTCTGACTGATGCATACTCCTTACACACACACACACACAGGCATGTTCGCCGGCTATGTGCTGTTCAAATTTAAGACGCCGCCACAAATCTCGAGGCGGCTCAATCTTAGTTTGTGGACCTGCAGCCTATGCATTTTATTCATTGTCATCTTTGGCGTGTGGCCGGGCGAGCTGAGCGTCCTGAATACCGCCTTTTATGTGGGCGTTGGACACACGGCGTTTGGATGCGGCCTCATCTGGATTGTGCTCTCCTGCTTCTGGGGCCTGGCGCCCACAGTCAATGCGATATTGTCGTATCGGGTTTGGTGGCCCCTGTCGCGTCTCACCTATTGCGCCTATCTCATCCATCCGATCATCATGTTCATCTGCTCATCGCATATGAGCGGCACCGTCCATCTGAACAATCCGATGATATTGACCACATTCCTGGGCAATGCCGTCGTCTCTTTCTGCTCCGCATTTGTCATCTCGGCACTGTTCGAGGCGCCAGTCATACGCGTCCTCAAGATCTGCTTAAGAAGTAAACCAACACAATGGAAACCTATTATTTCCCTTCCCCCCCCCCCTCTTCATCATGAAATTGTACATAATATGTATATGTATGTATATGATTGACAGGATGCTTATGTGTTATATATAAAGAAATATTTGTAAATCTATCTATTATTTAATGTTATGTTTCTAGTTGGTTTTGTGCGCGAGTGTAATTTTCGAACTGTTGCAATATACATCGAAATGTTTTACAATTTGTGTTTATCTGCTGAGTTTCACGATTTTGTTTCATTAGTCGGCACGCTCTGGATACATTAAGTTCTCCAGGAATGCGTGCGTTACATTTAAATCGTTGTCGAAATAGCCAGCGGATATTAGTTCCTCCTCCTCGTCGTCCGGCACGAAATACATATTATGGGCTTCCAATAAGTCCAGCTCACATTCGTGATAGAGGACCATTGCGGCATCCTGACAGAACAAGCTAATCGCTGAGTGGGCCATCTCATTGGCCTCAACATGCCAGCTGAGCTCCTCGCCATCGATTGAGCGCAGCATCAGGGCTCCATCCATCTGTGCCAGCAGGCGGCGTACGATGAAGTTGCGAAACCTTCCACGTTTGAGCTCAATGCGATGCTTCCGATACATGATCACGACAACATAGATGAGAAGCAGCAGCAGTATAAATATCATAGATCCAATCACCAGCAGCATCGACAGCGCCATACTGTCAAGGGGGTCCCATAAATCAGCCATTAACGAAAACATTTCACGCCGTATTAATTTTCGAATTTTGATTTTTTAAAAAGGAATTTTAATTCAAGCAAAGGCTAAGCAAACTGAATTTGGATCAATTTAAAAAAACCTACTATAAAATCTGTATAGTTAGAATGGAGAACATAAATTTAACAGATTACTAGTTAATAATCTAAAACTTCTCTTAAATCTAATTCACGATTTATTTCCTGTTAAGTTAACAAATTGTTTACAATATTTGTTATTATTTATTAGTTTCACTTTCACCTGTGCTAAAGATACCGAAATAAACTCATCAATTTGAGATAATTTGCAATTTTTATAGGTTTTAACATCCATTCCAAAAATAGCCATGTCCGTCCGTCTACTAGAGAGCTATAGGCATGCCTCGTGCAGATCCAGCTAATTTAATGTGATCCATCACGAAATTTGTCACAAATGAAATAAATTTCCGATGTCAATGAAAGCCTTAAAGTAAAGACAGCGCTTTCCAATTTAAATATAATATGTATTACATATTAATAATATATTGCACAATTTCCATAAAGATCGGATAGAAAATACCCAACTCATTACTATTAGCAAATGCTGAGAAATGAGAAATGAACGGCAAGAAAATCGATAAATATATGTTGCAGTTCCCCAAACAAATACGATTGTATATATATATATATATATATATATATATATTTCTTTATTTATTTTTATATGCACCCACTAATGGAAAGCTGGCGATTTGGGTTCCGGCCTCAACACATGCGATGTAATTATTTTTTTTTCCCTTGGCCATAAGAAATGGAAGCAATTTGAGACTTGCTTCAATTTGAGCGTGCAACAGATGGCAATAAAAAAACTAGACTAATATATTTTTTTCAATCTGGTGCAGTATATCAAGTTGTTGAGCTCACCTGACTACAGCATTCTTTCTTATTAATTTCATAAATATATTCTAGATATTTTTTTATACGCGTTTATTTAAATATAATTCACATTTTTAGAATTATCTGAAAACTTTTTATGACTATTCCAAAAAATTTGAGTTTTTGGTATGAATTCTAATTTAAGATAAATAAAAAAAACACATAAGAAAACGCTTAAGGATGCAAAATTAATAGTTTTTTAAGCTTTTAATAATCGACTTTTTGGATTAGCTTCTTAACTGCCAAAATCTTGGTGAGCAATTGATCTTCAAAAAACCCTACTCCTGGAGCGACATGGCACAATTTTGAAGCTTAAAATAGTAAACTTGGAAGGTGGCCTTCTGGGAACCGCCTTCAAATTTCTTCGACACGAGTTTCTGAGTCACCACAAACTGCTGCCCCAAAACACCAGACCCCCAAGATAGTTATTTGCCAACTGGCAATTGCGTAGATCGCAGTCCGCACCGTTCCCGGCCTCTACAGTCACTGGCGGGAGCTCAAGTTCCAGGTATTCATGTGAGTCCACAGTGAAAAGTCTCCAACAAAATGGTCTTAAAATAATGAACTCCAAAACTAATGTAGAAGCTTTCTGCTAACGCTGCTGCTGGTGATGATTGTGGCCACGTATTACCAGATGAAGATCGATGATCGTCGCCTGGTTGCAGCACCAATACCAGCGATTAGCGCCAAATGCAACCACAAAAGACTGAGATGACGGACTACCAGGTGGAGACGGGCAGCTGTACGGGTGTGCCAGGCACCTACGAGGCCGAGCAGCCAATAGGTAATAAACATTGAAAAAAATGTTTGTTATCAAAAAATATATTTTCCAACTTTGTTGCAGCTTTGCATCAGCAACTGTTGCTGTGCTTTGCTCTGCAAACGAATGCCAAGGCCATATTGAACATAGAGAAGACCAAGGAGGTAAGTGTGACTTGCAACCAGTTGCACTCTCCACTCTCTATCCACATGAACATCCTTACCACTTACAGTCGCACACATCCTGTTTGCATGGGCTGCGCGTCTTCTCCGTGCTCTGGACAATGATGGTGCACACGTATCTGCAAATGTTTGCCATTGGCGAGAATAAGGTCGATATTACCTGAATACCCCTAAGCAACTGCATCATCTTCTCATTGTTCTTACTCTTCATCATCGTCTAGTTTGAGCGCGTGATTACGGAGCGTTCGTTTTGGTATCAGATCATTGGCAATGCCACCTTCTCCGTGGACTCGTTCTTCTTTATCAGCGGCCTGCTGGTCACCTTGCTCTATGGTGAAGCAGGAGCGGAAGCATCAGGCGCCACCCAATGGCTTCATTGGGCGCAGCATTTTGGATACGTTCATGATGATCTTCTATCGCTATCTACGCCTCACGCCCGTCTACCTCTTTGTGGTGTTGTTCAATGACTTTGCGGTGCGGCAGGGTTTGGACTCCTCTGTCTTTCAGCCGGCCAAAATCGAGCACAACACTTGCCGCATCTATTGGTGGCGCAACATACTCTACATCAACAACTTCTTTCCGCAACACGAGATGTGCATGATGTGGAGCTGGTATATGGCCAACGATATGCAGTTATATATCATGTCAACAGTTTTACTAGCATTCTCCAAAAAGTAAGTTCAACTTTACCAAATCCTCCCAAAGAAACTTTGGCTAACATTGAAAATCGATTGAAAATGTAAGGCAAATCTCTCAAACTGTGGAGTTGTGCAAAGTGTTCCTTAGGAACAAGTCAATCCCTAAAGCATCTTAACAAGTGATGCTGCTTAAGAAGATATAGATATCTATATATATATCGGATTAAACCTTATCGAGATGGGTAAACGAAATCAAACCTGTCGCGATAACAGCTCTCCGAAGTTCCTTTTTGAGATTAGCAGAACTTTCGGGGTTTTCTTTTGAGATTAGGAGAACATCCGAAGGTTCCTTTTGAGATTAGCAGAACTTCGGAGAGCTCTTATCGCGACAGGTTTGATTACGCTTACCCAGAAGATGGGTCTCGATAAGAATTCTCTGTTTCTATCTTACCAGTGTTGAACATCCCGAACATTCCTTGTCTTGAAAGATCATAACTGTAACGCTCAATTGCTGTACACATTTCAGATACTTCCGGATTGTGGCAGTGACGCTGGTTGTGTTCCTGGTCAGCTCGTGGAGCATTGCGGGCATTATATCGCTGCAGCATCAGTATACCCATAAAGTGGCGCTACCCTTCGAGTCCTTTGACTATCTGTACGACAAACCCTGGCAGCGTGTCGGTCCCCATATAGTGGGTAAGTTGCCCAACGACATCTACTCCAGAGTAGCACTCTCTGACTGATGCATACTCCTTACACACACACACACACAGGCATGTTCGCCGGCTATGTGCTGTTCAAATTTAAGACGCCGCCACAAATCTCGAGGCGGCTCAATCTTAGTTTGTGGACCTGCAGCCTATGCATTTTATTCATTGTCATCTTTGGCGTGTGGCCGGGCGAGCTGAGCGTCCTGAATACCGCCTTCTATGTGGGCGTTGGACACACGGCGTTTGGATGCGGCCTCATCTGGATTGTGCTCTCCTGCTTTTGGGGCCTGGCGCCCACAGTCAATGCGATATTGTCGTATCGGTTTTTTTTTTTTTTTTTTTTTTTTTTTTTTTTTTTTTTTTTTTTTTTTTTTTTTTTTTTTTTTTTTTTTTTTTTTTTTTTTTTTTTTTTTTTTTTTTTTTCCAACTGGCAACTGCGTAGATCGCAGTCGGTTATGCCCAAGTCACTCGTCACTCGTTAACAATTGTTTATTTAAAGTAAGATTATTTTTATTGTTAATACAAAGTTGCTAAGCCATTTGGCTTATCAACTTACAATTAATTTTGTTACGATCACGTTTCTTAGCCATGTGATTGTGGGCTATAAGGAGCGCTCCCAACGATGGAACCACAATCAGTCCCATAATGGTTAACAGCAAAGTAAGTCAAAGTCAAAGTTGCAGCTCCAACTGGAACTGGATGATGAGGAAGATGATCCTGGCAATTGTTGTGCTCTATCTGCTGACGGGCAGTCTGGCAACGGACTATTGTAATCCCAATCTCTGTGACGCAGGCGAACAGCACATCGGATGCGGCCACGATGGGGTAAGTGGTGTCAACTGATTCTGCACTCTGCATCTTTTTTAACTCCGACTTGCAGAGCTGGGGTCCCAGCTGTCCGGCGGATGCGAAGCTGCTCGGCATCGATCGGGTGGCACAGCAGGAACTTCTGGATGCACACAATGAGGTGCGCCAGGAATGGGCCAGCGGGCAGGGCTTGTTGGCAGTGAGTGCATGCCGCATGGCCACAATTAGCTGGAACGCAGAGCTCGCCCAACTGGCTGAATTGAATGCGAAGCAGTGCGTCATGAATCACGATGAGTGCCATAACACCGATCAGTTCAAGGCCTCCGGACAGAATCTTTTTATGGCCGGCTACTCGGGAATGGGTGCACCGGATGTGCCAACCCTTCTGCGCGAAGCTGTCAAAGACTGGGCCTCTGAGGGGGAGTTCGTTACGGAGGAACAATTGGCCACGTATCCGCCAAACTATAATGGACCGTAAGTGCATTCATACAGGGAATATAAATGACGCGGAAACTAATTGAGTCCATCAATAGGGTTATTGGCCATTTTACGGCTGTTGTCCAGGAGCGCTCTGTTGACGTCGGCTGTGCCATATCCAACTATGAGTCGCAGGGTTACAACATGTTCATAGTGGCATGCAACTATGCCACCACCAACTTTGAAGGACGCCCCGTCTACAGGGCCTGCGCTAAACCGGCCGAAGAATGCACGAGTGGCACCAATCCAGATTATCCGGCTCTGTGCTCCCTCAGCGAAGATGTGGACTACAACTATGAACATTAGTAATCTATAACATATCCTTTTTAATTGTACATTTTGCACGCAAGTGTATAATAAAAATGAACATAAAAAATCAGGTGTTTAACTTCCCAATAAATCAGATTAAATCGTTTAATAATAATGAAAATAAAAAAAGAATTACGAATAAAATAGAATAAAATATTCTAGACACAACGAAGATTCCAGATTGAGTAATCGGATTTTTTATAATTTTTTTTAATAATATTAAAATCAGAAGATAACAGAAAGTTATTTATACAAAAACTCACATTTGGCGACAAATTAGTACTATGGAAATTATTTAATATAAGACAAATCTTCCCAATTTGTTGACTTCTAGGAAAAGTTTAATTATTTATTATGCAAAAAAGCCGTTATATTCTTCATCTATTTTACACAAGCATCAAAAAGTCGTTATATATATAGCTTTATAACCGATCGAATAGATTGAATATAAATAGAGGGCACCGAATCAGCTCGTGATTCTAATAAAAAAAAACATAAATATAGAAAATATAGAAAAGGTATATAAATAAAAGTATATATATAAAAAAATAAATATATATATAAATAAATAAGTATATACATAAAGAAATAAGTATATAAATAAATAAATAAATATACACATAAATAAATAAATAAATATATATAAACAAATAAATATATACATAAATAAATAAGTATATACATAAATAAATAAGTATATATATGTATATACCTGTTGAGTTTAAAGACGTATTTAATTATAATACAAATTACAAGAAAATTATTTTTTTGGTATACTTTCCAAACCAAAAGCCGAAATTCCCAATATATATGAAACTTAGAATTTAATATTCTTAAACTAAATCGTGGTGTTCATTATTATTTCTACAGTTGAGCTTTAAAAAAATCCATCATATTAATAAAAAAAAATAAAAACAGAAGAAATAATCGTTTTCTGATTGTGGCAAAGATGAGACAGATAAGTTATTATAGCCGACATATATCGTAAAATTTGATCAATTGATTAAAAATATTAAAACCAATTTTGTGGCTTTTATTTTTACTAGGACGAAAAACACAAAAATTTTGGTTCGACGATCAATTAATCTATTTATAATTAGATACATTGATTGACTGATTGATAGATCGATTGATTGATTGATTGCTAACTACTTGGCAACGATGGTTCTGAATATTATGGGTTGCTTATGCGACGGCAGTTGGCTTGTGAAATAGCTCTTGATGGACTCCACATCGGCGTTCGAATCGGGCGACAATAAGCAAATGACGCCGATGCGAAGACCCCACATTTTATTGGGTATGCCAAGGATGGCGACATCATTGACGCCGGGATGCGTGATGAGGGCCCTCTTGATCTCGGTGCCATAGATTTTGTAGCCGCCGACATGGAACACATCCGTCGATTTGCTGATGAAGTGAAAACAACCGTTTTGATAGGTGCAAATATCGCCGGTCTTGATGAACTGATCCGCGGTTTGCTCCACCAGCTGCTGCTTGGTGGACACCCGCAGCGGACAGAGATCAACTCCAGCTATTTCCAGTTCGCCCACAACGGGATCACGCAGGACAGGGTCCGCTAATTCCGAGCTGACCAGCTGCTCACCCTGGTTATTGACCAGACGCGCCGTGACGCCCACAAATGGTGTACCCAAAGTGCCCGGATAGAAAGCATTGCCGGACAAGGTCTGCTTGCCGAGCTCCGGGCCGAGCACCATGCCCGTCTCCAGCAGCCCATAATACTCGTAGATGTTATGACCGGTCAGATGGCGCCAACGATAGAAGACCGTCTCCGGCAGCAGTCCAAATCCGGTGGCCATCAATCGTATTTTATGCTTGCAATGCTTAGCGATGTACTGCACCATGCGCTTGTCCGGGGCAAATATATTTTCATATTTGGAAATCAGACGCTTGAACACGATGGGCATGGCCAGAAAGATGTTCACCCGCTGCTTTGATGGACAATTGATGCCCAGCAATGAGTGCCAAGCCAAATGACTTTCAAATTCCTGATGCAACACAATTTTGCCACCGACACCAAGCAGTGCCCCAATTGCGGCATGCATTTTATTCATCGGCATGATGAGCAGCATGCTGTCCGCGTCACTCAGCTGCCAGCTGGCCGTCAGACTATTGATCTGCGTCTGAATATTGCGATGGCTGAGGACTATGCCATTCCGGGAATTTGTTGAGCTGCGGGTATAGAGCAGCATAGCTGCTGCATTGGCATAGAATTCGTTGGGCATCGTGTTCGCTAATATGATATTGTTGTCGCGGCCAATCAACTGTTTGGCATACATGGCCCTCGAGGAGATGCTCTCCTTGGTGGGCACAAACTTATGATCGACCAAAATGCTGGCCGAATGGAGTTTCTGTGCTAGTATCCGGGTGATTAGCTCGCTGTCGGGTGTGCCAATCACCAGACGCGTCTTGCAATCGGTGGCCTGGCAAAGCAATTCATTGATCGCCTGGGACGGCTCTAGCGGCACAGCCACCTGCCCAGAGATCCAACACGCCCACTGCATCACAACCCACATGGCATTGTTCGGGCACACAAAAGCCACATTCGACTGTGAGCCGCTGTCTGCAAAAAAAACATATCACAAACGTTTCCAGATTTCAGTTACCAGCTTTGTTGTACTTACCACAAATATTTGAGATTTGTGTGGCCAACTTTTTTGCGCTGATGAAGAGCTGAAAGTACGTATATTCACCGGATAAATCCTTTATTGCTACCTCATCGGGATAAAGCAAGGCCTTCTTATACGTCGGAACCACACAACCACTTAGCTCATCCTCCTTAAAGTTTTTGCTCAGATGTTCTATAAATGTTTCCTATTCCACATAGTTATGGGTTTTTAAATATATGTATATATAGATTATGGTAAAAAGATAGATTATAGATTATAGATTATGGTAGATAAATTAACATTCACCTTGTGTACAACCTTATAGGAACAGAGTTGCATCAATGGGCGCCATTTAAAACCTAGCAAACATTTTAGTAACATTTCCAAAAATTCTTAAAATCAAATATTTTTTCGTAACCAACGAATATTTGAAAGAAAATTTAAGCCGTAATGCCACAAAAAAATATTAACAAGCTAAAAATTAAAAAAAGCCTACTTTACTCAGCTGCTTAGAAAATATATAAAAAATACAAGGCAAAACTTAATTTACTATTTAATTTAATTTATAATATACGATATATATAATTTATATAATAATAATATATATATATATATAAATCTGAAGTGTATATATAATGATAATCGATCAATAAAAGCAGACTTCGTAAGAAAATAATTACATATATATAATTATAATTTATATTTAATTTACAAAAAAAAAGACAAAAATTCTTCGATTTTATTTTTATAATTTTTTTTTATTATAAGTTTTTGTTTGCTTTATTTACACATTTAATAGGGTCGGCAAAAAAAAAAATACATATATTTATAAACATAAAAATAAAAATATTCTGTAGCTGCAAGTAAAAAATAATAATAATAATAATAAAAGTACAATGAAAAAAATCGCCACAATTTTGGTATATGCTCAAATCAAATACCAAATGCCGTTTGCAACGACACACACAACGGTGGCGCCACAGATCGATCAATCGCAATGCTGCAGCTGAGAGAGTTGCCAAATGCTTCTACTTCCATATCGTCATATCATACTAAACTCATTAAACATATTTCACATTCAAAATGTTAACAATAAACAAAAAGTTGTACAAATGTTCAATTTATCAAGGGAATGTAAGGATTTTGTAGGCAATTTGTTTCTTATTTATAATCATTTGTGATATGTAATAAAAAAAAAATAAACGGAGATTTTTTATATATGGCAGCTTAGTTGATAATCGTTTGTTTGTTTTGTTTTGTTTTTTGTTTTTCAATAAAGAATGAACCAAGAATCTTCATTCATTTCCATCAATTCTAGACTAGATCTTACATAGAAACAGACAAACGGATATGGCTAAATTCATAATGATTTCAATTTCAATCATTAATGACAGATTACAATGAGCATTAAATGAATATACAGTCAAACTGATCGATAAAGACAAATTGTTACACACAACAATTATATATATATTTATATTTGGGGAATAATCAATTTAATTGTCTACTGTCAAATATATAAATAACAGCGTTATTTATTCTAGCTCAGCGGAAGAAATTATTTGAATTAATACAAAAAATATGCTATGCAAAAATTCGATTAAAATTAGGTGATAGTTTTTATAAGTTACTCGTTGTAGATAAATCTTTAATGAAGGCACATTCGTTTCAGCTGAGATAACGCATAACTGTAAAAATATTCAATAGTTTCTAGTTTAAAGTGCTTCAGGAATGCTTATTTTTGTATCCATTGTTTCCATTGTGAAAATGTATAATAATCATGTATGAAACCTGATCTAAGCATTTAGCGCTTGAGAGTATTACTAAATGTTTCTTCCTCTCTCTCTCACTCTTTCTCTCTTTCTCTCTGTCTATTTGTTTCTCTTTCTATTTGATAAAATATTCATTTTTGTTCGCTTATATTCGAATTGTGCGTTTTTTAAATGAGATAAAGACTCCAAAAATATTTGCTTCTCTCTCTCTCTCGCTTTCTCTCTGTCTAAATAACTATGTATTTGTCTGTGTTCTCTCTCTCGTTCTCGCTCCCGCTCTCTTTCTTTCGCTGTCTCTGTCTTGCTCTTTCTCACACACGCTTGGGCTTGCTGACAATGGTGTAGTTGAGGCCGTTGTAGTTGCGATGATCGAGGGCTGCATCGCTGCTCTTATTTGTTGGAGGCGTCACACAGATTCCCGCAGCAATATTATTATTATTACTGCTGCTGCTGCTGTTGTTGTTGTTTGTGGCGGGCAATATGTTGTTGTTATTAATGTTATTATTGTTATTATTATTATTATTATTGTTATTGTTATTATTATTGTTATTGTTGTTGGATTTGCGCAGAATACCGTAGCCAAGATGACTGTCATCGGCCTTCCGAAAACTTTCGGTATCGGGACTAGCAATCAGTTCATACTCATTCGGTGGCGGCGGACTGCAGCGCATTCGATTCGCTGGCAGCGTCACATTCACAATTGTCTTATAGCCGCTGGAGGTTTTATTGTTTGGCGACAGAAAGTCCAAGCGATCATAGCTGGCGTCTGGTGAGACGAGGACACCAACTCCCTCGCCAATATCAATGTCGATAATTTTGGGCGTGTTGCTGTTGCTGCTGTTGCATGTGTTGCCGCTGTTGCTGCCACTTGTGTTGCTGCTGTTGCTGTTTAAATCCTTGCGTTTCGATTGCGAACGTTGAAGCAGAAAACTGTCGCTTTCACAGCTATGGGCCGATGGAATGCGCTCGCAGTGACGCACATCGCCCACTCCGCGCGTCTTCCACGCATCGGTTATGTTCTCAATGGACTCGTAGTCCCGTTCCATTGCCATCTTGGCGCAACTCTCATTGCGCAGCGGCAAATCGGGTGGACTACTGCAGCCAGCTGTAGAAACGCTGTTGCTGATGCGCAATGGATCTGGGGAGACGGGCTTGAGTATCACAGCAGAGCCGCTGTTCTTGCTGTTGGCATCCGAGGGCGACGATGTTGTTATGGCAACCGGTTCATATTTCACAAGATTCTTGTATTTATCACATTGAGTTTGAGGGTGGTCAAGCGGTCCGGGCAGCTTGCGCGGCGGCTTATTCGGAATGTGTTTACCAGCGGCCTGCTGCTGCGCTGATGGCACCGATAAGCTGATTCCACTATTCCCGTTGCTGGAGAAGTTATTCAGTGAATCATTGGAGCTGATGAATCCGCGCAGCGATATACAGCTTTGCGTCGAATTAATCTCGAATTCGCCGCCATGCACATTGCTCGATGGCGATGGTGGCAACGGACTTCGTGATCCGGGCTCCATCCCGGCGGCGGCACTGAACTGATTCTCGCCGCAATCGATGCTGCTGATGTCGCCGCTGATGAGCTTCTTCATCGACTTCATTTTGGCGGACATGCAGCGAAATACCTCCTGCGGATTGGTATGATCCAGCGTAAAAACACCCTCCCCCGTTGTACACTTGCGTCCCGCCTCGAACTGAAATTTGCCATCGCGATAGCCGTATTTGCGTATGAATCGATACGGCCACATGGCAATTGTCACATTCAGATCCTCCGATTTCAATTGCAGCTCCGTTGGCGTCATCTGCAGCATATACGTGCGCGGCTCAATGTTGCACCTAATAGACGCCTCCGACGGTATCAGCGTTATTATAAACAATCCGTCCTATCAATAACAAAAAAAATAAATATTAATAACTGGCAGCTGTTGCTAGAATTACGCAGACTTTTGTTTGTTTGTTTATTTGTTTGTTTGTTTGTTTGTTTATACAACTGATTTGGTGACTAGGAAGTATAAATTATATCAAATATTGGGTTTCAGATCGTTGAATAATGCCTAAATATAAATATTATTCAATCGTGCAGAGTTTCGCTTACTTTCAGTGAATTGATAAAGATGATGACAAACTCACAGTTTAATTCACAATAAATTTTGCTGATATAAACTTTTGGAGTAATAATAATCTGGTTCTTCCAATTACCGGCCAGTAAGCAGCAGTAAAATATTAGAATCACATGCCGGAGGAACACAACGGGAATGGAGTCATTTATAGAGTTCTTATGACAAACACCGCTTGACTAATCCAAAGCAAATGAATCCACTATTAATAAAGAATTGACAATTGATAAAAGGCCTGCAAGGGATCAAATTGGTTGAGCTGCTCAAAGATTTGTTGCACTGCTGAGAAACAGATTGTGGAGAGCATTACATCTACGGCAACAGTTCCCTTGCAAAAACTATTTGTCAAGATCACATTGAGCTCATCCTTCGATTAGCTGTCCAGCCAATGCTGTGCCTCGATCGAGTGATTAATGAAGCCCCAATTATGTGGCGAGTCGGTGTGTTTCTCGTTCATCAGAATTCAAATTATACTGCAAATTTATCAAACGCTTTCTTTATGATTACTCAGAGAGAATTTTGGTTAGAATCTGAAAGATATTTATGCTTAAATGAATTTTGATGAAAAATCTGAATCATACCCAATCTGCATGAAATTTGAGTTTTGATAACCTTAAGTTATTATTGATAACAAAGTTATTCATAATTATAAATTTAGTCTCAATTTGATATGCTTTTTGGCTAAATTACAACAGAGCTGCAAAACGCTACTCGCTTATAAATCTGGCCATTTATCTTTTGACAAACCCTCGGGAAACGTATACGTCTCGAATATGCCAATTAACATGCGCTAAGTGAGCCATAAATTTGGTTGTAAAAAGAATACAATTGATTAAAATTAAAGTCTACAAATGTAAATATACGTTTCACTCTTATTTTATGTGTGTAACTTACAAATGAGCTGCAGTATAGATCATTGTCCTCCTCGATGGCACTGTTGGCGGCATGAAGGCCGCTGTTGTCGCAAAAGGCGACCGTTTGCAGTGCTGTAACCCAAGTCTTGAGCTCCTCATCACTGTTGGTGTTCAGGGTGAGCTGCAAGTTGCGTTTGACAATCTGTATGAGATTCGCTGGCGGCGGTTCCTGTGTGATCTTTACGCAATTCTCCAGCGTAAAGATCTTTGGATTCTTGTCATCTTTATTCTCGCAGATCTCCAGGCGTGCAATGCCATGGCGACTGGCCTTGAACAAGAGACAGAAACGACTGCATGATTTCTACAATGAAAAAAAAACATTAAAATATAAATATATAAGACAAATTTAATATAAAGTTTTTAATCTATGCACAAACATATTTATGGGTCTTAGCATATCTAGATTATAATATTGTATAATATTTAAGAATTTAATGTTGTGAGGTGTGTTTTATGTAGCCAACTCTTTGAGTACATCTCGAAGGTGTTGCTCGAGCCAACAATTGTGTATTGTGTTTTAATGTTGTGCTAATCAAATTTCCAATGAAATTTCGAGCGTTTCTTACATAACAATACAAGCACACACACACACAGAAACATTTAGTCACACACACACATAAACATGCATTGCATATATTGTCTCAGGGCCCGGCCCAATCCTCACAGAATATTTCCTGACATATGTGAATAATGTATCTACACATATGTCTACATATATTTATGTGTATGTTTTATATAAAGGAGACAAGAACACCATGGAATATGGATGAGTCCCCAAAACAGCCGTCATCGCAAGCACACACATATGCATACATATCCATATACACATGCACGTGCTTGTTTGTGTCTGTGTGTGTGTGTGTGTGTCTCAGGCGTGCACACGCAAAACGAAAATATGTTCGGCCGCCGTTTGGCTTGTTTCTCTCTTTCTCCCACCTTATGCTACTCATTTGTATGCAACAAGTATGCAGATGGAGATATCTAACCGAACACACATACATGCACACAGAGCCCACACACACATAAACATGAACATACAATGGCACAACTGCACGCACACACACACACACAAAGTGGACATGCACATGGCAAGTGTCCTGTTTTAATACGCATTTGACATAATATATATAAATATGTAAATTAAATTTGGTTGGCATTGCACTGTGTGTTATGTTAAATCGAAAATAATGCAAGAGATCAGATCTTTGGCAGGCTCTTACCTTTTTTGAGATACGATTAAGCGAAAATCCAGTTTGTGTTGGAACATTAAGATATCCAGTGAAAACAGGTATTTCAACATCCATTCTGTTGAGGCCTGTTGTTGCCGATGCTTCTCGTTTTGCGTTTTATTCAGTTGGCCAAAACAATCGCGATCTCATTAGTTTTCATATATGTGTATATTTAATAATTTGTATTGATCGACATATGCAACTAGAGATGCACACTTCATATTTACATCTAAGCACAGTAAAACTAAACGCAACCGCAGGCCTAAAATTCGAGCAACTTTATTTATTTATGCGCTTCCAGAGCTGCATTTGAATGCTACAATCGTAATCGAGCTATTACACACGATAGCGACGACGGACGCTACAGATCGATACCAATAGTAGTGTAACTTGAAATCATCGATTACAATCGTACTCAATTTACGTATCGCAATGGCTCAAATAATTTATATTTTTGATTGCATCCAATTTGATTATAAAGTATAAAATAATGTTTTTTGAAATCATAACACGCAACTACTCAATTGCTATGAACGTGCCTTGTCGTGTTTATTGGTTCGTGGTCGTGGCCACTAACACACAGCGATATATCGATATGCCGATACATTGGCGCTGCCAACTCACTTCACGGTGAATGGCAAGAACAATAACATACGGGAGCTGCAACGGTGTATTTTGTGCAAAATATAAATAAATAAACTATGGCACATGATCGGGAGGTGCTCCGCATGATATGGGAGGGTCAAATTGGCATTTGCTTTCAAGCCGACAGCGAGGAAATAGTGGGCATAAGGCCCGAGCCCTTCTATCTGATGGTCTCACGTCTCAGCTATTTACCCCTAGTCACAGACAAGGTAAAAAACATTTAACAAATAACAAAGAAGTCACTTTGTTTATCATTGCGAAAATCAACTTCCCTTCTCAGGTGCGAAAGTATTTCACCCGCTACATAGCCGCCGAGCATCAGGATGGCGCTGCGTGGTTCGATTTCAATGGAACGGCGCTGCGTCTACACTATCCAATTGGTGGGTGAGCCAGAAAAGGGATGGGCGCAGTTCCAATTGCATATTCAATTGTTTAACATATGTGCTTTTTGTTTCGGTTATGTTGTGCACAGGTGTGCTCTATGATCTACTGCATCCGGATGAGGACAGCACCCCGTGGAGCATTACTATACACTTTTCAAAATTTCCCGAGGAGAAGCTAGTCAAATTAAACACAAAGTATATCAAAGAGAAAAAAAATTGATTTATAATTCCATAATTAAAGATTAATTTTTAGAGAACTGCTGGAATCGCATTACCTCTCCTGCCTTAAGGAGGCCGATGTGCTCAAGCATCGCGGCTTGGTCATCTCTGCCATGCAAAAGAAGGATCACAATCAGCTCTGGCTTGGTCTGATCAATGACAAGTTCGATCAATTCTGGGCGGTCAACAGACGCCTCATGGAGCCGTACAACGATCAGGAATCATTCAAAAACATTCCAATTCGTTTCTACTACGATGATGTAAGTTGGCAAGCATCTGGTAGAAATGGGCCTTAAAAGTATTCAAGTCACTTGTAGGCAAATCGTTTGAATTCTAATTTATACACAGGTTTATGTTATTTATTTTTATTGACTACTATAAATAGTTTAGGATTCACTTCGGGAATTTAGTTATTTTTATCCTTTAATGAGTGAAAATCCACATTTGACTAGTCATTTAGAGGTTTTTAAAAAGCATTTAAAGTGCACATTTAGACATTTACCGCCGTAAATATAACCTTCTAATAGTTGAGCATTTTCTTATACATTATTTTAGAAATCTGGAGATAATATAGCAATGATATTATTTTATGTAAACCGTTTTGTGGCATAGTCAAACACACAATACGGCTGCACCTCAGGAATGAAAAAAGGCAAATGAGACTGCGGAGCTGGGAGGAAGCACCGGGACTCCGACAGGCCAAATGTCTTTTAAGCGGCTATAATCAGAAACGATTTAAGCAAATAATATCCATGGGCAGGAATAGGCTAAGGATACTTGTCGGTCTACTGACAGGACATTGTAGACTAAAAAGCCACCTGTCCAAAATGGGTATCTGTAGCAGCAGCCAATGCTGGTTTTGTGAGATCGAGGAGGAGTCTTCAACTCACATCCTAACAAAATGCATCGCCCTTGCCAGGAGAAGATGCAGCATCCTAGGGATGCATGTTGTGAATGTCAAAGACATAGCAGCCCTCGACCCATCAAAGATCCTGACATTTGTTCAGGAACTCGGGTTGATGGAGGAGCTATAAGCTCGGAAGGGGGCACAATAGATCAATCAGGTCGCAGTGCACAAAACCCCAAATAAATAATAATAATATATTTATTTATTTATTTATATATTTATTTATATATATAAATTAATTTATTTATTTATATATTTATTTATTTATTTATATATTTATTTATATATTTATTTATTTATATATATATTTATGTAAATTATGCGGAAATAAAACTAACTTTAATGCTTAAGCAGTTGGAATCATATTCTGAGTCAACTAAAAATTTAAGTTCGTCAGAAATAAGATTAGATAAGATTGTTTCAAATAATAGTTTATATAATGCCAAAAGTGAACGCTGCAATCTTAATTTTGCCGTAAGTTGGCAATTTAGCCTCACATAATTTTAAATGTTTTTCGGATTGAGTCATAATTTATTGACTTATATCTGAACTGATAACTCTTTCTTGACATTTAAAATTAATGTAGGTAAACGCCACAGTTTAATTTAAATACATAAAATTTTAAGTTTATTAATTAACTTGGTAATTAAGATTAAGATTTAAACAAAATGTATGCAAAATCGAGATAAGTTTTCACAAATCAAATTTGTTAGCAGTCCTTTTGGACGGTTTATATTCGATGTATGTATAGTTGATACTTAAAATGATCTTAAACTGCTTTGATACCCAATTAGGAGCATATCTAATTGAGCCACGCGGAACATTTAATCTAAAGATCCTTAAAACAGCTGCTGCTTTGCTGTGGCATTTAAATTATGTTTGCCGTTTAATTGTATTACATATTTTTTTTTGATACGCTTCCAATAGGATTTCACGTACATGCAGAAGCTAATAACGCCGCTGGGCCAAAGCGGACAAAAGAAGAATCTGGCCGACCTGATGGCCGAATTATCGACACCTGTGCGCAAAGCGGGTGAGTTGACTACTATCTATCTATCTATCTATATATATATATAGATAAATATATATATATATATGTGGAATATATGTATGGGCATTAGTAACGCTCGCTGAGGGATTTGCCGGCTATCAATTAGCCGCAGCCACTCACAATGATTTTTTGGGCAATCGACATTGGCATTCTTATAGCGGCTAAAATCCTTACAAGCCAACAATCTCCCTCTCTCTCGCACACACACACACACACACACACATACACAGAGAGTGAGAGGCAGTCGATCTGTCTCGCTCTGAGTGGCATTCATTAGAAAAGCGGGCAAAAAGGTGCCAGTCAGTCTGGGCCGAAAACAACAAAATTGTCGGCTCGCTGACTTATTTCGTTATGTGTTTTTTTTCTTTTTTGTTTATTTTTTTTCTATTGAAGTGCACAAAACTGCTGCTGCTGCAGTCGCAGTCGCTGTCGGCGTTGACGCTGACGCTGACGTCCTATGACCCTGCGGCTCTGCCAATCATTCTTCAATTCATCAATGTCGCTTTGGGCTCAGCAGCGAGAACAAAAAGAAGAACCAAAAACAGAAACAACAAAAACAAAAAAAAAACGAAACGAAACGAAAAATTATTGAACAAAAGCCTTTAGGCAGTTCCCGGGGCTAAAATCAGCCGAGAACGGTGCAGGTTGCCTGTTAGACTTTTTGGCCAAGTGTGTGTTTTCGGGCCATTCAGCTGCATAGACAAAACAAAATGCAGTGCAACGTGCAAGTGTGTATATGTGTGTGTGTGTGTGTATGAAAAGAAGTGTGCGTGTGGATTTTCGTGGCAAGCGAACGTTGCAAGTCGCTGCTGGATTCCAACTGACCTGCGGCGCCGGCGACAGGCGCAAGTGCGAGCGAGAAGGCGCATAGCTAGCACTAGCTATGTGTGTATGTGTGTAGGTGTGTGTGTGTACTTGTGTGTTGGCCATAGTCGTGTCGCAGTGGCTTAGGTGCAATAATAGCATTGGGAATTCCATTGCTAGACAAAAGGCGGAACTAAATACCTGCGGCTGGGATTTACGAATTATGCACTTCGTGTAGATCTCTAGAATGCATTCTCTGTATTTCTCGCTCTCTCTCTGTCTCTGTCTTTCGCTTTTTGCTGGCAACATTTGTTCAATTCTCTTTCATTGACAAGCATTGACTACAAAGAGATTTGCCCGTCCCTCGGCGCTCTCCACTCATTCTCGATATCCTTGCTGCTGTCCTGTGGCCCGTTCCCGTCCTCGTCCTCGGGCTCGTCCTAATGCGTCGCTGGCTACCCTCACATCTGCAACAGCGTCAGGTTGGTATTTCCCCGGTTCAAGGTGTGAAATTTTTATTTGCATGCATCGCCCGCCGACCAACTTTGGGCGTAGCGGAATTTCCCATTTGAAAGGTGAGAGATTTTTGAAAACGATCCTTTTTGGCCCATGGATGCCAAAAATCGGCTGTAACACGTATTTTCCCAAAGGTCATCCAACGTGACAGTTGCATTACGATCTTCTCTTGTCCTTGATGCATACACATACACACACACACATACACACACACACACCTACATCTACACCTTTATGCAATTGCTTTCGCTTAGCTTAAGTCTAGCTTAAGTGGGCCAATGGATCAGCAGTTAGCTGTTCGGGCTTAAACATAAGTTAATTCTTGCTCACCTTAATTGCGCCTGCTCCCACCCACAAAAACTCTTGGCTTGAGTAGGCAATTAATAAAACTAATAATTACTTTAAATAAGTTTTGGTTCTATTTCTTTTTTTTCAATTTCGTTTAATATTTCAGCTACAAAATTTGTGGTTTTCAAACTGCTTTTTTAATATTCAATTTAGTAACAAGCGGTTAAATTTGTGGCATGCAACGCAGCATATTAAACAATGTTAAAATAGAACTTATTATGCCGAAAGAATAAACCTTAAAAAACACAAAATAAGATATTAAATTTAGGGCTTTACAATAGATCAGATAATCAGAACAAACGAAAATTAGCATTTCAGTTATTGTTTAAATTTTTGTCAAGGGTTTCAACTAAAATCAATATATCCAAAGTTTTCCATCAGCATAGAAAACTCTTCCTTACATATTTTATTAAATTAGACGATTAGAAATAATTCTGTCAAATTTGTTTAATTATTAATTTTTTATGAATATAGTTTTATGTAATATATTTCTTTTTAAAAACACTTTAATATTATTTAAAAGATACTTTTTCATTCATAAAAATTAAAATATTAACTTAAATTGATTTATTTATTTTTCAGTCTACAATTTCGTAAGTAAATTAAATAAACAATAAAATTGATGCATTAAACATACTAAATGATATTTATATCTTTTTTTGTGATAACCTAATAAAATAAAGTCGGCTAACAATTGATAAAAAAAAATTTAAAAGCGATAACTGTTGTAGAATCAAAAAAAAGATATATATATATATATATATAATTGATGTAAAGGTTTATTTAAACTAAACACAATAAATAAACAAAGCAAAAAAATTAAATTAAATTAAATTTCAAATTATATATTAAATTATAATAAGAAATATTTATTAGACTTACATTTTATTTCCATATCGGCAAAGTAAGCAAAAATATATTTAAAAAATCAAAAAAAAAAAAGATTGCTTTAGGTTTATGCAAAATTACATCGAATTCGCGGCAATTGAAGATGAACATAAAACCGCTTGCAGACACACACACACACATATATACACTTGCATAAATATGTATGTATGCAGCTTTAGCTCCAGCCATGCAACCATTAACCGAAACGCATTCGATGGATATGTTTATGAGTGAGCACCTCGCCCCCAAGACCCCGCAAACCGATTTGTTCCCCCCGTCGTATTATTTTTGTGTTTTTTTTTTTGTTTTTTTTTGGCTTGCTTTGTGTTGGCCAAGCATGAGTTGTTTATAGTTGGGTTTTACTTTGCACACTGCATATATTACACTGCTTCTAAAGATGATCCGTTCAGCTACCATTTCAGACCGCCCCATCCAGCCTCCAACGTCTTTGGCCCTTTCCAGCTGCCAGCCAGCCGCTGCTTGCCAATTGCAGTTTTGTGTAAAAAAAACAAATGAAAAAAAAACAAAAAAAAATGAAAAAAAAAGAAGAAAGAAAGAAAAAGTTCCAACGCTGCCGTTTGTATCCGCATCCGCCATGAAACACCCACAAATCACATTCAAAACGTGGTCAACTGTCTGCCGATTGAATCGGTCGGGGGAGGGGTGGGGGCACTTGAACGTGTACTGTTGCCTATATGCGTATCTGTGTGTGAGTAGAGTGTGTGTGTGTGTGTGTATTTGTAATGCGTGCATTTTCATAGAAAATTTGTATTTAAATTGAAATGAATTTCAAATATACAATGCAGTCGTCGTGGCGGTTCAAAGTAGATGCCATTCCGAGAAATCAAAAAAACCAAGTAAGCAACAACAACAACAGCAACAACAACACCAAGCTGAAGCAAGCAGCAAAACAAGCAAGCAATAACAACAAAAACAACAACAGCAACGGCTAAAGGCGGCCCGAAGAATCTAAGACGCGTCAAAAATAAAGAAAACGCATTTCTTTTCGACTGCGCTGCTTTTGGCCACTGCCTCTGCTACTCTCTGCTGTCTCCTTTTTGATGTACACCCTGTTTGTGCACATTACAATAGGGGTATATATAGGACACTTGTTATAGGGCAAATGTTTTAGTCGCAAAAAAAATGCATTTCCTTATAACAATTTTATTTCCAATTATATAATTTTTGGTTAAGAATCGCAAAAAAAAGAAATTAACGGCGCACAGCGCGTACAGGGTATACCTTAGTCGAGCTGCCTCTCGACTGAAGCAGTTTTTCTTGTTGTTGCTTTACTTTTCTTCTTCTTTTTTTTTTATCGTGCATTGCGGTGGGTTGGGAGCGGTGTGGTGGCGGGTGTGGGGGGAGCCTGTGCACAGGCTCCTTTCATGATTTGCCGCCGGCTGTGACTGCGGATCTGGCGTTCACCGGAAAGCAGCGTCAGCGTCGGCGGCGTTTTGGCTTTTTGAATGCTCACCCATACATACAAACATACATGCACATGTGCACATGCATACGCTCTCTCATTTTCTCGCTCTCTCACTGCCTGTGCGTGTGTGTGTATTTGCTTGCGCTCTCTGCTTATGTGCGTGCATTTGTATTTGTGTAGGCTGCTCTCGAATGTGTGAAAAGGAAGTTCTGAGATATCACCTCCGCTTATTTGTATTTACACCTCCACCTCCACCGGCACCTCCACCATCACCGGTCGGAAATCGCACCTCGCACAGCGATCGCTTGTGTGTATTTATCACTTTGCCCTGCCGCTGCTGCTGCGTCTGCTGCTGCTGCTGCTGCACCATATCTTTTATGGTCAGCAGTTTCGGCTGCTGCCGCCGCCTCTATGTTGTTGTTTTTGGCAGTGTTGCATTTGCCACCTTTGCATTTGCTTAGTTCCATTTCGACACATTTTCGTTTGCATTTCGTCAATCAGACAAACAATGCACAATGCAATCAGGATGAACCTCTCCTCCCCTCCCTTCCTAACACGTCTTTCTTTTTTACACCTGTGTGTGTGTGCGTGTTTGACAATTGTTTGTGCCACGCCCTGGCATTTTGGGTGGGCTATGCAGGCAGCTGCAAAAAAAAATACAAACAAAAAAATCAAGCAACAAGTTGGTCCTTTGAATGCATTTATCTCAACGAAATCCGCTTAAAAATCTTGACGTCGCTTCCAATAGAGACTAAGGAACGTCACACACACGCACACACACACAAAACTGAAAAGCTCTCGCTGTCAGCACTCTCCCTCTCCCTCGCTCGCTCCGCTGCTAAGCTCATCTTTATTGTGCTCTCTTTTTGAAGTGCTTACATTGACATCGGCGGGCGACATCCGATATGTTTTTCGAATCATGTTGATCGCATCGCGTATTTTCCATATCTCTCAGCCGTGCTCCCCTCACTTCCTGTGCCACGTTTTGTTTATGCGTCTTTTGGTGCAATCTGCCAAAAATAAAGTTGTCCAGTCAACGCTTTTTATACTTTTTTTTTGCGGGTAATTTAGATTTCATAAGAAACTCGTAACGCATAACACGTAAAACATTTTTGTATTAAGAAAAAAATTTGATTTAAAAATATTAGAAATTTAAAAAATTCTAATCAAAACTCAAATTATAAGTTTTGGTTGCCATGAAAAAATACTTTTTAGTATTATTTGCTTATTCAATAATTATCTGCGATAATGTTGTAAAAGGCCTTCATCAAATGACATCAATTTAATACACTTTATTAGGGTATTTCAAGATCAAGATTATCCTTGATAATTTGAGTATTGCTTAAACCATATTTTTTGTTTATTGTTGTTGGTAAAAACAACCAAACAAATGGATTGCAAAATATTGCAATTTGATGGCGTGGGAGAACCAAAAGATACAAATTAAAAAAACAAACCGCTAAGAAAACAATAACAATTGACAAAGCAAAAAAAACAATTGATTAGCAGTTTTTAAAGGCGTCACTGAACCTGCAAAATGTAGAAATATGCAATCGATATGTGTGTGTATACTATAAAAATTATATATATATATATAACCGGAACTGCTGATATAGTCTAACCGCTGTGGATTACGACTAAATCCCCGAACAAAGATAAGGAAAAAGGTTTTCCCTTAAACAAAACACTACGAAACTAAAAAGAGAGAGCGAAAAAGAGAAAGAGATAGAGAGAATGATATGATGAGGCAATATATATATATATATATATATATTTTTTTTTTCTTTCGAAAACTTAAACATTATTCATTATATATATATAGGGGAAATGAATAATGTTCAAGTTTTCGAAAGCAAACAAAAAAACAATTTGAAGTCTTTATTAAATTAGAAAATATAATCAGTTCATAATAACAGTTAAATGTGGCTTGTTCGCGTTTTGTTGTTGGCTTTTATGGGTTTATAGTGCGCAATCTATGAAATTATTATGATGATTGGATTTCTTATCAGATACGTACAACATTCGCGATGCAATGTTTTATTTTTAGGCATGAGCTATGCGCCTCCAAATGAATCGAGCAACGGGCAAAGAACAGCAACAACAACAACAACAACAATTGTTGTCGCCTTGTCGCTCAATCACTTTTGACTTAATTGTTTTTGTTGTTGTTGTTGTTGCTGTGTTCGTTTATAAGACTGTTTGGCGCCATTCTCTGCATTGGCGGCGCTTCAACGCTCTTGTCGCATTTTTTGTTCTTTACATTTCTTTATTAATTTTATTTTATTAATGTTTGTTTTTGTTGTTAATGTGCGCATTTTATTGACGTCGTTGCTGTTGCTGTTGTTGTTGTTGTTGTTGTTGTTGTTGCTGCTGCTGCTAATCACGTGTCGTTGGCATCATAAATTATGTTCTCAAAGTGCATTTCATTTGACATCAGGCATTTTTAGTTCATATATAAAGTCAGTTCGCTTTTGGACAATCTTCAAAAATACATATCTTTACAGATATTATATATACATATAATATTTTTATAATTAAATTTTGTTTTTGCGGCAATTTTTGTTATTGTTTGTTTCTTTAGTGGTTCTTTGCTCTTTTTTTATGAGTTTTATTTTTATTTTCCTATGATAAAACTTTAGCTAGCTTAAATCCCGGAGGCAAAATTGCTGCCTCCGATCTTCGAGACAAGCCTCACTTGACACACATTTTCCAATCCATTGCAATTGATATATATATATGTATATGTATATGTATATATATATGTATATTTGTACATAATGTAATGCGTTTTAGCCCATATATCATCATTACGCACGGATCACAGGCATATTGCCATCGGGGGCAATCGGCGGGTGGGCGACAACTTATTAAATCGCATCGTCGTGCACTTAATACGAATGCGTTCTACTTGAACCCGGTCTCGTTGCACAAATCTTATCTCTAAGATTCACACACATACACACACACGCACGCACACTTAGACACACAGCTACTCGTTTATTTCCCACTGTGTATAGTCAGACATTATCAGAGCTATACTTGTCATATATATGGCGATATGAAGTGTGTGTGTCTGTGTGCTACTTACTAGCTTGCTTCTACACACACACACACATATATATATACCATATATACATATATATATATATAAAAATTCATTCAAAATCCATTAACCTCCAAAGTATACCCTATATTGAAACATATATTTATTGAGACAATTTAAAATGCATCAATCAGATTTTAATTTTTAATTATATTCACGAATTTTGCACATTAATTAGAAAATCATTATATATATATCCTGATATTCAAATGTTCTAAAGTATTGTTCATAATCAATCGATAAATTAGCTGATTAAACTATTTCAACTCGTTTACTTTATTTATATTATATGATTCCTAAGTTTTTCCATATCAGTCAGCAGTGCTCCCCTTACTTCCTGTGCCACGCCTTTTGCTCCAATCTGCCAAAAAATAAAATTGCTACGCATAATACGTATAACATTTTTATATTAAAAAAAAAATTTGATTTATAAAAATTAGAAAATAACTGCACAATTGGATTTTTGTGCGGAAAAGGTTAAGCATGGTTTGACACTTTGAAAAATTCGAATCAAAACTCAAATTATAAGTTTTGGTTGCCATGAAAAAATACTTTTTAGTATTATTTGCTTATTCAATAATTATGTGCGATAATGTTGTAAAAGGCCTTCAACAAATGACATCAATTTAATTCACTTTATTAGGGTATTTCAAGATCAAGATTATCCTTGATAATTTGAGTATTGCTTAAACCATATTTTTTGTTTATCAAATGGATTGCAAAATATTGAATTTTAATTATTTCAATTCGTTTTCTTTATTTATGTTCTATCATAGAACAGCCTATGTTTAAAATAGTCTAAAAAACGATTTCCTCACTGATCCTTCTTTCCACAGCTGGGTGTGTCTTTTTGTGGTCATTATAAATATATATATATATAAGTCGATGTTGCCGTGATTTGTTTATAATTACAATATACCTAGCTATAAATATAAATGACGAAATATTGTGCTCATTGATCGGACCACTTCAGATTAGTGTTATTGTTGTTCCCTGCTCGTTGATTAACGGTTAGCACAAGTCTTTGGGCCATGGCCCGATAAGGTTAACTTTGATTTATATGGCAATCGGTTGCCACAAAATACACGTCGATTGGTTATAAATAACTGCTGATTATACCAATTGGGCGGCAATTCTGCTAATATTGTTTTACAACTTTTCGTTCACTGATCGACAATTATCGATAAATTGGTTATCGATAACAGAAAAACTAATGAAAATACAATTTGTACATTTTAAACTTGAATCAATTGCAACTCTAATTAATCAATACATTTTCTCTCTCTCTTTCTCTCTCTCTCTCTCTGGCTTTCTCTGTCTCGTTTACAGTTGGCTTTCGCACTCATGGCATCGAGTTGCATGAGGAGACGCAACTGCAATGGATGTCCGAGCATTTGAGTTATCCCGACAACTTTCTGCATTTATCGGTCGACTATAAAAACGCATAACTCACACTCACACACACTCGCACACATAGTCGAAGTCACACACATTGTTGTCGACAAAAGGATAGTTCTTACCAGCGAGCGATTTAAGGCTTTAACCCAGGGCCGATCCACAACCGGATCGATTTACAAATGCAACAACCAACTATAGCAACTAATTTATCAATTAAGTTCCATGTACAATACATATAACATTTATGTAGCATATTTATGCAATAATATATATCTATATCTATATATATACAAATGTAGCTTTGATCTAGCATTTATATTATATACGCAACGCAAATAGATTTTGCACGTCAATTTGCAATTCATCGATCATTTCGATTCGTACTATTTATTCTCGTATTTTACTCTTTCGACAGCATTTCGTGTCTGGCTATTTATAAGTAACTCCTCCCCCAACACAACAACAGTCCCCCAAAGCTTGAACCGGCCCCAGGAACTCTACACACACCACACACACACACCCACACACACACACACATCGTGGCACAAATCGTGCCCTAAACGGTTATCAATTTCCACAGCAAAGACAAAGACAAAGCTGAAAAAAAAGTTAAGAATATTATATACCCTAAGCAGATCTGTATAACATACCAAAAATATTCACTTCTCTTATTTTGCTATATTCATTTTTATTTTAGAACAAAGGAAAAAATTGTTTTGTCTTGAAATAAGTACGAAATTTTCTGTTTGTTTTTGTCATCAACAAATATTTTTCAATTTTGATAATATAAAAAAGTTTGAATTTTTGCAAAACTATTATAATAATTTAATTCCATACAATATTTGAGTTTAACTAAACAGTTTTACCTTATTTTCTAGACACAGTTTCGATATACCCTCGATGAGCTCATTTGCTCATTTTATTACAGGGTATTTAAAAAGAGAATCGTACATTTTCGTTGGGTTCATTGATTATAACACTCGCGATTTTTATCCGCTGTCAAGATAATGGCGACCTTACACAATATTTCAATCAGTTCTATTTTTGCTATTTTTTTGTTTCTTCAGTTTTAGTTGATTTTTTTTCCTATTTTTGCCTAGTTTTGGGTTTTTTTTATTATTTTGCAGTGAATTGATTTGAAGTTTTGCTGGACTTTGAAAATGAGGGAAGAGGTCTTAAGAATGATTAATACGATTATGATTATATATATATATAGGTGAAATGTGAAGAGGTTTACTTTATATATATATATTACCGATTATATATTATGTATATATATATATATCAAATTAAGAATGATTAATACGATTATAATTATATATAATGATTAATACGATTATAATTATATATAATGATTAATACGATTATGATTCATATGATCATATATATATATATATATATATATATCATAATCGGTGATGATAAACAACTTATGAAAGACCGTTGAGAATTCCAAGTCTGTCCTTCCCAAATGATTATTACCTGCTCAAAAGATAACTGCCTAAAAGTCATATATAAACATATAGTTTACAGAATATATATAGATATATATTTTAGATATTTAAAATGTTATTTCCTAAATAAATAACACTTATTTTAATGGAAATATTTCTGCTTTGCATATTAAATATTAGTCATGAGTTCTTGATTCACTGATCACAGATTTGATATACATATATATATATATATGTATGTACAGATAAGAACATATTTCTATGATTTCCTATTGTTCACACGCATATATCTTATAGTTAATTGCTATTTAAATATTGATTTTTTTTGGACTAAGGATTATCACTTTTTCTTTCAAATCTATTTCGCCATTCGATTCTCAAATATATCTTAACTATAAATGGATTCCCATCTGTATGGTGTATATATATATATATATGTATATATATATATATTTCGAATAACTGCAGGGACCTGAAGCATCTGTAAATAGACTAAAATAATAGAAATGAATTTTATTAGATTCGTATATAAAATATGTGCATTCATCTAGCAATGCCCTTGCCAAATGCACTCAGGTGTGTTATGCAGCAATAAACATTTACCAACACTTAAACACACATACACACACACACACACACTCTCTTCCCACCCCTCACCGAACGGCATCCCCTTGCTTGACCAGATGCTTTGTTAACTTTGTATTTTGGCTGCATTTGATGAAAATTCATCAAATCAAAGCTCGCAAATTGTGCACATGATCATCAGGCGCACCAGCTGAGTGGTGCTGGTGGTTTCGGTGGTGCGCTGCTGTTCGGGGCGTTTGTCATTCTGTTAGCGCAAATGTTTGTCACGTGGTAATACAAAAGTCACAAGAAATTTCGGACAGCAACAAGAGAAATATCAAAGAAATTCGTCGAATGCCCCAAAAACAAAAATGAGGCACATGTTCAATGCCCAGGTTACCACAGCGGCATGTTGGGGGTATGTGCAAGTGTGTGTGTGTGTGTGTGTGTGTGGGGTGTATAAATGCATTAAATTTGGATGCAACCCAGATTAAATACACAGGTGTAATGCAAATGTGTTTGTTTTTAATGTTCACTGTTGCCCTGCAGCCATTTGAGAAAGTCCTCAGGCACAGCTAAAAGTAATCATATAATATATATATATATATATATAAATATATATTTATATATTTATATATTTAGTATATATACATATATAACTTAGTTTATAAACAATGCTATTTAAATTAATCCAATCCTTTTTTATGTACATATTATTATGGAAATCTAACTTCCGGTTGAGATTTATTGTGGCTGACCACTTTTTTGCCTTTATTTGCTATTTATTAAATGCATTTCTGAGACTTAATCGCATCTGTGTGCAGATTAGGAACATATAATATATATATATATATATTTATATATATATCCAAAGTAATCGCAAATTAAATCAAATAGTTTATTACTGGCGCAAATTGATTTTCCAGTTAGAAAATACTATGCTATGGCAAATAGGATATGTATATATATATATATATATATATATATATATATATATATTATATACATGTGTGTGTGTTTGTGGAATGCATCGCTTGCTGACGATCGTAGGGCATTTGCTTGGTCTCTTTTGGCCAACTTCTTGCACGTCTCAGCATAGCGTTAAATTCTTTGGCAGCAACTACAACACACACACACACACACACACACACACACACTGACACACACACACGCAGAGGGGCTATGCAAAAATATCAACGTTGTACAATGAGTGACTGGCCGTCGCTGCCGCCATTTGACGTTTACGTTTACCTCCCAGCGGCAGCGGAAACAGCAGCAGCAGCAGCAACAGCAGCAACAGCAGCAGCAACAGCAGCAGCAGTCGCCGGCAGCAACGTCAGCGGCGTCGGTGGCTCTGGCTCCCGATTGGCGCACACATTGGCAAACGAGAGCACTTTATTTTTAAACGTTTTAAAAATACAAGCATTATAGAATTTAGCGGCTTAGTCATAGCACAAAGCGTTGCGATAAGCAAAAATTACGAAAAAAAAAAAAAAAAACAACCACAAAATAGTGAAAAATAAAATACCAAAATATGCTAAGCGAATTGACCACAACTGGGAGACAAAAACCAAAACCGATGCGAAACGAAACGAAACGAAACGCGACACAGCGGCACAGTCAACCAAAGGAAAACACACTCGCACACACACACACACACACTCGCACACATAAGCCACATGCGATGAGCTGGCCAAAATGACACACACAATGATCACAAGATCATCACGCCCAAAGATCCATCATTTCAAAATCCATAAAGCGTTTTTTACATTTCAAAAAAAAATGTGCGACAGCAGATTTACTAGGCTCATCTAATTTTCATTCTAATAATAATAAGAAGAAAAAAAATATGTATATATATATATATATAGATGATTTACAAGCAATTTTTTTTTTTATAATATTTATTTTACATTATAAAAAACCTATTATAATTTAATAAATTTTAATAGTTTTGTAACTAAAATAATAATATTTGTGGATATGGAAAAATTAATGAAAGTGTTTACAAATGTTTACAAAAGAACCTTTAATATTCTCGACTTGGCTGATCAGGGTTATATATATATATATATTTATATGTTATAGGTACAAGGATGCTTCCTTCAGCCTGTCTCACGTGTTTTTAGTAATTCAGGTCAGAATAGGGATAATCATCAGTCACAATCAGCCAGAGCTAGAAGTATTACGAGTAAGAAACCAATAATATTTTTTCCGAGTTTAATCCGACAACAATAAACCGATTCTAGGTAGAGCAGAAAATGAATGCTGCCTGGAAAATGGTTACCAAGTTTAGCAAAAGTATGTAACAGATAAATGATACCATCTCCGATTCCATAAAGTATATATAAATATATATGTTCTGCAACTCGTGGATCTGAATACTTTTAATTTTGCATGCCTAGATTTAATTTATTTCGTGGTATCAAACAATATATCGATACAAATCGCTTGTCGATAGCAACAATTACTAATATATATACAATTGAATAGCATTGAAGAAGAATTATATATAATCTATATAATTGATCATTTTAGCTAGTCGAGTTGATTTACTTGTTTTATTTAATCAGTAATCCCAACAAAACTCAAAAGAGAAAAAGAAAAGATAATTTTCGGAATACTTTGTCAAATATTAAGTAAAAGAGAGAAAAGTAGTCGCAGAGCGGAAGAGAGGAAGAGTGGAAGAGAGGTGTTTGATCTGATCACAAAATCACATAATACCTGAGTTGAGTAGCGTGATCTGTGATCAGCCGATTGGCAACTGCCAATTGGCAATTGCATAAGGGCCAAGCTGGCGAGAGCTGTTGACTTGTTGTACAAGTGCCAACTGATTAACGACGGCTGCGCTGCTCTACACTGGCCAACAAAATGGCCAAATCGACTTCGGGCACGCAAATTAAATTAACAATAGCAAGAACAAAACCACCCCCCCCCCCTGCACCAAAAACCTTCCGAAAAAAAATAATGAATAAAAAATGCAGTTCAATTTTTAATGTTTTTGTTAATTGAATAATTTTTTATTTCTTGTTCAGTTTTTGTATTTTTGTTTTGTTTTTTTGTAGTTATTTTTCATTTTTTTTGTTTCAATATATAAAAATACTGTTGTATATACATACATATATATATATATATATATATGCATATATATATATTTATGAGCATATATATAACTATATATCTATCTATAAAGTTTTGCTTGCAAATCGGTTGCACGAAAAAAAAAACATCTCTTGTATATAAATATATTGTATATATGTATATTGTATATAGATATATATTTGTTGTTGTTGTTGTTCTTGTTGATTTATGTAAATATACTATATATGTTTATATATATATATATATCGGTTTATAATTCTTTATATGCATCAGCAGTTTTTAACAGTTTATTAAATTTTGTTTTTTCATATCACAAGAATTTTCAATTTCCCAAAAAAAATATATATATATGTGTATATATTTATATAATAATTTTTTTTTTTAATATTAGATTACAATATATATAAATTTATCAGCTATATAAAAAAGAATTACATATTTGATTAGTGCCCGTTTGTTAACTCAATAGAGTGGGCTGGCCACGCCCAGTTTTTTCTTACTTATACATATATATTTTGCTTCTTTTTTTTTAGCCATGACAACAAAATTCATGTGTATGTTTGTGTGTGTGTGAGAGTGTGTGTGAGAGTGTGTGTGTGTATGTTTGTTGGTTGTTTTTGTTTTTAAAGCTTTCTCTTACAATATTCAGAATTTCATTTGTATTTTGTTTATTTTTTTTTTGTTTTCTTGTAAAATTTATTTTCAGTTGCAGTTTTTCTTGGTTTATATTTAAGATCTTTATTATTATTCCAATTAATAATGTATAACATTTATTGGCATTCAAAGCACTCCTGATTAGTGGTAGGAAATGTCTGCCAAAAAATAATATATATATATTTAAAATCGGACAACTTTATCATATATAGCTGTCATCGGAAGATCTGTGAAATTTATTTCTTAACTGAAAGGTTATCTTAATTTTCGGTGAGCGAAAGCCAACGGTTTTAATTCCTTTTTTTTTTGTTTTTTTTTTATTATTATTTTTTTTTATTATTATTATTTGTCTGTTTGTCATTTAGCGTGAAAATTCTTTTGTTGATTGAATTTTCTGCTTGAATATTTTTCGCTTCTTTTGTACACCATTAAATTAATTATTTACACAAAACAAATAAACAAAAAAAAAAAAAAAAATAGAAAGAGAAAATTTTACACAGATGTAAAATCGCTAAAAAAAATTTAATAAGATAATTAAAAATAATTATAATTAATAAAAAAAAATGTCAACTTAATATATTTGCTGTTGCCTTAAGTTAATTTGTTCCTAGAATTTATAAAAAAAAATGTGGGGATAATCTAAATTTAATAATAAAATGTAACTTAAACTAATTAAAATTAAATTTAAGCTTTTCTTTATATAATTATGACAATTACTTATGTCTATGTGTGTGTGTGTGTTGTGGGAAGGTTTCTGATATGTTTTTGGATGTATTTGCTTTCGCTCATCTTAAATTATTAATTATATCCAAAATTAAATCTAACAATTAAAGCAGTCGCAAATAAAAAAAAAAGAATATAAATGTTGATTTTAGACTTGATATTTTATATATTTGATAAACTTACAAGGCCAAGGACCAGGCCCTAGGCCACGCCCCCCATTCCTTGCTAGGTGGGTTTGATTGTGGTTGTTGCTGTTGCTGTGTTGCTGTTCTTGTGCAACTGTTGCTGTTGCTGCTTAGGCGAGCAGCGTTATGGGTGCCGCCCTTGGGCTATTGCTGGGCGTGCTTGTTGCCGTTGCGCCAGCAACAGTTGCCGTTGTGCTGGCAGCAGCAGCAGCTGAGGTTAGACGTGCCAGCGCCTCCTGATCCAGCCAGCGCTGCAGCAACTGTTGCTGCTGTTGTGCCTGTTGCTGTTGTTGTACCTGTTGCTGCTGCTGCTGTTGCTGCTGCATCAAATTGTCGTTGTAGGCGGCGGCATGCAGCTGCAGGTTGAGACTGTATCCGTGCGTGGAGCTGGAGCTGGCGCTGATGCTGGCGCTGTCGCTGTACGTGGAGGAGCTGCTCTCGTAGCCGGACACGGGCGATCCTTTGGGGCAGCAGAAGCCGATGGGCGACAGCGCCGGCGCCGAGAATGGACTGAGCACGTTAATTGTGGGCGTGGCCGGTTTGCTGGTGCTGCTGTTGCTGCTGCTGCTGCAACTGTTGCTGTTGCTGGCGCCATTTTGAAACTGTTGCTGAGGACTCCCGGCGGGAAACGGCGGCAGTGTTGCATACGACATCAGCAGCGGTGGCGGTGGCGATTGAAAGCAATTGTTGCTGTTGCTGTTGCTGCTGCTGCTGATACTGCCGCTCGCAAATGGATAATTGCTCCAAATGATGGACTCCCGTTGTTGCTTCAGCGTCACGCGCTTCTTCTTCTTGCTGCTGCTGCTGCTACTGGTGCTGGCACCGTTCAGCGTTGCATGCTCCTCATCATCGGCATCGGCAGCACGCTCGTCCTCCACCCGCAGTTCCAGTTGCAATTGCTCCTCATCATCCAGTTGCTCCTGCTCCTGATGCTCATTTTGCTGCTGCTGCTGTTGCTGTTGCTGCTCTTCCTCGTCTGGCTGCTTGGCTGCCTCGTCCAGTAGATAGGGCTTGAAGAGTTTCACCTGCTTGGCGGGCAGCTTGCGTTCGGCAACTGTTGCTGCCTCCGCTTCCGCTTCAGCTTCGGCCTCCACATCGATGTCCACATCGTCCTCCAGCTCGTTGTCGCTCGGCTCGCATTTGATGGCCTCCAGTTTGCTCAGTTTATCCGCTGGCGGCACGCCCACCGCCCACAATTCATGCGCGGCACGCTTGCGACAGCCCAGCGGCAATTGTTGCTGCTGCTGCTGCTGTTCCAACTGCAAATGTTGCTGCTGCAACTGTTGTTGCTGTTGCTGCTGCTCGCGCTGGCGTCGCGCTGCGCTGCTGAGCGATAGATCCATGGGCGTGGCGGGCAGATAGGCGGCGGGCAGCTGATATGCATAGGCCAGCGGCAACTGTTGCTGCGGTGCCGATGTCGGAATGTGCTGGCTGTTGTTTTGGCTGCTGCTGCTGCTGCTGCTAATAGTCGAGGAGCAACAGTTGCTGCTGGCCATGGGCACTGCATTTGGCACTTGTGTTGTGTTTGAACAATATGGCAACGCTGTGTGGCTGTTGTTGCTGCTGCAATTCTTGCTGCAATGGTTGCTGCTGCTGTTGGTACCGTTGTTGTTGTTGCTGGCAATGGCTGCAACAACGGCAGCGATCTTGGCTGCCGATAGCGTGCCGCTGCTGTTGTTGTTGCTGCTGCTAGCCGTGGCAACTGTTGCCGCCGCAGTTGTGGCTGCAGTAGCAGCTGCAACTGTTGTCGCTGCACTCCCATTGCTGTGCGGCAACGGCAATGGCTGCTGCGGTGCTATTGGTTGTGGCTGTGGTCCTCCTGTTGCGGTTGCGGTTGCTGCCGCAAAATGATGATGTGGATGTGGATGCGGTGGAAAGCCTGCCAGCAAATGATGCCGCGCTGCGGCAGCAACAGCTGCTGCCATTGAGGCGGCAGCAGCAGCATTATGATGATGATGATGATGATGCAATTGATGAGCCAAAGGATGTGGCAACTGATGAAATTGATGCGGCTTCTGTTGTGGCACAATTAACGCAGCTTGCTGCTGCGAGAGCAACTGTTGCTGCTGCTGTTGCTGCTGCTGATGCTGCTGATGTTGCTGCTGATGTTGCTGTTGCTGCTGCTGCTGCTGTTGCTGCTGATGCTGATTGTTGGCAACGGAGGAACGCAAATTTGACTCGCATTGCAGCCACTTTTGTATCTGGCGGCGATGAATATTATATTTGCGGGCTGTGGCACGCTGATTGCCCTTGCAATCGTTGTCATTGCGGTACGATTCCAGCACTTGCAACTTAAATTGCGGCGTAAAAATGCGACGTGAACCCATTTTGGGGCTGCAAGCGCTGCTGTTGTTGTTGTTGTTGTTGGCGCTGCTGCTGTTGTTGTTGCTGTTGCCGTTACGCTCGGCAACTGTTGCTGTTGCAGCGGGCAGCTTGTGCTGCTCCTGATTAAAGCTGCTGTTGCTGTTGTTGTTGTTGTTGTTGTTAATTGAACTTTGTTCGTTGTTATCCATTTTGAGTTTTGTATATAACGTTTTTTGATTTTATTTCCTTATGTTTTTGTTTTTTTATTTTTTTGTTTTTTTTGTTGTATATATGTATATATATATATATGTATATCAAAAATATTGTATTTAAAATATATACATAAATATTTGATTTACTTGTACATAAGCATTAGTTGCTGTTGCTCGTGTTGCTGCTGCTGTTGCTGCTGTTGTTGGTGTTATTGTTGCTGCTTGCGTGCGTCGCTGGCGACGCTTGCGCTTTCATAACTCGCGATCTGGCAGCGCTGGCACTGGAAACAAGTGAGCGCAACAACAACAAAAAACACGTTCGTTGTATATAAAAAAAAAAAATGTTTCTGTTTCGTCGCTGTTGTTGTTGATTTTCTGTTGTGTTATTCAGCCTTAGTTGCTCAGTTGTAAAAGTTTAAATGAAACACCGGAGAAACACAACACAAAAAAAATATATGAATATATATTGCAATTTGGTTTTTATAATTTTTTTAGTTGAAGTTTAAATTCGTTTTGCACACAAAAAACACACAGAGAGAAAAAATATCTTTCTTTTTTTTATTTTCTGTTGCTGTCTACGCGACGCGTTCCGCAACCGTACGGCAAGGAATCCAAAACACAATTGTTCTGCCTGCTGCGTTCTACGTTCTAGACTGGCTGAACCGTCGTCGACTGTCGACGCTGCTGGCGCTGCTGGCGCTGCCGTCGCAGTCGCTCACACACACGCGCGCACACACCTACAGGCATAAGCGAGAACGAAACGAAACGACTGAAATGAACGCAGCAGAAGCAAAAGCAGCAACAACAACAACAACAATACAGCTCGCGCGCGCCTCTCAGTCTGAGAGTGTGAGTGCAGTCGACGCTCTGTCTACTTGCTTGTGGGTATCTATATGTGTATCAATGTGTGTGTGCTGTGCCTGCACATCTGTGTGCGCGTTCTAATAGCTCATCAGCAGCAGCGCAGCAAGTGTGCGTGCATCTGTATGCGAGTGTGAACGAGTCAGACACTTGGCGGACCCCAGACTAAACCAGTTGATGTTGTTGTTATTGTTGTTGTTCTTGTTGTTGTTGCAGCAGCAGCAACAGCGCTGAGCACTGCAGACAAACTGACGACAATCGTCGGCGAGGTGTCTGCGCTCCTGTATTATGCATGCATGTAGCCCATATCTGTGTGTGTGTGTGTGTGTGGGTACTTATTGTGGTATAGCGTATGTGTATGAGTGTGTATGTATGTACATGCATATGTATATATATTAATATAAATATAAATATATTATTCCATCATGGTTGTTGTGCTTGTTGCGACCGCGGCGCTTTTGTGCGCTGGTGTAGAGTTGATTTTCAGCTACGACCGATGAACGACGCCGTCGGACGTATTGGACAGAAGGGGACGGAATTGTCGAACGACGATTGCTGGCTCTGCCCCCGGGCACGGCCCAGGCCCGATACCGATTTCGAGTCCGATCCGCCTGCCTTACAGACTGACTAACTGACAAACTCTGTGTGTGCTGGCCATTCAAGCCGCGCATAGTGGGACAAAAAGTCGCACTCAGAATTTGAATTGATTTTCGCCAATATACACTTTAAATATAAAATAAACAGTTCTTTATATATATTTAGTTTAATAAAATTCTCATATATATATTAAAACTTACACTAAATATAACAATATATAAAATTAAAAGTTTTGACAGTTTTCGAAAATGATTTAAATGCTTGTAAGAAAAAATGTATAGCCGATATTGGGCGAATAGTTGAATTTGTTGATTTAAAAGTAAAAAATCCATTTTTAACAAAAATTGTATATTTACTATATTATTTATGTAAATTTGTTTACGCTTTATAAAAAATTAAATGTACTTGTAAAATTTTAAATAATAAATTTTAATTATAATTTAGTTTCATGATCATAAATAATATGAGTGCCCCACTGTAGAGACAACGACGACAGACGACGACGAACCACGTTGCGGCCGCTGCCAACTTGCGCTACAATTTCGCTAGCGCTGCCAGTTTAAAACGATACACACACACACATGCACGGCACAGAGTGCATACACAGTGCCAGTGTGTGCGTGTGTTTGGTGTATGTGTGAGTCGTGGCTGCCAGACATTCTGGCACTAGGGCTCGGCCCGGCCGACATGTTGTTTGGTGCTTTTGCTTTTGCTCTGTCGTCTCGACGCAGCGACGTCTGCGTCAAATCGTCACTTGAACTTGTTGAGCGCTATCCGTGTTTATGTGTATGTGAATGCGAGTGAAGTGATAGGGAAGGGGGGGAACATAAAGAGGAGAAAATGCACGCCATGCCTGTCACTGCCTCTCTGATTCTCGCGCTCTTCGCTAATGCTGCTGACTGCGAGCATGCATGCATGTGTGAAACTGTGTGTGTGTGCTTTGTATGTGTGCATGTGTGCGTTACCTACACAACCGAGAATCAACTGTTGAATGTGTAATGTGCTGTGCTGGCTCATGATGGAATAACATGTTATTCCATCATGTGCTGCTCCTGCTGCTGCTGCTGCTGCTGGCTAAGCGAAAGAGCAATGCATTTTTTCTACGCATACATGCATCATGTGTGCATGTGTGTATATGAATGTATATTTTGTGGTTGCTGCTGATATGTATCTGTGTATGAATATATATGTTTGTAAGCAGTTGCTTGTGGGCTGTGGGCTGTGGGTGCATTTAACACATTCGTCGCTGCTGCTATCGCTGGCAATGCCACCTGACTAAGCTCAAAGACAAAAGGGCATAGAACACACACAGCATTCATAGAAACAGCAACAACAAACAGCAGCAACAACAGTGGGCCGCACTTGTTGCAAATGACAAACGAAAATTGTATAAACGATGAACGTGCAGAGACAAAAAAAACAAAATCTGCGCTGCTGCTATTTCTGCTGCTGCTGCTGGTTCTGCCTCTGCCACTGTGATCGTCGTCGTCGTCGTCAACTGGAATTCATGAATGAAACACATATGCATGTGTGTGTGTGTGTGTATGTCGTTGGTGCTGCGGCTTTGTATTGTTGTTGTTGGGTGGACTGTGTGTATGCAAATTCATAAATAAAAAATGTGTTTTGTGTCTATGGAAAGTTGTTGTTGTTGTTGTTGTTGTTGTCGTTTGCGCGTGCGATATTCATACAGATAAAGCGAGGGCGCAAGAGCGAAATATTAAAAAAAAAAAATAAATAAATAAAGCGAAGCACAAACATAAGAAGAACGAAAGAGCAGAAAGGCGCATGTCAAAGGCAGCAGCAACAATTCAGATAAAAAAACATTGAGTCACCTAGTCAAAGCAGAAGGCGACGGTGACGGTGACGGTGGCGGCGACGGCCACTCTGATGATGCTCGATGATAGATCTCTGTTACTCTACCCTGCTGAGGCTAAGGCGAGAACGAGCGAGGGAGCGAGCGATAGTGAATGCTGTTAGTGTGTATGTGTGTGCGAGAGGGAGAGCGAGATGGCGGCTAAGAGTGGCTTACAGGCAAAAGAGAGGACAGTAGACAGGGGACAGCGTGCATAGATTCCCACGTCGTTTCTTAGACTTTTGTTGTTGTTGTTGTTGTTATTGCTGGCATCCCAACACGCCCCAAAAAATGAAGCAACAGACGAGTTGTCTGGAGACGACGTTGAGCGCCCGATTCGCCGTTGCCTGCACATGAAAATGTTTTGAATTGCATTTCCAAGTAACAAATATCAAAAACAATATGCGCACAACAACAACAATCAAAGTTGAAAAAAAAACGAAAACTTCGAAAAAAAAAACACCGAAGAAAAAAAATGAAATGAAATCAAAAACAACAAAAGCAACAAATACACAGGCAGCGCTGCATGTTTGTGTTTAAAATAAAATCAAAAGAATTCCACTTTTGTGGCCCCGTCGGCTTCTAAATCGATTTATCAAAAAGAAGAAAACGAAAAAAAAATAAAAAAAAAACACATTCAAGTAAAAAGCGGAAAAGACGCAGGCAAAGAGATAAAAATGGAGTGTAAAAAGGTAAAGGTAACGTAAAAATCGAAAACCTATACACACAATAGATCCACACACACACACTCACTCACACACACACATGCGCAGAGCCAGAGACAGACACATGAATTGATTAAAAAGTTGAAAAAAAAATACAAAAAAATATATAAAAATCATTTGTGTGTTGGTGGACAAGGGGTAAACGGTGTGTGTGTGTGAGTGTGTGTGTGTGGGGCACAAAGGGCGCGGTGCGATCGTCGTTCTGTATTGGACTGTGTGGGCTGCCAAAGGGGAGCGCACCAAGCGAAAGGAGGCGTCGAGCAGACTGATGAAGAGGTAGGGGGGGGGGGGACTGTTGGAGGGTGGCGGGAACTTGGGACAGCGCCGACGCCGTGCTGTCTGCCTTTGAATGCGGAGCATAAGCCGTGGCCCACACATACAACTACAGACAAACACATGAAAACTATGTTCAAATATACAAACTATATATACAAATATACATACATACAAACATATAAGCGAGAGTCGGCTCCGCACATGTCGAATGCTGAGCAGGAAGGGTGGACACGGGGCACGGGGCAACACACTTGGAGACAGCAACTGAAAGTTGCGCACGCGTAATCCAAGCTAAATTAAACTAAATCTGAATCTAAATCTAAATCTAAGCAAAGCTCAGCCAATGCAAAGCGAGCCAACTCGAAGCGATTTAAATCGATAAATCGATATCGAAGTGCATATGAATCTATCCATATATATATTAAATAAAAAATTATGCAAAAGACTCTTTTCTATTATGCGCAATTTATATTATAAAAGAGAAAAATTTATAAAATATAAAATTCTTCATTTTTTTAGTGATATTAAAAGATGAGGAATATTGAAATAATAACATTTATAACAATAAGTTAAATGATTATTTAATTACATTAAAAAATTACAAATATTTATACAACAAATATTTATTTATTCATTTATTATCTACATTTATATATATATATAGATATATATATATATATCTGTTTAGTGACTTATAGGAAAGTCGCATATTAGCATGACTAATGTGACAAAGGTGTGGTTTGGTAACACATACATTACACACACACACACACACACATACATACAATATAGTAGTTAGCGGATCCACTTTTGATGATTGTTTGGCGGCGCTTATCAGGCGATAACATCAAACAAAGAGAGAAAATAGCAGCCGATCAACACTATTATAAAATAGGAAAAGTACAACGATATTTCACCAGAGACAGTCATCATCATGCATAAATACACACACATATATATATATATATATATATATATATATATATACTCGTATCTTTATCTTGTCCGCTTAAAATATATATATATATATATATTCACATTCCTATTGGATGATCCATGACAAATCATGTACAATAGCTAAAATGTTCCTGCGGTTGGAAGGTGTTGCCGATTTGCAATTTACATTTTATTTTTATTTTTTGATATATATTGGAAATACGGTTCGTTTTATTTAAAGGGTTTCAAGAAATTAAAAAAATTTATGATTGTAATATTGCAGGGCACATTTGGATTTATAAGTTAGAAATTCTGTATCGATATGAAAATTTGAAATAAGTAGATGATTTACAGATTATTTATTAAGGATGAATATTTAAATATTAGTTATATTTGCAATTTAATTTCACTTTACTATAGTTATTATATATATATATCCAATATAGTTATCGGAATGAGCTGCAAGCATTTATTATAACTAGAATGAGCCATATTATGACGCCCACTTGGCTTAATCATGTTGTTAACTTAAGATCACACAACTCACACATATTTATATATTTATACGTATACCGGATATATCATATATAATACTACTTTTGTCCATGTTGACTAACAACAAAAACAAAAAAAAAACACATAAGAAACGCAATTTACGCAGCTAAAAAATGTATCATTATAATAAAATTGAATAATAAATAAATAGCGAAAGATATATATATATATATATATATACATATATATATATATATAGATATATAGATATGAAAGCTATAGATAATAAATGTTAAAAATTGGATAAAAAATAAATCTGGTGAGTTTAGTTGGGATAACTCATAAAACAACATCATCCGTCAACTTATTGTTCCTATATAATTCCTATATATCGGCAAGATAACACTTATTGTTTATTCTTGATAATCATTTTTGTTTGAATAACAGCAGAAAATTAAATTATGAGTATGTTTGCGATAATTAGGTGGATAAGAAAGTTGTTCCTCTTTCGACCGATTGTTCCTATGCTATATCTATGATGTAGTAGTGCTATCTATATATATTATATTAAGTTTATAGCACATGTGATTATTATAATAATTGAGTATGTTTTGTAAAACGTTCTTAAGAAAAGTGGTTCATACAAAACCACATCCATTGACGGTTCATTCCTACGGCAACTATATGATATAGTTATCTGATCCGGCCGGATGTGTACATGCAAATTATTAACAAGATATTACAAAAAAAAACTAATTTTAAATAAAAACAGATAGACAGACGTGGCTATATCTACTCGGCAAGTGTTGCTGATCACGAGTAAATATATATATATATATATATATATATATTAATATATTTATATGAACGTCACCATCTTCTAGACTCATTACAATAAAAACAAAGAAAATCTAGTTAGTTTCATGGGGAGACAAATACCTTCCACAGATTCCCGCTCATGTTTTGAGATTAGGCTGAGCTGCAATTGAAATCGGAGCGTAAAATGTGCGATTATCGGCAATCAATCGATCGAAGTCGAATTCGAATTCGAATTCGAAGCTGCTATCAGCAAATGAGTTCCATCTAATCGCATCGTTTTCGAGCAAACATTTGCACACATTCCTGATGAAAATTTTTGACCTTCGACTTTTCGATATGTTTTTTTTTTTTAACATAATTATTTAATCGAACGCTGAAAGCAATTTAGAAAATATTCTTTGGCAATGAAATCATCGCATTTTAACACCTTTGAGCTGCGGCTGCTCCAAATAATTCATATTTCTTTTTTTTATTATTTAATTTCATCAGTTTTTGCAACTGATAAGATTGCAAAAATTACACAGCTCAACTGATTTAAAATACAAAATATATAATAAGAAATGGAATAGAGTTGAAAGTCCTCTTTGAGTTGTATTGAAAGTTGAATAATATCTTTAAAAACTGAGAAATTGTCTTTTCAAAAATCACGTTCCAATTTTTGCAGCTTAAAATTTCAAAGCTAGCAAGAAAAAATAAACTAAAAAATAATAAAATGAAAAAACAACAAAGATCGTTGCCTTTTAATGCCTGGAAATTTCCGCAACATTAATATTTTTGAAAACCGAGCTGCCCCAAAAACTGAAGGTAAACCCAAACCCAAACCCAAAGCCAAAGCCAAAGCCGCAGCCAATGTGAAGAGACCAGACCAGAGTCCAGAACATGGTTGAGAGCCAAAAGGATCATTTGGCGATCGTTTCATTTACAGCACGATCTTGGCGAATTCCAGGTAAGACTGGAACTGCGGTCTGGGGCCCTCTGCTGCTGCTGTTGCTGTTGCTGATGATGATGCTGCTGCTGCTGCTGCGGTTGCTGATGGCTGATGTTCGCTTGGCGATCTCAGGCGCCTAATGGATAGTTCTTCTTGGAAAAGAAAGCGGCCTGCCTTAAAGAAGGAACGTGGTCAGTCTTGGGACTGAGGTGTGCACACTGTTGGCATGGCATGGAGGGGTGTGCTGGGGAGTGCTGTGAGGGCAGGAGCATAGGGGCCAACAGAGACAGAGGCAGACACTCGGCCGCCGAAGCTGCAGGCGCATAAAAATGCTGTGTATATATATATATATATTTATATATATGTATGTACATGTGTGTGTGTGTGTGTGTGCTTATGTGCGCATTTGTGTGTGTTAAAGGCGGCAACGAGCGCGAAGGCAAAACTTTTATTAACTTTTCCAAGAATTGGAATTTCTTGGATCCTGTGTGCCTGTTGCTGTTTCGCTTCGCTTCGACTGACTTTTAAATGCGCGGCTGCTGCTCATGCGAAGCTTCAGCTTTAGTCTCTCAGTGCCCAGTTACCCACATGCAGGTACCCACAATACACACACACACACACACACACACACACAACCACACACACATTGAGTGAGCTTCAGGTGTTGTTCGGTTTCGATCTGGCATCGCTTTGCTAGTTAGCAAACGCCGCTGTCTGTTTTGCAGTCGCTGTCTGCGTCTGCGTCGCTGTCCCAGCATTCTTTAGCTGGCTGCATAAGCTATGAATGCTGTGAAGCAGAAGAGTAGGCAGGCAGGGGAGTGGGGGAGGGGCATCGTCGTCAATTTGAGTCAATTTCTGAAACGAAATGAATCGAACGAAACTGAACGAAACGCGCATAAATAACGTAAAACAAAAGCAACAAAAGCAACAACAACAACTGTCGGTTTAGAAGCTGCCAACCCGGGAACGGGGCCCTCCAACGCCAACACACACACACACACACACAGATACACAGACACATACACTGATACACGCACACATTGAGACCAGACCAGCGGACGCCTACGTGCATGCAAACGGGTAAACTGCAATGGCGCTGCTGCTGCTGCTGCTGTTGCTTTGGCTACGGTTTACACAGTCAGCACGGCGGGGCATCGTATAAGGAGGAGGGGTGTTGGGTAAGGGGTACCGGCGACAACGACTGGCGCACTGGCAGACACACTGGCAGCCTACAATTGCTGCTGCTGCTGCTGCTAAAGCGCCACACTGTTTTCTGCTGTGAGAGAGTTCAAAATTACTCTCTCGAATTTTCGTACTCGCTCTCTTGCTCTGCTGCTGCTCTCCTTGTGTGCGTGCATGGGCATGTGTGTGTGCGTGTGTGTGTTTGAGGCGCATGTATTTTTAGTACAAGATTGTTGTTTAAACAAACAGGTTTTTTTTACACCGCGGCAAATAACTCGTCTGTCTGCCCCCGCTGCCCTTGCCAGCTACCCCTCAGCGCCACACCGTAAATATCAATGTGTGTGTATGTGTGTCTGTGCCGGTTCTGTTGTTAATGCTTTTGCTGCCGCCTCCGCCTGCAACGCTGCGCGTTGTTGTCGATTTTCAATTGTGAAGACGTCGGCAGACAGTGCGGCAGCCAGTTCAGCTAGAGCTTAACTAATTTTCCATAGCAGCCCTGGCGCCAACAACAACAACAACAACAAAAACGACAACAGCAATACAGAGAGAGAAAAAACCAGTCGGTCGCGTATCGCACATGGCAGCGCACATGCAACCCTGGCAATGTCCATGCGCTGACCGATCTACAACAGGTTGTGGTGGGGCTATGCGCCGCACACAGGAAACTCTGTGCTTTCAGTCAAACCCCTCCACCCCCCTCTCCAATATCTGATCACATCTTGCTTGCGCAATTTGCTGCCTGCCCCACGCCACAATAGGATTTTACACACACACACTCATGCATTTACAGTGGTCACTCGAACAGTGAAACTTGAATTAATAAAAAAAATGAAAAATTCCAATTTGCATTTAATATTTTGATCATTGTTGATTACATATATATACATAAACTTTAGTTGAACCCCATTTTATTTGCGTTACAATTAGCGTATGACCACTGTATTTTGTTTTGTTATTTTTTTTTGTATTTTTCGTTTTGTTCTTTCTTCTTTTGGGTCCCTTGATGATGCTATGCGCATTTCGCGGTAAAATAAGCGAACACCTCTGGTGTGAAATTCCGTTGTAAATAGCTGCTGCGCGCACGGCAAGCAGTGAAGCGGAGTTTTGGTTGGTTGCTGGGTTAAGGGGGTGCATAATGGAATGAATCGTGCGCCGTTGCCGAGGAAAGCTCGCATCGACGAGCTTTTGTTGTTGATGAACATCCTCTATGTATGATGATATGATAAGATGATCCTCACATTAGAAATAATAGAGCTTTTGAAGGGTGAGCTTTGGTCACGTTCAAATGGTGGGCAAGAGCTTTTGAATGGCTAACACTATCGGCGCCTCAAAGTCTGCGTTGGCCGCGACGCCGGCGCACAGAGCTGCTTTCCCGCATACAGTGGCGATCCGGCAAGGTGTACCTCAAGCTAATGTTATTTAATTTATTTTTGTATTCACACGTTTCGTATCTGCCTCTTTGGTGTGGGGCAGCACACATTACACACATGCTACGGGAATATTATGTATTCATACGAACACAAATACATAGAGATGCTTATGGGAGCGGGCGCAGAACAAGTGACAAACGTGGAGGTGAGCGAATGAGACAGCAACAGCGAACGTGGGCAGCGACGACAGCATGAACAAGCGCCAAAAGTAGTTGCCCACTACGTGTGTGTGTGTGCGTGTGGGTGTTGGTATGTGTGAGAATGAACACAGAATGAACTCTTCGCTCACTGGCGCTGCTCGCGAGCCAAGCATTCATTCCAAATTCATTTGTCGTCGTCGCTCTGTCTGCGCTCGCTTGCTGTGTGTGTTTGTATGGGTGTGTGTTTCTGTATTGGAGTGTGGGTCTTTCGCTCATTCATTCGTTCAAAGAGAGATAGATAGCGACACAGGTACTGCTGGCATACACACACACACACACACACACACATATATATATGTGTGCTTGGCGTTGTGCTCATGCTCATAGCGCTCACAGCATAGCGTGAGTGCTCTGCTGCTGTGAAGTGCGGCAACAGCGCACTTGATCGGCACAGACAGAATGTCGCCAGTTCATGCTACGCCAGACATACTGTCGTCGCTGGTTGTCGCCGCTGCCGCTGTCGCAGTCGTTGCCGTTGCCGTTGCCATCGTCGTCCGCAGTCGTCAAATCACATTTCACACGCTGCGCCCCCCCGCCGACGCTGACATTAACATCGCCCTAACCCATTGCCTACCAACGCGTTTGGTGCCTCTGCCTCAGCCTCAGCCTCTGTCTTAGCCTCAGCTGCTGTCGCTGCCTGCAGCTGACCTGCCGCCCCGTCTCTGCCTGGACTGCACTTTTTAAATGAGTTTTTCTCTTTATGCTCATTGCTTTTTTTTTATTTTTATTTTATTTTTGCAGTTTATGCAGAAGCCGCCTGTGCGCACTGCTTAGCCCCCTCCCTGCTCAGACCCTCTGATCCGCCAGCTCCAAAAGCCCCAACACACATAAATACTATATGCTATGTGTGTGTGTGTGTGCGTGTGTTTTAGTGCGATCTGAGAAAGCAAAGAATATTGCATTTTTTTATATTTATTTCTATATATAAGTAAATTTTTCATTTTATAAAATCCTTGAAATTGTTTTGAAAAATTCTTCGCTTAAAAGTAATTAAAACCGGAATATTAAGAAATTTTTCAAGTTTTATGGTTTTTTCAAAAGCTATTATAAAATTGGAGAAAAATTTCCAGAGATTTAATATTCTTTGCTCGAATGGAATTGTTTGGAATGATTATTTTCAGTAACATCAGAAATGATATCATCAGTGCAAATATAAATCGATTACCAAAACTTTGACCGAGTTGAATTTATGAATTTAATCATTAGTTTCTATAATCAGGGTCTTTCAGTTTCCAAGCTGATCTGTTCCTAGGTTTAATTACAGCCGATGATTTCATTATTTAGAGAGATAACCCAAAGCTTCCCTGGCTTTTGATGCGACCTTTAAGTTCCAAGAACATTTATGGATTATTCAATTTTACAGATAATGCTATCTATCCAATTTCGCTGTGCTTTATAATTCAAACTAATTTTTACAAATACTGGCGAATTTTAATTTTAAAATTAAGTAACAATTAAAATCAAACATTTTTTAAATGTTTTAATTTAAGGTTTTAAATACATGATTATAGATTATTTTGGATTATCAGCCAAGCTGTGTGAACTTTAACATTTTCAATATATAGATTTATAAATAAATATTTAATACTATATATATATATTTTTTTTTTGTTGTTTGTTTTTTGATGCGATCGTTGGGTTTTTCCGATTTTACAAATAAGCAAGCCCAAAACCGATCTATAAATTTGATTTATAATTGGTTTATTCACATTTAAATATATATATATATATATATATAGATATATATCTGATCAGTCTACCACTATAAAATAATATTACTGTTTGCTCCCAATGCGTTTTTAGTTTTATTGCAGCAAACATCCGCAATAACTGCAATTCTGTCCAGTCAACATAAAGTGCAAATTGGTACAGATATGTATATATATATATATATATATATATATATATACGCCCCCACGTGGGCATTTTAAATTACATTTTGAGCGCATTGCGTTGTAACTAAGCATTTTGGGCCACTTTTTGGCATTGGTCAGCAAAAAATGAAAATTGCCGAAAAATGTGATTTATTCAAGTTTGTAATTAATTTTCAGACGCATCAGTTTGACGTGGGTGGTTTGTCCAAAAAATGCCATTGCTATTCATATTTTCGAGGCATTATCACATTTTGTAATTACTCGAATTGTTTTTCTTCTTTTTTTTTGTTGTCGACCTCAAAAAAATAAAAATCAGCCAAATGAAAATTTACAAAACTTGTGATACGAATTATTTTTTTTGATATATGAGTAACAATTGCGAAATTGATTGCAATCGATCGATACTTAAAAGTAGCAAAAATATTAATAAACTAAAAAATTAAAAAAAAAAAAAATGCCTAATTTTTATGCAATATTTTTTTTTTTGCTTTCTAGCAATAAATATAAATTTATATTGAAATTATTTCAAATTCAAATAGATTTTGTATATACAGAAAACACATTAAAAAAAAATGCGCTAAAACGGTTAAAACGGTTAATTTTGTTGGCCCTGATTGTAAATTGAGTTACTCACAATTATTTGGCAGAGCAATTATTAACCAAGGATTCTGATGAAGTTGCTCAACCTGTGAATACAACATAAAAATGTCCCAGCCCAAATGGCCTTAACATGTGTCCTCTGCCAGCTCTGGCCAGCTTTAAAATGGGGCTTTCCCGCACTGGCCGGGACACACATGTGCTCTCATCCCTGAACACCGCATCCCAAAGACCGCAATCCGCATTGTGCCTCTTAGCCTACTAATTTTGGGCTTAGGTGCACGAAAATCAGGCAACGCAAAGTGGCTCTAACAACGACCTGGGCTCGAGCCAGGAGTTCGAGTCAGTTCAATAACACTACACACACAGGCACACACACACACAGAGTGTGCGACACCATCCGGCGTGCATTTGTTTTGGATTTCCCGTCGGATTAAGCAACTTAGTGCACAATCCGTCGGAGCGTTTTTGCCGTTGTTTGGTTTCAGTTCCTACAGTTCCGCACTTTGCGCGGGGCGCGGACCAAGGGGCGGGTTTTGCCCACGGGCGAACGGGGGAGGTGAAGGTAGACTGTTGCCTGTCCTGTTGCCTGTTTGCCCATAATCGTGGGAAAAACCAATCAGACATGCAACACTCGCCGCATTTTCTTTTTTTATTACGGCTCAATAATAACGTAATCCACATTTTGACGGTTTCATAAAACTTGGCTTGCATTTACAAGCCAACCATAAAGTTGGCCCGCAAGTGCTGTGTGTGCACTACCTGTCCACCACCATCTATCTAGTACCACCCTCTATAAAAAAATCAATCTGCCAATCCGATCCGATCCGATCCGATCGAAACTTGCATTTTAATTAATGTCGATCCGCTGCTGAGTCTTTCTCCTTGTGTGTGCCGTCCCAGAACGGAGTTGGATGCGGTCGAGTGGGAGACTTGCATAGCAAACCATTTATCATATACCGCCGCCTGATCCCCCCCCCCCTCCCCCTCTACCAAATACTTGCATACATTTTACATTTGTTGATCGGCTGCAAAAAAGTTGCCGCCAAAGGGAAGATTCTCAGATTCTTTGGAATTATTACTGATTGTTGCAGCAGTTGCAAACATATTCATTGAGTGGAAAATTCCTCAAATTTTTTAATAACTAATCTTAATAAATAAATAAAGAAAATGCTCGACTAATGTTTTGCAATATTTTGATGGAATATTTTGATTTGATCTTTAAAAATATTAAGATTGATGCTGATTGAGCTGTAGGCTCGGAAGGGGGCAGGTACTCCAATCTATTATTATTATTATTATTATATTATTGTATATTATAATAATATATATGAAATCAAAATGGATTTGGATTAGCAACTATGAAACGAAGAATTAAATCTGCGCCAATCAAACTGGTCTCAGACAAGTCTAATATATTTTATAATATAGTAAGTAATTTTTATATAGAGAAAAGCACTTGGAAAACTCATATCTTCTACTCGATATAATATATATAATATAATATATAATATTTTTAATATTTTTTACTATTGGACTAAGAATTAACCTAATGAAATTAGATATAGTCAGTAGTAGAAACTGAGCAGGAATACCCCAAAAACAATCCTCGATTGAATAGGAAATAAATAAAAATAAATATAGAAACTAGTCAAAAGTATTAACAAATAGATTAGACAGTTGATATAATCTTCATCATTTCTTGATTTAAGATAGATATATAATAATATATATAATCTGTAAACCTACTTTTTTTTTTTTGATAAATTTTTACATAGCATACATTTGGGGCTATCAAAAAGAAGGAAAAATAACAAAAACAACAAAAATTAATAAAGATTGCCGAATTTTGAGTGTGCAGCGAGGCAGTTGCACGTACTGTGCCCCTTGTCAGTGGCAAGGTGGAAACCCGACGACAGTCGAAGATGATGGATGGTTCCATATCCGGTATGCGATACGGGAAAATGTAAAGAATCCGAGCCAAGTGAATACGTGGGTAAATCAATGAATAAATCAATGTATATTTAAATATATTCAAACATGGCTAAATGGGCAGACAGCGGTTGACTACTGACTCCAAATCAATGGACAGGTGTCCATAATAATTTCGTTAGATTATCAATGTTAAATCAAGTATGCCACACATTGGGTACACCTGCCATGTTTCATGCCCCGCAAACGCGTGTGGCATATACAAAACACAAGTCGCAACTATGCTCGCACTTGCAACGAATATTGCATACCCTGTTTATTCTTATAGTATTATATTATTATATTATTATATTATTATATTATTATATTATTATATTATTATATTATTATATTATTATATTATTATATTATTATATTATTATATTATTATATTATTATATTATTATATTATTATATTATTATATTATTATATTATTATATTATTATATTATTATATTATTATATTATTATTTATTAATTAATAATAGCAATTTTAGCATTGCTCACATATAAATTAACTTTATGTTTAATTGTTAATAATAATTAATATTATTATTATAAAAATGTTAACTAACTAAAAAAGAAACCAAATTTTTGACTAAAACCGATCAACTGCAAAATTCGAATATATTTTTAGCTGTAATTTTCGATTTTATTGTAGCCGATCAAAATTTTAGAAAATTATAAAACTTTCTGCATGACAATGTTGAAAAACCCTGTTTGGAAGTGTGCAGCAAAAAAATATGATAAAAATCAAAAATTGTCTAAGGTTTTTTGTTATTTTTTTTTTATTTTATTATTTTTTGGATTTGTATTGGCTGCGATCGCAAACAGTAGCCGATAGACGCAGCTGTCCATAAATCGCTCAGCTAGAGACACACAGACAGAGCGAGAGGGAGCGAGAAAGATAGAGGAGGAGAGATGGGGAAAGAGAGGGGGGAGCGATAATAGTGTCAAAGGCAACGCACCCGAAATACTAATTAGTGGCATGCAGCACAAATTCAAGCGTCGAGTGCGCCTCCAATGCAATAGCCATTGCCATAAATCAGACACCAGGTTCCGCTCAAAGGCGTTATAGTGCAGCCATATCGGCTCATTACAACAACAACTGCAACAACAACTGCATCAGCGATTGTCAAAGATTAGCGATGAGCATCTGACATTTGATGCGTTCCCATCCTGAATACAAAATTTAGTTTAGGCCAACAACTGACAGTCAATTTTAAGTTGTACATTGAATATTGAAAATTGAATATTGAATATTGTATTTTGAATATTGCATATTTGAAATGACAGTCGCACACATATTCAATTCAATTCCTATTTACATCAGCAACATTTAAAATCTCGCAGAATTCTAAGAACTATTTTAATTTAATTAACTTTTTTTTTAGCTTTGATACTACATATTTTGAACTCAATTAGAACTTTATTAATTTATAGCAATTCTTATATTGAACCTATTCAAAACACTATTTTATTTATAGTCACTTCGTAACTTTGGTTTGTGTTTATTCTTCAATTTGAATTTTGAATAATTTAAAAACCCTGAAAATTTATCAATAAAAGTAGCAGTTTTCCTTGGCTTAGAAAAATATATAGAAGAGAAGTGTATTATTTTAATGTGGAGCATCAAATCCTGCTTATTATCTAAAATAAAACTAAATCTGATTTGTTTTTATATTTTAATATATTTTTATATTTTTGTTTGTTAGTTTTTTTTTAACACTGTAAAGGATTTATTTTATTATATTTTGTGTATATGCATTTGCAGCTTTAAGCGATTCGCTATTAATATTTTTTAAGATTTGTTTTGTTTTTCCTAAGTTTTATTGATGTATAAATATTTAAGGCTTATGGAATTTTATGATTTTTGGCTTTAATATGCTCAAAAAAAAAAAAATGGCCAAAACGCAATCAACAAAGTGATATCAAAATTCAACTTAGATTCGGGTTAAATTTATTTTTTTTTTTTTGTTTGTTTATAAATAAGTTTGTACCTTATAAACAAACATTATATTGTATTTACTTTATTTATTTAAAATAAAAAGATTTTTTTGATATTAGATTTAATATATTAACCACTACAAAACTACTTTTCTGTTTTACCTTTTTGCGTATAAATAAAGTTTTGACTTGTTGATTGAGGGATTGTAAATGAATAAAAATATATACAAATATTATAATTATCATATATATATATTAACATTTAACATTATTTATTATTTACATTTAAAAAATCGATTAGTTTGGGAAAATTTAACTTTAAAATGATTAATTGAAATTTAAAAAAAATTAGATTATAGTAATTATTCAAATATTTATATAAAAAACTTAAATTCTGGATAATATTCATTTCAAATTATCAATTTAAGTTTTAGAAAAAGGATATTAATTGATAGCAATACAGGAATATATATATACATAAATATATATATTATAGTAATTATATTGCGAATATTCAAAAATTTGATTAGTTTGCGAACATTTGAATATAAGATGATTCATTTATGATTAATACTTGACAGCAAAATATAAATGAATAAATACGTATATGTATATATATATATATATATAGTAATTATAATGCAAACATTTCAAAATCATATTAGATGAGGAAAATTTGAAAATTCCAATTGTACATGCATGTTCAAGTGTATATGTACATATTTGTGCATATTATGTGTGCATACATAAACATTTTGTATTTATGCCATGTTTGCACTTGGCTTGTACTCCATGGATTGGAAGTGCATACAAATAGACCTGGACTCGGACAGACAGATTGACATTTGTATGTACACAAGAAGTGTGTATGCATGTGTGTGTGTATGCATGTGTGTGTGTATGTATGGATGTGTCCGTGTGTGAAGCATTTTGGCTTCGACTTGGAAGTTTCGCTGCAGCTTTGGGCATTTCATTCAAAATAAATATTTACATGCGAGTGTGTGTGTGTGTGTGTGTGTGTGTATGCATTGCAGTCTCTGTTTATGCATTGTATGTATATATTTATTTATGTATCTATGTATGTATATACACACATGTATGTGGTGTCGTTGGGATACCTAAAATGCACAGAGAATCCATATCAGCACGCCACAACAAGAACAACAACAACAACAAAAAGAATAACATTTATGCCCTGGCAAACGTATGAAAGTTCATGCAAGCACATACATATTGAGAGTGAGAGACATATGTACATGCATACACATATACACAATCACACACACATAAGCACACATCCAAAGAGTTGCCATATAAAGGCAAAGACAAACGTGCGGCGAGACCAGGCCAGGCCAGGCCAGTCAGCCCAGGCCCAGTCGGCAGCGCCGAGCCAGACAGTCTGTCGCCACAAAAATCGACACACAGCAACAACAATAACAGCAACAGGAACAGCAACAACAACAGCAACAACAAGAAAAACAGCGACAAGAGCACAAGCCGAAAAACGTTGGCATCACTGCGGGTCGGTGCGGTGCAGCGAGCGAGAGAGGGAGAGAGAGAGAGACTGTGTATAGATGAAGAGTGCGGGTGCTAGTGCGAGTGTGAGAGGTAATGGGCAATGGCGATGACGATGACGTTGACGTTGGCGTTGGCGTTATATTTCCAAGTCGTTTGCGTCGCTGTTCGCGTCGCAGTTGGCAGAGTGCGCTGCGCTTCTCGTCGTATATCTTGTTGAGAAATCGCTTCAAAGCAGAAGCAGAAGCAAAGCGCGCGAGGCCAAAGCCAAAGCCAAAGCAAAAGCAAAGCAAAGCAAAGCAAAAGCGAAGCAGAATTCCATTTAGATTATGTTCTTTACTTTGCTGTGCTTCTTGTTGTTGTTGTTGTTGTTGTCGTAATTGTTGTTCTTGTTGGCGCTGGCAACGTGTTGTGCGGCAGCTTGGTAGGTGTTACAATACATAATGAATATACACACATACACACACACACACAGAGGCACTCACTTGCATACATATATGTGCATACTCAGGCACATGCGGATGCGGGGCAGTGCTGCAGACACCGACAACAACAACAACAAAAGCAACGACAGCAGCAGCGGCAGCGGGTTGCATTGCCAGACCATTCGGCGCGCACAGCCGTCACATAACGTCATCGCCAGCCAGCATTGGAGAGGGGGGCAGCGGCAACAACAGTGGTGTGCCTAATGGGGGGGCCCAGTTCAATCTATACACACACCCACACACACCCACACACACACACACACAAACACACATTGCTTGTTGCATCAAATATATTCAAATCACGACTGCAATGCAACAAAATAAACTTTTGAATTGGATTCGTGAATCCAGGTTTTATTTGTTCCCATCTAATTTTGAACTAAGCCCCTGAAAACCCCTGAAAAAAGTATGTAAAAGACAAAAGTTCCAGTTCTTCGATCCCATAAAGTACATTCTGTATTATTGATCGGCATGAAGAGAGACAAGAGACAAAAGGAGCTTAATTGATTTATTTTTAATAAATTTAAAAAATAACGTTTATCAAATATCGATATAAATCGATGTTCGATAACAGTAAAAGCCACAATTTACAGCTTTATGTGTGCCTTCATATAATATTATTAAATTTTTAAGAAATTTAACCAAACCGGGTCAAAAATATATTTTTATATTGATCCCATTAGTATTTAGCAATAATATTAAAATTAGTGTGGTAATCGACTTAAAATTCATATTTATGAGCTGACTGCAGGAATAATTTTTTCAAAACTTGATTATTATTGAGATCAACGAGTAAATTTAAAATATTTTGCACAAAATCAAATTTAATAAATTAAAAAAAAACATTTTTCAACCATTTTGGATATTAAATATTATTTCTAGGGTGGCTCAAAAATTAGAAAAAGACATGTAACATTGACGACGACCCCCCTTTTGCCACGCCCATGGCAAAAACTGGGCCTGCTTGTTTTGGGTTGACGACGCGCTGCGAGTTGAGTACGAATTTTATCGCCCACGATTTGTGTTGCTGTCGTTTGTGTTGTTTGTTTGTTTGTTTGTTTGTTTCTGATACCCTACCCTAGCCACTAATACACAAACAACGACTGGCATTCGCACACACACACACACACACACACACACATATGCATTGCACATGGGCCACTTGAGTGCAGGAACAGCAACGGGAGGGGTAAAGATGGTGGCGGGGGGAGGGTTCCTATGTTGTCGCCATTGCCATAGTTCACTTTCAAATAGCTAACTAACTAACGTTCCAGATGCGTGGCTGTTTGCCCACACACACCAACACACACACACACCAACACACACACACACCAACACACACACCAAAACACACACATATGAAACTGTCACCTTCCCAGTGCCCACCCCACCCCCACTCCCCTTGACGCGCCCACCACCCACACACAGACATGTTGTGTCCAAGTTTTCAAGTCGAATCCCTGGCCACATGCATTCCTCCAAGCTGCCTCTTGATCACAGCAAATACAAAATACGATTTATATTTGAGCATAGACAAAGGCCAAGCAAAACCCATAATCAAATGTGGAGGCAAATTTGATGTGCAGCCTAAATCAAAGTTATATTGAACCCCAACAAAATAATGGTTGTGCGAACTTTTCCTAGTCATATAAATAACTGGTTTATACAAATCCAAATTAAATAATGAATACCTACAATTTTTACACCAAAAGGTCAAAAGTCTCGATTCAGTTCTAAAAAAAATAATGGTTAACTAAAATTCTGCTCTTCCAAAATTGTTGGGTGGCACAGCAAAATGCAGTTAATTTTTATTATAATTATAAAATTATAATCCACATTTCTTATAAAAATATATATTCGACTGAAGTATTCTATATAAGAATTAATCTATAATTTACAAATAACCTTAGCAAACAGCTTTTCCCACATCATTTTTTTAATTTATTTTATTGCAGTCAAAGGTTAACATAGATTTTAGAGGTAATTTGCCGTAATATGTTCCAAGGGTATTTCCCCAGATAATAAATAACTACTTTTTTTATCATTAGTTGAATGACTGAATAATTTTTATACTCGTTTTTTATGAGTCGGAACTGAATAGTTTATTTTCAATATTTTTTAAACTTCCCCAAATACTTTGTACTTAAATCTATACTTAAGCCAAGATATATGATAATTTGGACAGTTAACCTTTGGCTTCAGATCCGTCGCATTTGGTTAGCTATTTTGTAAAGCCCTGAAAATAGCCTGAAACTAAAATGAAATCATTTTCGAAGTAATTCTATTTTTGGTTTTTCGCCAAATACTTGACTTTTACGCATATTATACACGATACGATACAAATATATTATATTTAGAAATTTGAGTTTTTGCCTAGTTTCAACAATCTATACAAATATTTTGTATGAGTATATAATTTTTTTTAACTATATTCGAAACTAAAAAGATATAGTTTTCGAAGTAAATATACTACGGGTATTTCCAAAATTTGTTGTACTTCAGCAGCCTAAATCAAAGTTATATTGAACCCAATAAAATAATAGTTATGAGAACTTTTCCTAGTCATATAAATAACTGGTTTATATAAATCCAAATTAAATAATGAATACCTACAATTTTTGCACAAACGTCTCGATTCAGTTCTAAAAAAAAATGGTTAGCTAAAATTCTGTTTTTAATTGCATTTTATATGTTAATCGGATATGTTTCGGTACAGTTGCAATTTAAGAGTTCCAAACAATTTCGAAATCAGAATTGCCTTAGAAATTAATTGTTTTTCCAAATGGTTATCAGAATCCGATCGACAATCCGACAATCGGCAAATGGCACCAATGTCCAAGATCCTCCGAGGCTTGCTGTTTGTCACGTCTGAGGCTGCTCCTTGGCATTGGACTTGGGCATGGCCATGGAGACGGTGTAACTGTTGCCGCTTAAATTTAGAAGTCTGTGCTTGGTCAGAAACTGCTTGGAGACGCCGTCAAAAACCAATTACTTGATCCAAATTCATCGATCGCGTTGCCTGGGAATGGGACAATCTCCGAGCCGGACAGCTGCGAATTGCCTTATCTGTGGGCCATTTTTGGATAATTTCAACTGCATCGCTTTCCAATTGGAATTGATTTCCAAAATAGGTTCACTTCAAGCAATTAATTTTTTTAACGTTCCATTAAGAATTGCACAGCAAACTGCAGTTAATTTTTTATTATAATTATAAAATTATAATCCACATTTCTTATATATATATTAAACTCAAGTATTCTATATATAAATTAATCTATAATTTACAAATAACCTTAGCAAACAGCTTTTCCCACATCATTTTTTTAATTTATTTTATTGCAGTCAAAGGTTAACATAGATTTTAGAGGTAATTTGCCGTAATATGTTCCAAGGGTACTTCCCCAGATAACAAATAACAACTTTTTTTTATCATTAGTTGAATGACTGAATAATTTTTATACTCGTTTTTTATGAGTCGGAACTGAATAGTTTATTTTAAATATTTTTTAGACTTCCCCAAATACTTTGTATTTAACTAACACTTAAATCTATACTTAAGCCAAGATATATGATAATTTGGACAGTTAACCTTTGGCTTCGGTAAGCTATTTTGTAATGTTTACATCGTAAAGCCCAGAAAATTCCCCGAAGCTAAAAATGAAATCATTTTCAAAGTAATTCTATTTTTTGCTTTTCGCCATATTCTTGACTTTTTTGAATGTAATACGATACATACAATGTATTTAGAAATTTAAGTTTTTGCATAGTTTCGGCAATCTATATAAATATTTTGTATGTGGTTTATATAAATTTATAATTATTATATATATTATATTATATAATTTTTTTTTAAATTATATTCGAAACTAAAAAGATATAGTTTTCGAAGTAAATATACTACGGGTATTTCCAAAATTTGTTGTACTTCAAACTCTTCTGTGAGTTATTTGCTTGTATATATATTCTTGATCAGCATTACTAACCAAGTTGATAGTCGTCACTTTGTATACCCATTTTTAGAATCGAACCACTATATCATCTGGCTGTCGTAGTCATCAGTTGTAAGATAGGGATAATAAATTCTTTGGCATGCCGAAGCTATTTTTTTTCTCTTGATTTTATTTTATTATCCTTAGACCAAGTTTTACTGGTATTTTTAAAGTAAACAATTATTTAATTGAAATTACAAAGTATTTTTTAAGTTTGTATTTAAGTGTTTCCTGCCTTGAAGAAGCCCCAACCTGAGAGCCAAGGAAACCGCAAGGAACTGGGCGTCGCAGCTGTGATTAAAATGCGGTTAACCCTTTAAGGATAGCGTAGACGACAAACGAAGAAAAAAGTCGAGTTGAGTCGAGTCGAGTCGAGTCGCTCGGAATTGGAAACGGAATCGGGTCGCCCGGTCGGACAGCAGTCACAGTCAACTGTACTAAAGATAGAAGTGAGCATGAACACGTTCTCACATACACACACACACACACACACACGCACACACACACACCAATGCACACAGCAGGCGAGCAAACATACAGGAAACGTGGACGCCAAAAAAACAAAAAAAAAAAAAAAACTGAAATGAAGAAAACAAAACATAAGAGAGAAAAGAAAAGAAAAGGGACGAGCGTGCGGCACAGGAGCAGGGCGGAGGACGCGGCATAAGTGCATCATGATGTGGTCTGAAACCCAATACTGTTGCCTTGCTGCGAATATTAAAATACCCACTTAAGACCAACAACAACAGCAACAATGGTAAGTAGTACCCTTAAGCACACACACACACGCACACACACACACACCCATACACATACTCTCAGTTCGATGGACAGCAGACCAATCGGAATGATCATGTGCAGCCAGGAGGCATCAAGGCATTGGCGCCCTTTGCCAGTGTTGCCACTTTTCGGTAAATAATGTATGGAAAATAAGCTTAACAAGAAAAAAGATGATTTATACCCTTGTCAAATTTTTCACACTTCAATTTAATAAATTATTCAAAAACAACCAACACACAAAACAGTTAAGTTTGATTAGGTTATTTAAGTATACTTAAATGTTGTTGGAATAGGAACTTATCTCTCGATTGATTGTTCCTATTGGAAAAAGGATATAACTAGTAATTTATTTAGTTTCTGTTTTTAAAAAAATCGCCCTTTATTCTTTTGTCTAATTGTTTGTTTTACATTTAGTCAAACAATTTAAGTATCATTTGTCAAGTCCAACTATTTTCAAGTACTTTTTCTGGTTAATCATGCCATAATACAGATATCGGACGAATTATTGTTAATAAAACTGCTCAGGGTTATTCAATTCATTAATTTAAGTTGTAAGTATAAGATAAATGCGAGCAACAAATTCTTTAATTTCAAATCTGGCGCCGGTGTGTACACCCCAGCGCATATATAGCGGCATGAACGCAGAATTGCCCAAGATATATCGATAGCAATCGTCTGCTTATTTTCTATTTAGTATCGATAAGTTCGCAATTTTCTACACACTGTCGTTGTGCGTTAGTGTGTGCGTGTGTGTGTGTGAACGAGTTGATTTACATTAAAATATTCAACCAAACACAAAATGTCAACAATATAAATTATTTTTTGTTGCATTTTGCCATAGACAGGTGCTAAACGAGTGCAGTAGGCAGCAGCAACAATAATATCAATTAACAGTAATAACAATAACAATAGCAGGGCAGCCGTAGCTAGAAGGAATTATACAAAAGAACAACAAAGGCAACAACACGCACAACACACACACACACACACTCGCGCAAGACAGGCGGAAAAACAAATACAAACAAAGGCAGCTTTTCCCGAAATTGGGTCGCGTTCTTTTTTTTTTGGTGGATTTCTTGTTATGACAACTTTGAATAAATGTTTCGGTAAGTTGCGCGTCAAATTAATGCAAATATAATAAATATTATTATTTTGGAAACTGTTGTAAATATTACAAATCTTATATTTGCAGCCTGAAACGCAGGTGGGTGAAACAGTAGACACCTTTATCCCCCCTCCCACCCCGCAGCAGAACGGCAGCAATGAGCGTTGTTGGCAAGCAATTGAATCCGGTGCAATCGTCCTCGGCCAATTCCAGTGCCTCCTCGTCGACAACTGTATCTGGTGCAGCGGGCAGCAGCAGTAGCGAATCGAACAATGCACCCGGAACTGGGGCAAATGTCGCCGTCGGCGGCGATGGGAAGCGAGCCAAGGAGGAATCAAATGTGACGCCGGAGGATGTGCTGCAACTGACAAAGATTACCGATGATTATCTCTGTTCGGCAAACGCCAATGTGTTCGAAATTGACTTTACACGTTTCAAGATACGCGACCTGGAGAGCGGTGCCGTCCTCTTTGAGATTGCCAAGCCGCCCAGCGAGCAGTATCCCGATGGGCTATCCGTCGAGGAGACCATGCTGGCCGCTGCCGAGGATCTATCGCTCGATGACACTGCCGATCCCAATGCTGGACGCTATGTCCGCTATCAGTTCACCCCAGCGTTTCTCAATCTCAAAACAGTTGGCGCCACGTAAGCTGATTCGCATGATTAACCCACATCTCACAGTGCACTCTCCCTAATTGAGAATACTCCACCACTAAGAATCTTTTGATAAGAAAAGAAATTTTAATTCTTTTCTTTTTTGATTAACTTTAGTTTATTTTAATCTGTTAATTTTTGAGAGAAATGGAAATTAATGACAAATTTAAACCGAACCTTCTAATTTTCAAAAGTGTTTACTAAACTATAATATGATCTGTACTATTATATATATCAAACTAATCGCTACAATTTATGTTTATTTCTCTAACCAGGGTGGAATTTACTGTGGGCAGCCAGCCCGTGAATAATTTTCGAATGATTGAGCGTCACTTTTTCCGCGATCGCTTGCTAAAAACATTCGATTTTGAGTTCGGATATTGCATTCCATATTCCAAGAATACGTGCGAGCACATTTACGAGTTTCCTAATCTTCCACAAGACCTGGGTAAGTATCCAAAAAAGAAAAAAAAAACAACAACGCCCATCAGCAAGATATGCAGCTGCCAAGTGCAGGTCAAGGACATTGCAGAAAATGCAAATTTCGACATAGGCTTGCATAAGTGCGTACAGTGTGCGCTCGATTTGATGAACCGCCTATCTTTAACTGTGATAAATAAGTTTAGATTATTTTTATATGATAAATGTTAATAATTGAGATACAAATAGATTCGTTGTTTCGTTTAAATATTGATAAATATATATATAAAAGATAACGTATCAAGACTTGTGCATGATAATGAAAAAAAATAAAAATAAAAAAAAATCATTCAAAATAAAAGTTCGAGCAATAGAGACATAAATAGATGGGTTCATCAGAAGGAACACACACTGTACTTAACTAGGTCACAGCTTATTAACTTTTTGTTTGTTTGCAGTTGCTGAAATGATATCGAGCCCCTTTGAGACGCGTTCGGACAGCTTTTACTTTGTGGAAAACCGACTCGTCATGCACAACAAGGCGGATTATGCCTACGATGGCGGAATTATTGTCTAATAACGGAGATGAGAGCTAAAGAATTGATGCAGCTGTTAACTAAATCTAAAACCTAGAAAAAACAACTAAACTAACAAAACTACATTGCTGACTCACTCATACACACACACACACAATCACACACGCACACACACAACACGAAAACCAAAGTAAGCCACAAATTTATGAAAACTAAAAAAAAAAAAAGATATTAAAATGAAGGAAAAAACCATTTTAGCCTTAGCACAATGTTTTACCCACCATTCCTGTTTAATGTATTTATTATATTAAACACACACACCACCACCATAAGCATACATACACACACACACACACACACACACACGCACGCAAACTGTGTTCATTTATAAGAAGTGTTAAACAGATAGAAAACAAAAAAAAAGTATTTTATTTTAAAAATCTATTTAATTTGTAAGTTCAATGTGATTTACCCTTCTGCATCCCCAATGCCCCCTTACTTTATTTGTATTTTGTTTATTTTGTACTTTAAGCCAACCACATACATATTATATACATATATACACCTATATATATATATATATATATATACGATCATGCAGCGTTTTTGTATGCCGCATGCTGAAATTTTTTAAGTTACATTTCGATGTATTCCTTTTTGTATCTTTTGTTTGTCTTTGTGTATGAATGTTTTAAGATATTTCAAAAGCCGTCTTTACTATATAAATTCCAGACATGAGAACGAGAATTAAATTTACATTTGAAATGTATTTGACTTTATTTTTGGTTTTTTGCCATTTGTTCCATCGATTTCGCGCTAAACACATGGCTTATATGCCATCTCACTCTGGTTGGTGAACGCATGAGAATTGTGGGCATTAAAACGAGATTCATTGGTGAATCGCTTTAGGGCTTATTTAAAAACTCCGTGACAATCTGTATAAACTTGTGCGGCTCCTCCAGATGCACCAAATGGCCCGTATCCAGCCAATGTTGCGTGGCATTTGGAAAGAATTTCAGTATCTCAGGCCAATCCTTAGGACTATAAAAAGAGGAGACATGTAATATTATTAAACACTTGTTAATGTACAGATAACTACTCCATGAAGGTTGAATTGGTGCCACAAATGAAGGTTGTGGGACCCTTAAATGGCGGCAAGTTGGCTATAAGCGTTCCGTAGTTAGTAAAACCTTCCAGGCTTTTGAGCAGCACCTCCACATTGCAGGCCCAGTAGAATCTGAAAGAGATGGCAAACTTTGAATGCTTAGTTTTCATGAGATGCGCCTGTGGTTGTTCAACATACTCGCCAGTTTCTGGCTTCTTTCGCAGATTGAGTAGAATGAAATCGACAGTGTCCCTGCCCACGGTTTTTAATAACGCCTCTTTGGCTATCTGACGGCCCTGGGACTGCGAAAGATTTGCGGGCAGTGCAATGTCCAGCATGGCACTTAATATGCCACTCATATCATTGATGGTTCTGGGAATGGATACGGGCGATATATCCACAACAATCAAGCGCTCGCACATTTCCGGCTGCAAATGAAGTTAATGATTTAAATCGTACTTATAGATAATCAGGGTCAGATCAGTTTTATTACATGATTCAAGGCAAAGTGCATGGCGGCTCGTCCACCCATACTGTGGCCCATCAGACTTGTCTTGGACAGCGACTTGTCCTGCATTAATGCCACCAGATCCGCCGTCATGCCATTCGAGTTGTGTTTGGTGGTGTGAGGACTGTCTCCATGATTGCGCAAATCCACCGTATATACCTAGAATGACGGACGTGTGTTCGGTGGTTAAGTGTCTCTCGCATATGCACATCTATTTTTTAGGGGATTCTCAGTTGCTTACGCGTCGATTGGTCTGCTTGGCAAGCGCTCTGCTTACGCTGCGCCAGTTCTGCTTGGAACCAAAAAGGCCATGCATTGTGATAAGGGGTCGACGTGTGGCGTCTGGTGTCGGGCCATCAAATTGTTCGTGGGCCATGGCGATAGCTGGAACATGTTCGGCGTAGTGGCGTTGCTGCAAGGTCACGCATCGAAGGCATTGGGTAGCAGGATATGTGTTGACCAGGCATTTGGTGGCATTGAGTTTGGCAGCGTGAATCGCTTGAAGACAACGTAACGATCCGTTCAACAGCTGCATTTCGGTAGACTTGCACAGAATATTTATCGATGGTGAGAACTGTTGTGTTTTGTTAGATTCATAAAAAAAAAACTCATCACTATGGTGATATTCGAAAAATAAAATATTATTCAATTTTCGTTGACATTACTTTTAATAATGAAAATAATGTTGTGACAATCGTTTGAATGTATGTTTATGTTCGGTTACCTAATAAAACCGTTCAAAAATCAATCCATAAGTTGCTGTTGCATATAATGCTACCAATTATCGAATACAAAAATGAGAATCGATCGGTCAGATCGGTCAAAAGGGCAAAATAAGGGACAAATTCATATAATATTGATTTAAAAAACAAATCAAATTCTGGCAGTTTTTTTATGGTAATATATACGAACTATTTAAATTTTCCATTTTTTTTATTTATAAAAAAAGAAAAGCGATCATGCGATCATGCGATCATGCGAAATTCTGGGTTTGTAGACCAATTGTTTTTATCGATATTCAGGAAAAAGCGCTCATCGCTAATATTTTCTATAGTTGGCTTTATGTCTGAAAAAAGTTATTCATATAGAAAAGTACATTAAATTAAATTAAGATACTATAATTACAAGGTAAAAGTATCAAATAAGCGGTTACATTGTAATTACAAGTTACATTGTAAATACAAGTTGCGGAGTCCAGACGATAGCAAACCGATACAAAGCCCGTGGACCACGGTGGGAAAGCAACCAAATTTGACGAAAGCAATTCGTTCGACGGCGCCACTCAAACACAGATACACAAACACTCACACACTGAACGCATGCAACCTTAACACGAAGCCGGAGCCTGCTGATAAAATTTGTGTGTGGCCTGGTGTGGAAGTGAGTAAGACAGAGAGAGAGAGAGAGGGAGAGGAACGGGACATTGACTGACGCCTGCAGCTGCAGCGGCAACTGGCTTTTAGGTGAGCAACAACAATAAACTGGGCAAATTGCATTACTATAACCAACAATTGATATATATATATTTTCAAGTATTCTATTTTTCCCCTCCAACACTACGTAAGTGAAAAAATGTTTTACACACATCAAAAAGTAACTAAACTAAACAAAACTAAAAATCAATAATCAAAAGACCAAAAAAAAATTATAAAGCATTAAATCGTATATGACTCTGTGATAAAAAAGTTGAAAGTTGTGATTGAAAGTCAAAAAGCTTCGTTTCCACGTCTGCATTTCGTCAAGATTAAAAATTTGCGATTCAGTTCAGTTTAAATTGTTAAAAAAAAAGTTCAAACAACAGTTTTATCGGTCGCGAAAAGTGCGAAAAAGTAAAAAGAAAAAAATATACATACAACACTTAAATCGTATATGAAACGTCGAATGTGGCTATCATATACAAGTTACCTGTGTGTGTGAGTGTGTGTGTATTATATATATATGTATTTAAATATATATATATATATATATGGATATACATATATATGCACGTGTGTGCGAGTGTGTGTGTGTGTGTGTGTTTGTGTCTTGCATTCATTTGTAACCTCGACGAGACATGAGCAAACCTAGTACAAAAATTCTTGTAATATTCAAATATGTAATCGTTATTTATTCAATTTGCTCTCTCTTTCTCTCTCTCTCTCTCTGTTGTCCTTCGTTCGCGTAGAGTCGAAAAATCGAGTTTTAAAGTAAACAGTACAGTAATAGTTTTCGACAGAAACACACACATAATAACTATATAAATAAAAAGCCTAAACAATTAAAAGTACAATAATGAAGGTAAGAATTCAACAAAGTGAACAGAAAACTTTACGTGAAAGAAATTTTCTTTCCCTCTTTACAAAAAATAAATATATTTATATATGTATAAAAAAAAGAAATTAAAGAAAGCAAAAAACAAAAAAAAAACAATTTAAAGAAATATGCACAGTTGACTGTTGTAAAACACGCAAAGTATATTAAACTAAGTAAAAGCAAAAAAAAGAAAAAGAAAGATAATAGAACATATAATTTATGTATTTTTAAGTACCTTTCCCCTGAATTGGTTTAATTCTCATATTAATTTCCTTTTGCCTACAAGTTATTCGGAGAGAGCCTAGATTCAGAATCAAAGCTGTTCCGCTACATTCTGTATTGGCCTTGACACTTAATTTTTACCATATTCCAATACTAAATATAGAGTGTGTCTATTTAGTGTTTGGACACAGCAAAAAATTTACATTTTCTAACTTCTCTTGCAAAATAAAGGATTTATTTATTGACTTATATTTGTATTCTGTAATGGATCTGATTAACATGTTGGATATTACTTTCGACTTAATAATATGCAAATTTTCCCAATCCCAATGCCTTTAAAATAGCAATTACTATATAAAATTCAGTTATTTTTTTTTATGACGACTTTTATATAATAATTTTACACGAACAAGTTTCAACGAAACATTTGTGTGAATGGCATAGACAAATTGGTAAATTCTAACGGCATCGACCGCAATCGACAATCATAATAATAACGGGATGGGACGAAAAGGGAATTGCAAAATCGTAAATTGGCCGTCCAAAGAATGACTAATTTTTGTTTTTAAAATTTCACAATTGTTGAAAAATAAGAAACTAAATAAGTCAATAATAAGAAACAATTTTTTTTTTTGCAATATAGATAAGAAAATATGAATTTTTCCCTGTATTTAAAAATACCCTTATTATCAAATTACACAACCCGATAATCTAAGCAAGGTAAATAACTGTGTCTGTTGCCAGTCTTTTTATTCCGCTCTCTTTCTATCTCTATCTCTATATCGCTATCGCTTTCGGTATCTCCCTCTCCGTCACTCTCAGCGTTTCCCTAAAAATTCGGTGTGCCGAAGATGAGTTTTCCTAGGATGCATAAATAGCATAAAAAACGAACAAAGGAAAGAAAAGAAAAAGAAAAAAAAATCACACATATATGTTTTTAGTATAATAATTGGATTTGAATTGATTCACCGACTCCGAACTAATCTTTGGCGTCTCCCGCAGAAAAGGGGTGTACAAATCGCATGGGCGTCAGCATGGAGCTGGAGGATTCCCGAAGTACCTTCGGATCAACGTCTGAATCGCCGTCAAATTCGTGTGCGACAACGCCCATCAAGGAAATAGCCGGCGACGATGATGAAACGATGAAAAGTGCACCAGCCTCCGCCGGACGCAACTCAGCGGCCAGCTCACGCTCCAGTCGAAGCGATCGCTCCAAGGCAAAAAAGAAAAGCTCCAGCAGCAGTGATAGCAGCAGCAGCGGCGGCGGCTCCAGTAGCAGCAGCAGCAGCAGCAGCGGATCAGATAGCAGCAGCTCCAGCGAGGATGACGATGACGATGATTCAAGAAAACCAACATCTCCAGCTGCAATGGCCGCTGCGTCAGCGGCTGCACCTGCTGCTGCTGCTGCCTCTGCCGCCAACGATGCTGTTAAAATTGATGCCGTTGGCGATGTTGATGTTGATGCCAGTGTCGATATGGATACTGGCGCCACAACGGAAACCTTGTCTTCCAAGAAATCACACTCGAGCTCGGTGCGGAGTCGAAGCAACAGTCCAGAGCCAACATACAATCAGGCGTCAGTTGATCTAAACATCAGCCACGAGGATCTCAGTGATGTCAGCGACATTGATATGGAGAGGCAGGCACAGTCCAAAAACTCCAACAGCGCCAACGCAAATCAGGATGACGATGAGGAAGGCGCCCTTTCCGATGACTCCCTGTCGCCTGTACGGGAATCGCCGACACTCAATGGTCAAGCACGCACTGAGAGAAGGTCAAGAGAAAACTCAAAGGACTCAAAGGTGATAAATGTGATAAATATATATGTATATAATTATATATATATATATATCAATCAATATCTTATTCAAATGTGTATTCAATCTTCATAAATTATATAAATTTTATTATTTTTTTTTGATTGTACGATTGCAGGACTCGGATGGCACAAATGGCTTGGATGATCTGGTTAAGCCGGCACATGACGACGATGCGCTTGACTTTGAGGCCGAGGATGGCGAGTGTCCGGACCTCTCCGGCAAGTCAGTGGCGGCCGCGGATGCGGAGAGGGATGCGAGCGTCAGTGCATCAGCATCAGGCACAGCAGCGAATGGTGGCAACGAACTTAACAAAATTGCTGACGGCCGGTCACAGTCATCGCCGGTGAAAGCCAATGATGACGATGTTGTTGTGGTTGTCGATGATGATGACGATGGTGATGGCGGTGGCGGTGGCGATGGTGATGGCGCGGTGGAAGATGATGAGGACGGTGCCAAAAAGAAGAAAAAGGACGAGGAACTGGAGGAGGGCGAGGTGTCCGACGAGGATGAGAAGCGACCCGAGGAGACAGAACCGAAGCCCGTCTGTCGCTTCTATACGCGCGGCCAGTGTACCTGGGGCATGAGCTGTCGTTTCCTGCATCCGGGCGTCACCGATAAGGGCAATTATACAATGTTCGAGAGCCTGGTGCGGTCGGTGCCAATGCAAAGCGGTAGCGCCGGCGGCGTCGGCGGAGCCAGCAGCTCATCGCGTGCCCCCAACAGCAGTGCCTACAACAGTCACATGGCCGGCGTGGCAACAGCCAGTGGTGACTATCATGACTATCGTACCGAGCGACCGGCGGCGTTGCATCATCGAGCTGCCGCTGCATTGCATCATGCCGGTGGCATCTATGCGGGAGGCAGTGGTGCCGCTCCGCATCATGATGCGCGCAGTGGTCTGCTCATGCCCGAGGTGCCGGTGGTGGTGGAGAATGCGTGGGAGCGTGGCCTGCGCACCGCCAAGGAGATGATGCGCAAGGCGAACAAGCGCAAGGAGCAGGACATGGATTTTGAGGATAAGAAAATGAATTTGACCCTCTCGCCCGATGAGCTCGAAAAGGATCCGTACTATCTCAAGGAGCGAGGAAATTCGCCGAGCGTTGCACGCGAATTGCCGCCCAACAATCCCATCAGCCATGGCAATCCACGCGCACTCCTGCCCCCCGTCTACTCGATGTATGGCCCGCCGCCGGATCGCTATCGTGCCCCATATATGCCGCCCGTGCCGTACGAGGTTGTCGATGTGTACGGACGGATGACGCGATATCGCGAATTGCCGCCACATCGGATGCCACAATATGAGGACGATCGTCGGCTGCGGCCTGCACGCGAGGTTATTGTGCAACGCGTCGAGGCGGCACGCGGCGATGAGTGGAGCGATCCGTGGATGCGATCGATTGGACGCGGCCCCTCATACGATCGGGAGGATAGACGGCGGCCACGTCGACGCAGCTACAGCACTAACTCCACCTATTCCAGCTCCAATAGCTCACAGAGCGATTCCAGCTCCGATTCATCCCGATCCACCAGCGCATCGGAACAGAAGCGTCGCTACTCGCACAAGCTCATGTCGGGCGCAGCATCGCGACGCCATGCGGCCGGACGTGCTCGCTCGCCCAGCCAAATACCTCGACGTCCCAGACGTTCGTCAAGTAAGAAAATGAAAAATAATTTCCAGGAATAGACTCGTTTTAATAATTATAATAATAATAATGATAATCAAAATTATTATAATAATAATGATGAAACAAATTATAAATTGTAAGCGTAAATCGAATGATTCCATTTTACCTTGATACGATCGTTCTTAACGTATTCTTTATTTGGCAGAGGGCAGCGCATCGCCTGCGTATAAACGCTCCGCAATGGAGAAGCGTCTCGCAGTTGGTGGCACACACAGTCCAGCGTCCAAGCGTAAGAAACTCTCGCCGACACCGAAAAAGTTTGACAAGTTACGTCGACGTGGCAGCTCCAGTTCATCGGATTCAGGTACTTTTATAACATATAACATTTAAACCAAAATCCCAATTGATCTCTAACTTTCTGTATCTTGCCACACTTTAGCTGATTCGTCGGGCACTTCATATTCGGACTCCGATTCGGGCTCGTCGTCGTCGGATAGTTCGTCGGGCTCACGCGATACGCCACAGAAACGTGTCCGAGCCACAGACAAAGCTCTCAACGAGCGAAAACTGATTAAAAAACGTATGTGGAAATCGCTGGAATTTAGTTGATGTAAATGCTTAAATTGTTTCTACTTGTTTTTTAGCTTCGGAACAATCAGCCAAGAAGCGATCACCCATTTCCATTGAGATCAAGAAATCATCAAATATGGTGGGCGTATCAGCACTAGCATCGCCGCCGGCCCATTCGCCCGACTCCGACAAGGAGAAGGACAGTGCCAAGGATAAAGAGAAGGACAAGGATAAGGATAAGGACAAGGATGGCAAGAAATCGAGACGCGAAGATCTGCTTAAGCAGCTGCGCGCCGTTGAGGATGCGATTGCAAAGAAACGCTCCAAACTGACCTGATAACATAAAAAGTTCACCCCCCCCCACACCATCCATCATCCTATCCCGCAGCAAACGCACCGCTACCGCTTACCACTGGCAACGCTGCCAAATGTATCCCCCAATATGCCTATATGTTTGTATTGTTTTGTCTGGCCTGGCAAACCACAAAGTGTGTCCGCGCAGTTGCAATTGTAACTGCAATCGCATTAATATTAAGTTAAAAGTGTATCGTTTATATACAAATAGTTTTGGAAATCGCGTGTGGATTTTGTGACGGTTTCCCTTTATATTAAACAAGTATATTTTTTTTTTGCGTCTAGCTCCAGCAACCCGCGCCATTGATTCTACAATGAGTAGCTTAACAACTGTATAAATAAAAGATAAAAACTCGCTTTATTGCTTAAACATTTGATTATGAATTATTCCTTGAATTCCATTTGAACTTTCAGATATTTATCGGCTAGCTAAGAAGTAAATTGTATTTTTAGGTAATCATAATTTCAACAAATCCCATTTATAACGATTTCTACAAATTAAACAAATTTGGAGGATTACCAAGCATCGAAAAATAAAATAGAATAAAAAAAACAATATAATAAAAATATATACGAAAGTGTCGCTAAATGGAATATAATAATATTAATAAACAACATTAGCAACAAATTAAAAAAAAAAAAAAAAAACGAAAATTTTTATTGAGGGTTATTCTATTCAGCTGCTGTCAAAATTAATTCACTTTCAACAATGTGCAAAAGATGTCCAATTAGAATGTTTCAGCTGTCAGCTGTTCAAAGACATCTAGCGGTGGTTGCTAAATGCATAAAGACTAGTGGGATTAGTAGCGCCATCTGCAGCTCAAATGCAAAATCAGTTAAATGTATTTCTAGGATATTCATTTTATTAACTAGTCCAACAAGAAATCAGACTTTGGTAACTTACCTAAAAATTAACCATTTTAGACTAGTTCTTATTTCGAAAAATAATTAAATTAATAAGTTTTTTTTTGGTTATATTATTAAAAAGCATTACAGGCTTTTTTATTTTTAATAAATTGTATTCTAATCTAAAAATATTTTAATAATTTTTTAATAATATTTGTCAGCAATTTCGTTTCTATTTGCAAGTCTAAAAATGTAAAAGCTATTTTTGTAGCTATTCTTTTTTGCTATTTTTTGCTATCAATTTTATGCGACAGTTGCCTGAAATTACAAACGGCTGTGGCACATATTGTTATAACAGTATGTGTGTGTGTGTGTGGATGTGTGTGTGAGTGTGTTAGTGTGCAATGTGTGCATGTAATTCGTTGTAATTTTGTGTGTGTGTGCATAAAACCTATTTAGATGACGAATCACAGAAATTTGGGCTCATCAATGTTTGTTCGCGAATCACAACTCTACTTTGCCGTGCTGTGACCTATAGCCCCAATTCGTATTACCATCAGGCCATTCCCCAATGCCACACATCACCACCACCACCACCACCCACATACACCCCAGTTGCGTCAATATCGCCGACATCGCGATGTCAACTCCGATGCCATCGACACGTTCACAGCGGAAGCAACTCCGACTCCGACACCGACACCGACTCCAACTGTGACTTTGACTTTGACTATATTACTTACACAATTTGTATTTTTTTCATCTTCTTCTTCTTCGTATACCCTATTGCCGGGGACATCATCTTTTTGGAGCTGAATGTGTTATAAGTGTAAATGTAAAATGACTCTCGTTTTTTCCCATACAAATTGAATTGATTTATTGGAATTGTTGCTAAAAAGATAAGATTTGGTTTGATAACGTTTTTGCTTACCAAAATCAATCAACTTTTCTTGAAGTTCCTCTGACATTTATGTCATTTAATTTAACTTAATTAAATTTTGTAATTTAATTAAATTTAATTTTTTAATTTAATTCAATTTGATTTAGTTGCAAATCAATCAAAAACTAATTTATATCTTAACGTCAGTAAATTGAAGGGTATTTATAATTCGATGCTAGTTGCAATTGTTTTTTTGCATGTTGCGAAGTTTGTGTGTTTTGCGTGTGAGTAGAGAAAAAATTTGCAATTTATGGTTCCTTACTCGTCATCGTCTCTCATTTTTTGCAATCACAGCCGCAAAGCTGTCAGAACACATTGTCATCATCAGGCAGCCAGTGAGCGAACCAGTCAAGCAGCCACACACACACACACACACACACACACACAGCCCATCTCAATAACCCACCCACCCAGCACAAGAGCACCATCACCCGACACCACCCAGCCACCCACCTGGTCACAGGCTTCTTGACATTTGTATATGCCATGGCAGCATACATGTGTCCGTAATCGTTGCCCGTGCTCGAGCCTAGCCGGGGAAATAGTGTAATAAAGGACAGCTGAACTGTGCAACAGCACCACCCTCCACCCTCTATCCACACAACCCCCCAAACCGCCAAACGGCAAGCAATAGCAGGCTGGCATCTTGGCTGGATTAGCGAATTCCGCTGGCATTTTTTTTACGCACTCCAGCAGCAAAAAAAAAATAAATAATATGAAAGAAAAGAAAAGAAGGAACAGTGGTGGACACCTTGTCGTAGACGGGGAGAAGGGTTGTTAGGGGGGGGGGGGGTGGTGGTGTTGTGCCCAACATGTGCGACAGCAAAAACAATCACGAACAGATTTATCGCATTCATATTCAGCCTGATGCGATATGTGACCCGAAATTGGAGGATGGCGCTGCGAACGGTCGAGTTACTTGGCCCAGGCCACTTTTCCGGCGGCAGCAAAGGCAAAGAAAAAAAAAATTTAAAGAATCGTTTGCGTATGTGTGTCAAGACCGCAAAATGGGATTACATTACTCAAAGAAATGTATTTTGACAGAACTAATATTTTTACACAGATCAGGGGCTGCCGCTGATGTCTGTTCCTGCTTCTGCCCCTGCTGCTGCTCCTGTTCCTGCTCCTGCTCCTGCTCCAGGTCCTGTTCGTGGTCCAAATGCTGTGCAGTGTTGCGGCATTTTTGGGTAGAGAGATTGTGGTTTCGGAATGGGTCATATTTGAAGGGGGTTGCGTTTGCGTTACAAGACTTTGACTAACTATGCTGCCTTAATCCTGCTGATGTTGGTTAAATTGGGTGGCAACCCTAAAGGGTTTCTTTTTACCTCTTTTGTTAGGAAATCAAGCTGGTTGTGAAAAACGTTATTTTATCACACAAAATAGTTAACTGAAATTATTGTTTACATAGAGTTTCTTATCAAAAAGTTTTATTTTATTTCATTTGAGGAGAAAACTTTTTTTTAAATATTTCTAGTTGCTTACAAGTTTTCAATTATTGGATCATATTTAATTTAAGAAAAATAGCTTAAAGCGTATTTTTAAATTTTCTATTTATATTTATTTTTTTTTATTTCTCAGATGCTGATTTAATAAAAGACCATCAAGAATTTTGTATAAGGTAGGAACTAAAAAATTTATTAGTCCAAAATAATTTTCTAAATTTCTAAAATGCTTATCTATTTGTGGATCAAGACAAAACCATGGAAATAAATTCGAAAATGACGACAAGAAAAATACGTTTTTATTATTTTGTGGAGCTAGTAAAATGGGAGATATATATAACTAATTTAATTATTAATTTTTTTTTTGAAACGTAGAAGATTACCTTGTCGACTGAAATTAATAAATTATACGATATAGTTGTCTTATCTTTATTATTTCTTGTCCAGAACTGATAAGTTTGGTGAGGATAACAAGTTAAACAAACATTTTTCTTTTCATATTTTGAGCCATTTTTGGTAATTTATGATTTAATATTCTAATTTTTAGTATAGATGTGAAAAGTATTGTTAATTTTGGTTAAGATATATTGATAAAATAAATAACTATTTATACAAGAACTCATGCCTATTACAGCTATATGTTTTAGGGATTTGATTCGGGCAGCCACGATTATTACTTGCAGTAAAATGAAGAGGTGCATTTGGAGAACAGCTTTAGCTGGCAGCTTTTGCATGTGTGCCGCGACGTACGAAAGCTGCTCGGCATGGTTAAAGTTGTTAGCCAGATTTGAAGTAAGAACTGCAAACTATATTTATTGTAGTTAGCTCGTTGCTATGTGACCAAAGCTCTGACCAAAGCTATCAGTTATGCTTATGCCACGGTATCCTTTGCTGCGTGTGTGTGTGTGTGTGTGTGTGAGGCAGATCGAAATGGCAGCCAATTTCCGCGACTTAGCTTGATAAACGCGGCTTGCGAAAGGGTTTGGCGGGGATTTGTGGAAATGGGCGCCGGCACGTGGGGGATTGACTCTTGCATTGGCAGTATATAGATAGATATACATACATATGTAGGTATGTATATATATATATATATGCGTCGCATAGTCAAGGAAACGATTTTGCCAAGCCACTTTTTTTCTTTTTTTTTTGTTAGTATTTGCATTGCGACTGCGTATGGTCGGTCCCAATGTCCTTGAGTCCTTGTGCAGAACTTTTGTGTTTTGTATTTTTTTTGTTGTTTTTTTTTTTTGCACAGCAGAAGAAAACTTTGCTTTGATGCAATGTGTACAAAACGACAGGAAGAGCAATAACCACGGCCAAGCAAAAGGACCAAAGCGAAAGAATGTCCTCGCTCGCGGCTCGACCCTCACGTTCCAACTTTTGCCATAACAACAACTGTGGCCATTACGTTGCCAGAGCATGTGAAATACACACAGACACACACACACACACACACATAGAGAGACACACTTTTACATGTGTACATATGGTTGTATGTGATGCCTGTTGGTCCTTTTGGTCCATGGCTACCTTGCGAGGCCAAACACGCAGCCAACAACTTCAGTACAAACGCAAAGAGCTTCAACCCGAGCATCTAGCATGCTGAACCAAGCACACCCCACTAAAAAAGAACACCAACAAACACCACCACTTTAAGCACCACCACCACCACCACCACCATCAGCAACAGCAAAGCCACCATTTGCCATCAGATGGCTTTCAATGGCAGACGCAGACTTTCCAACTTGGTCGCAACCGACCGACCGACCGACGACGACGACGACGACACTGACAAAGCGTCCAACGGTCCAATGGTCCAATGGTCCCATGTCCTTCCCTGGACTCGAAGTCCTGTCCGTCGCCAGCAAGGATAGCAATGGCGTTGTTCGTATTTGCTTTTACGTTTGCTGCTGCTGCTGCTGCTGCTTGCCCACCCGCCTCGCCCACCTCCCTCTATGGGCGTTTGGTCGTTTGGTCGTTTGGCTTGTGCACGGGGTGGATTTTTCGCCATTATTGTAACAATTTTGATCAATGGCCCTATTTTGGTCCGGTGTCCGCTGTCCGCCGTCCGCTGTTCGCTGTCCGCGAGCCCAATACGTATTAGAGCCCAATACCCAATACCGTGTCCAATGCCAATCCTAAACACTCTGCTTTCCTCTGCTCTGCTCTGCTCTGCTCTGCTCTGCTCTCATATTCATTCGCATGTTTTGGCCTTTCATTTTTTTTCGCTTCGTCCTTTGTCCTTTTTGCTTTTTTAGATCTTTGCATATACCCTGGCTGAGCATATGACAAAAGTTGGCCACACATTTAGAAAAAGCATATTTTTATAATCAAAAGACGCTAAATAAGAAAAAATGACAGATTTTATTAACATTTTTCTGTTTATATCCTTTTTTTTAAATGAATATCTTTATTATTAGTTTATAGTTATTTATTATAGTATTTACTATAATTAAACTAACATCTTTTAAAAATTAATATATTTTTTGTAAATTTAATTTAATATGCCAGTTATTATTATACTTTTTCTGTATATATACTTTTTTTTAATATATATTTTAATGAATATTATTTCTGTCTATTTACTATAATTAAATTAACATCTTTTCAATTTTTTTTATTTATCTTATTTATTTAATTTAATATGCTAGTTATTATTATACTTTTTCTGTATATATATTTTTAATTTATTTATTTTATTTTGAATGAATATTTTTACTATCTATTTACTATAATTAAACTAACATCTTTTAAAAATTAATATATATTTTTTTAATGATATTTAATTTAATTGCTTAGCACAAATATTAAGCAAATGTTGAATTCTTATGAAGAAAAATTAAATACTAAAAAAAACTGAAATTTGGAATTTGATCCATATTTGTCTGGCATGTGAAACACATATTTAACTGAACTTTCCAACAGTTATTAACATAAGAGTTTGCATATAGGCTAGAAATAAAGGGTAGCTCTTAGTCGTGCATGCTGCAATTTAAAAAAATGTTATTTGTTTTCTTTACTGTTTTTTTTTTCCATGTTTATTTTATTATTTATTTTTGCCGCGTTTGCTGCTTTTGCTCGACGCGTGACTGTTATTATTTGTGCTTTGGCCTTATGACCACACACACACACACACCCCTTTCCCCTGCCCATGGGTTTTGGGCTTCACCCGCACATATGTGCGACCACAGGGCATGACAACATTTTGGGCTAATCGAAGTTAACCCTTGGCTGGCTTTGCCAATTTTTTATGCATGGATCCCATTTGCCATTCAATTCGATTCGATTCCTTTCTCGATTTCTGCTGTTCGTATTGTTGTTGTTGTTGTTGTTGTTCCCGTTGGTGTTGTCCATTAAATTTACGACACAAAACGCAGTCGGGCAAACACACACAAATAAACAAACAAACAAATCGACGCATAGACAAACAAACAAACAAACAAACAAACAAACAGAAAGAAGGGCAAACATTTTTATAAAGTCGCCGAGAAAGCAAACGAAGACGACGACGCCAATGAGGCAGGCGCCCCCAAAGATTGGATGAGACCCCTCCTCTCGCTGCCTCTTCTCCCACTTCAATGGCCACACTGTGGTGCAGCAGGGGATTGGTGGTGGTACCCAGACTGGGTACCGGGACACATGTTTGCGGACATTTATGCAAAGTTCTCAATGTGGCTTTGCCGCCTTTGAAATGCGAATGCGAATTCGCTTTGTGAATGGCGGAGAGGGGGAGAGAGATGGGGAAGGGGAAAGGGAATACGAATGCGAATTTCGAATTGGAATTGGAATTTGTATGAGGTTGAGGTTGAGGTTGAGTCCGGCTTGTGCTCTGGACCTTGTACATGTGTGCATGCCACACACACACGCACACCCACACCCACACACACACACACACACTCAATGCCCCTCTAAAGTATGTGTCGATGCTATTTGTAGAGCTGCTTTGTGGTTTCCATTTGATTTGCGTGTGTCTCCAAGATTGGAATGCGTCGCCTGACAAGTGGTCAGGAGTAAGTAAGTTAAAGCTAAAATGCAGGCTCAAATGGAGTTAATTGTTTGTTTAGTGAGTTGGCAAAGAACTTGTTGCAAGTTCCTGTCAAGTTCCTAGCTTGAAGGTCCAAACGGAACTGGCAAATAACGAGGGAGAATGTTGCAGTCCGGCGATAGACTTTGATACCATAAGTTATAGCAGCTGATAATAGATAGTAAAAATCAGCTAGATATAACCTAGTAATCCTCCTTGGAAGCTTGGTAACTGTAGCTCTTAAATTACGGGAGATATGGGCTTCTGGGAATTTTGGGAGCGGTAGTTGGAGTGGCTGAAATATATTTGTAGAGAAGGATCCTAGTAATCGGCACTGCAAGATTGATAAATTTAGCTATTAAGTTACGGAATATATAGGCTTATATATAGGCTTATATACAGGCTTATATACAGGCTTATATACAGGCTTATATACAGGCTTATAGGCCTATAGTTTAAAGGGGCGGCAGTGGACGTGGGCCCGACCCCGATTTTTATTCCGGATTTTTGAAGAATGTTACTAGCAAATTTTCAAATTTGGTGACTCTAGCTTCCAAATTGTGTGAGATATATGGCTATATCAATTTACAGTAACAATAGTATTCATTTATGGAGTCGGAGTCAGCGTGGGCGTGGCCATCCAAATGCTTAACGTTTCCTTGTGGGAGTTACCAGTCACGTTCAAAATTTGTTGACTTTGGCTTACAAATTGTGGGAAAAATACACATTTCAAATTTTTAGGGCCGAAGATCTTGAGGTATGTGTGGGTGTGGATCCACATCTGCATCTGCCGATCTTTGAAGGCTGTTACCAGAAAGTTATCTTCAAATTTTGGTGACTTTATCTTTAAGATTTTGAGAGGTATGCGGGCTTTTGCGATATACTCATTCCGAAATATTGGATTTTTGGGAATTATGGGCACTGTTGTGGGCGTGGCAATTAACTCAAAAGTTAATCATTTATTAGTTTTCGGGGCGGCATGCTTGTTGGCGGCGAAGGTGGGCGTGGCCTATGCAGAACTTTGAAGGACATCGCCAACAAACTACAAACCAAAATGCGGGGAGATATGTGGCTCTATCGATCTGATGGATTCCCCAGATCACTCCAACCCCCCCCCCCCTTCCCCTTATTAGACGTAGCACTCCAATTTGTACACTCTTTCTGAGCTTGGCGGACATTGCACAGAATCAATATGCCAAGTATAAAAATGTCGCCTTTATCTAAAAAGTAAATTAACCAATTTTGGTTATAAGCAAAAATTGAATTTATTTCAAAGGCATTTAAACACATAAAAAAACATAAAAAAAAAAAAAAAAAAAAAAATATGAACTAAAAAATAGGGATATTATTTGATGTATTGCATTAATGGAAAATCTAATTAAATGTTGGCAAAAAACTGAAATGTTTTAAATGGCTGCCCAAATGGAATGTCACCTGATGGTTTCCCAATGAGATGCATGCATTTGGCGAGCTGCTTACTCAATTGCAACCAGCATAACAACTGCCACAATCCAAATCAGGAGCAGGAGCAGGAGCAGATGTTCCCTGGTTCCTTGCTTACCAGCATAATGCGGATAGAGGTAGTCGGAGGTAAACATATCTGTATAATATTACCAAACTGGCGAACAAGGTGCAAATTAAATGAATTCAAATGCCAAACTGTGGTCGAGTTAAGAGAGACAAAGAGAGAGAGACAGAGAGAGAGACAAAGAGAGTGAGAGGGAGACAGCAAGCGATAGGTGTAACTGCGAAGAGGGAGGGCACTCACAGGAGGTTTGCATATTGGATAGGGAAAATACGCAGATGTCCTTAAAAGCGACTTTTTTTTTATAAACACACACACACACACACAGTGGGCTGTAGGCTGTGGCGAGTCCTGTTCTGTGCTATCTGTGCGTCGACGTTTTAATTTCGAATTATATGTACAAATTTTTTGTAAGCGTTCGCGATCTCATATGACGAAACGGGACATGCAAACTACAAAGGACCAACAACAACAACAACAACACAAAGCTGTGTCTGTGTGTGTGTGCGAGTGTGTGTGTGTGTGATTGCCGCAAGGTACAGAGAGTAAAAAGTAAAAATAAAAAAGTGCACACAAAATCAACGCGACAGAGTTGTATCTCCTCTGCTGCTGGCGTGTGTCCTGTGTGAGTCCTGTGTGAGTCCTGTGTGAGTCCTGTTTGAGTCCTGTGCGTATTGCTGCCTTTTACTCTTTTACTCTTTTATTTTTGCATATCAAATGGCAGCACGGCAAAGGGGTAACAGCGGTGCGGCGAGGGGGTTGAATCATCATTTGAATAATTCGACATTTGCGGCCTGCCAGCGAGGCTCGTTCCCGTTCCCGTTCCCTGTTCCGTTTACATCCTACCATTGCTGCGTCCAACCTTTGCCACCTTTCCACCTATTTTTTTTTTTTTTTTGTGTGTGCAGCTTTCCACGCGCCAGCCGCGCATCGAATGACGAAAATTTCGTAATAAATAAATAATCCCTTTCCATGTAAAAAAAAAACTATGCCAAAAACACACACACACATAGAGACACGCACATGTGTGTGTGTGTGTGTTGAGCGGGAAAACTTGCTCGCAATTTGAAATTATGCTATGCAAAGAGAAAACGAGGCCATGCAAATGCAAAACCCTCATGTGTGTGCGTGTGCGTGTGTGTGTGTGTGTGTGTCAGACAGGGAGCGAGGTAGGTGGGCAGGGGAGTAAGCTGTAGCGGATTTTGCAACAACATCAAAGCAACACCTGGCCAACATTGAGCCGATCGAAATGGAATCGCAGTCGAAATCGATTGGATTCATTCGAAATTTGAATATTCAAACGAATCGAAGCCTCTTTTGTTGCTAAGTTCTTGAAAGAAAAACCAAAAAAAAAAAATATATATATATACAAAAATTGGCACAGATTTTCCATTTTATTTTATTGCTCCTTCACATTTCGATCCTAATAAACCAAAATTTTCGCAAAATATTTTCCACATTTTATGCGACTTCCAAATTTATAAATTATAAATTTATATAAATTATAATTATAAAAAAAATTAAATATAATCAGCAGAATTATACATCTAGTTTTTCAACTGAAGATTTAAATATTTTTTTTCACATATGCAAAAGTTAAGATTAATTATTACAAAAGTAAACTTATCTAGCAACTCAATTCTAAAATTGATAAATAAAAGTGCAAATTAAATTTGTATTTAATATTTGCATTGATTGTTCTATTTTCCGACTCAGTTTGTTTTCGCTAAGTGTAATGAGCATTTGGACATTGACATTGCCATCATTCAATACAATTTCAAAACAATTTTCCATAACTCTGGCAGTTTAGGGATTTGTTTTTTTTTTTGTTTGTCTTTCTCGGAGCAACCCCTTTTGCAACCCGGCTGCACTTTAGGTGGAAAAGAAATTTGCCTGTTGGACAAAAATTCGCGGACATTTTTTTTAACTGCAGCAGCCGCAAATTCTACCCCCTAAGCCCCTTAACCCTTTTTCTTTTTTTTTTATTATTTTGCTTTGTTGCTGTACTTTGTGCAGTTGCAGCACTTTTTTTTTTTTTTTTGCGAATGCACAATCTATAAATCCATGGACCAAAAAAATTGGAAAAGGATTTCCGAACATGCAGTTTATTACGATTATCCCGGCAGGCACTCAACGGAGTGCTCTGTGTGCTGTGGCCTTAGCCTTCCTTATCCGATTCGATTTCGACTCAACCCATTAACCACTTGACTAATTGCCCCGGCACCATGCAATGAGGCAAAAACTGGCACCTTTTGACCCAAAAAAGAGTTAACAACAACAACAACAAAAAAAAAATAAAGAAGAAAAACAACAATGCTCGGGTTGACAGCTCAACAATGAGAGATCATGTGGATAATTGTGAATCTGTGCTATTTGGCGCCTTATCGCATTACACGGGACTCAAGGGACACACAGTAATTGTCCGAGCAGCATCCTTTTGTGCCCTAAATCGACGGCTTCACACCTTAATAACAGCAACAGCAACAGGAACAGCAACAACACCGCAAAACTTTTGCCAGCATCCGCAACAACAACAACAACAACAACTGGAACAACAGGAACTACAACAAACATCCTCATTTTCACACGCACTTTGAACCTTTGCTGGGCATTCGTTCAGCTTCAGTTTCACAAAAATTCGCAGCATCCCCTAAACAAAAAAAAACCAAAAAGAAATGAACCCAAAATATCTAACCTAAGCATGATCTAATGCGTTTTTTTGTTTTGGTGTAAAAAACTCGATTTTCGACAGGAAAGTGCAAACATGATGCCATATAATACCATATAATATCATCAAATATAATACACATAATTGCTTTGAGCCGGCAGCATCACTCAATTGCCTCATTGCCGGCGCAAAAGTCAAGGACCCTTGAAATGATCTGAACGACAACAACAACAACAACAAAAAAAATCCCTCTCTCTCATTGTGGTTGTTGTTGTTGTTGCTTGTTTTTTTCATTTATTATTTCTCCCATTTTCCACGTTTTTTGTCCTTTTTTTTTTTTCTTTTTTGGGTGTTTTGTTGCTTATAAATTGCCGCTAAATGGCTTGTTGCCGGCTGGCTGCGAGGAGGGATGGGGTGAAGGAGGACCCTGTCATTGGTTTGTTTAGGTTTTGATGTGTCAATATTTGACAGATCAAATTGATATTTATACTCTAATGCCTGTGTGTGTGCGTGTGTGTGTTGTGTCAGTTGACTAATTGTTTGATTAATGAATGGATAGCTAAATGCAGCTGACCATAAATCGTAAAGGTGGTCATTTGATCTGTTGTAGTGTGGGCGTGGGGTCATTCAGAGGTCATCGAGCGGGGTCACTTTATTGATTCCAAATTAATCAATTATATATATATCCGCCGGGTGCGTTGGACATTTTTATTACAATTAATATTTAATATTTGTTCAACTCAATCTTAGTAATTGAAAACTTTAGATTCTAGCTCAGATCAATATATCCTATATATATATATAATACTATATTTATATTTAACAGATCTCTGAAATCTATCGATCAACATCGAGAAACTCTTTGCCCAATAACCTAATCCTCAGGCATGCAAGTAATGCATTGTATCCTAGATTAACATCTGTGGCAGGGTCGCCGGTATGCGGCACCCTGAGACAGTTTGTCGCATGTGCCCCTCGCTGAGGGGATGACGCCTTTGAATCGCGCTTCCTTGCCCGTCACCCTCTTCTTGTTCTTTTTGCTGCGGCCCAAGGAGGCAAAGAGGCGCCCAGCAACTGTTTCCTTTTTTGTCGATGCTCGGCATCCTGGCATTGTGCAACTCAACGGTACCTAATCATTATAAATTATGTGGCAATGGGCCAGCGTCAGCCGCAGCCACAGTCCTAGTCTTCAACCCATCCCTATTCACAGACAGTATGGCCTGCGGCAAGATCTTCGACGAAGGGGTTAAACTTTCTCACGATCTATAAATATAGAAAAATGAAAATCCATAAAAAACAAAAACAATATTTATGAAAAGGGAAAACGCAAAAGTCTTTTGCAATAATTCATTTATGTTACCTTTCCAAACTGCCTTCCTTCTTCAATCTTCTTTTTAGGGCTCTAACGGATTTTTCACATTGCGAACGATCGACGGTTCGACGGTTCGACGGATCGACAGTTCGACAGGGAAAAGTGTTTTCTTAGGCGCGTCAGTTGGATAACTGATTAAGTTTAATTGTTTGTCATGACAGGAGACAGCAAATGGGTAAGGGGTAAGGGGTAAGGGCTTGCCCCGATGGGTAGGTTAAGGTACGAAGACGCTGCTTGAGAGTCTCATAATATTTGCAAGAAGGGTTACCAAGTGGGCTGCTGATCTCCTTCGTCACGTTGTGCATCCTGTGAGAATGCTTGAGACTGGAAGCTGCCGCTTCAAACAGCTGTGTAAATCTTACTCATCCATATTACTGCTGCTGCTGCTGCTGTTGATGCAACGTCCAGTTGCAAGACTTTGATGCCAAGCAAATTCGAGGGAAGCATATTAAATTGACACAGCGGAAAAAGAAATGAAAAAAAGTTTTGTCCATTTGATTTGGATTTGTTTGTTATTTTATACAGTTTTCTCAACGTATTTATTTACTTATTCTAAGTATTATTGTTGCCATGTGTGTTGTCTTTTGTGTATGTGTGTGTGTGTGTGTGTGTGTGTGTGCGGAAGGAGCAGCATCTAAAAAGTGAATAATTTCAACCCCTCCTCTAATTCCCTGCAATGTAACAAAACTTGCAGAAAAAAAAATATATGTTGAAAAAAATAACAAAAAAAAAAAATATAAAAAATAAAAGAGAAAAAAGAAAAAAGGAAAGTAAAATGAAAACAGCAGATGAAATGGAGAAAGCGTTGCCCAAACGAAACAGCAACAGACCAAAGTCCATGTAAAGTGGATAACATTTCAGAGTAAAAGCAAAAAGCAGCAACAGCAACAACAACAACAACAGCAACAACAACAGGCAGAAGCTGAAGTTGCTACGGAAATTCGTTACTGTGTTACCACAGGCGATGTGTCTGTGTCCCAATGTTATGTTGCAAGTGCCACAGCCTCAGCCACAGCCAGAACCAGTGGCAGTGCCATTGCCATTGCTGGTGACGGTGCGCCAACATCCTCAGCGACATCTTTAGCCACATTCGCAGTCAGCCAGCAGTCTGTCCAATAATAACAACAACAACAACAACAGCAACAACAACAGCAACAGCAACAGCAACATCAATGGCAACCAACAACTGCGCACTGTGGACACAAAATGCATGTTTTGCCTTTTTCCACATCAGCTAAAATGTTTTTTTTTTTGTAATAACGTTATCGATTTCTAGTAATATCTGTCATCGATATCTGTATTAATATTATATATATATTAATTCGATTATATATAATATATGATTTATAAATAAGCCAATTTGTTGTAGACAGTTCTTCAATACACAAAACATATTACAGCTAATATATATATATATATTCAGCTTCTTACATATCGATAATTTTATTAATTTAATTATAAAAAAAAAAATTCAAATGCATTTTTGAATTCAGACAAACAAAACTGAAAATCGAAAAAGTTGTTGATAATTTGTCGAATTAATATAGAATTGTAATTTGAAGTAGCATATTTAATTTGTGAGATTTTAAATTTTATCACTGTGATGGGTAAGCTGAAGTAAGTTTGTGCCACGGTGCAACATGTCGCACGCAATGTGGACGGCAGGGAGAACAACAGCGTCGCACGGCGCCGGCCACCTTTTGCCTCAAATAAGAAGTTGCGACCTTTTGCATCCACGACGATATTTTAATATGCGACATTTCAAATAGTCCTCGCACACACACACACACACACACACACACACGCACACACTCACACACTTAGGTACAATATATATGTATATAAATAAGTTGATTCTTTTGGTCATGTGTAGGACGGACGACATTGGACGCTGAGCAAGGAGTGTGTGTTGTCGATGGGTTTGGGCAGATTGCAGGGGGAGGGGGGGGAGGGGGTTGAGCGTCGATATGCCTGGGCGTGTGGGCGTATTTGGTCGCCAGAGTATCCAATTCAAAAATTTTGCAAACCAACCAAGCGGAATTGGCAAGGCAAGGCATGGCAGGAGAGGCTGCAGCTTAAGAACCCGTCCAGCCGCCGAGCGTTGAGTATCTGAGGCGGGGCACTCGTTCGCCTTTTTTCATTTCCTTTTCCGTTGGCAGGCGGCAGCGACCACCGAAGCGCATCAACAAGGCACACACACACACAAACACACACACACACACACACACCTACACACATGCGAATCTAAGTCAGAGAACAGAAGGGCGTACGCAAAACGACCCCGGGGGCCAGACCGACCGTTCGTCAGTCACTGCAGGTGGTACGGCAATCCGCTGGTACTGGAGCCGTGTTAAACTGGGTCCGGGTTGTTGTGGCGCTGGCATATTGAAATTATGTGTGCAACCGTTTTTGGTTTTCCATTTGCATTAGGGCGACTTAGTTTTGCAAACGAACCCCAAGCTCTTGAGACATACTCTCTTGACCAGAGTCCTCCGCTGCCCTCTGTCCTCGGTGCTGCATGCCCGACTGCTCACTCCGAGCAACATTGAATCGATCCATTCCATTCATATGTCGGAGCAGTCAATCAGAGCATGCCACGCTGCTTGCCACATTTCCTGATTTACGCAGGTAACATCAACTTGACTCCGTTTTGTGGCTGTGTTTGTATTGTTGTGGGCAAGACAGCCAACACACACACACACACACACACACACACAGATATATATATATATATGTACTTTTGTTGGGGTTGTTGTGGATGGATGTCAGTGCATTAGTTGGCCTAAACGAAATCCCCATTCGATAATAATGTGTTTGACATTGCCACATGGCAGAGGCATGTGGCATGCTTGGTCAACAGAAATGATTGGATAGACCAAATTTAGCAGCAAATATAAATCGATTTGATTTTCGAGTTTTGTAGATAGTTCTGAAATGGGTAGATCGAAGTGTGACAATTGATATGAGCTGACTTTTTGAGTGCTTCCTCCATCAATTTAAATCAAAATGTGTGTTTTTTTTTTTTCATATTTAATTTAAATAATCAAAAGTATTTTATTAAAATTTCCTTCATCTTTATTTTTATTTGACTAGCTGCAATAGTTACAAATATGAAAGTTTCCGAAAAGAGACATTAAGATAAGTTTATTTAAACCCTTTTTTTTTTGGTTGTTTTCATTTGAAAAGTTTTTGAAGTTCAGACAGACAAAAATCCATAGAAATTCAGCAGCTTAACGCTTCGCTGGCGATTCAAGTGTTTTCGGCTCTTTGATACCCCACTTGATATGCATTTAATTGGAGCTCACAACTGGCAAATCGATGAGCATTGTTCTTGCCACAGCCCCTCATCTCCTCCCCCCAGTTTCTGTGTCACCATCGTTAAGAAGCAGCAGCCAGATAAACCAGGTAAAGCGAACGTAATGGACTTCAGTGTGGAGTCCGGGTTGTTTCTCTCTTAGAAGGAACAACAAAGGAAATCGCCAACTTGCATTTATCGCCACATGAGTGGGGGGCAGTCGGAGCAACGGCAACAGCAACAGCAAATGGAACCGATGGAGCAACTGGGTGGAGGAAGGCAGATTGTTTACTGACTGACATGGCCAGACTTAGCTGCCAAGCGCTTGTCTTTTGGGCCCAGCGCTGGCGCTGGCCGACTGACGCAGCTAAAAGCTGTGGATAGGAAACAGGAGGGGGGGGAGGGAGGGAGGTGGTAGCGGATCTGTCCTTAGTCACCAGGCACAAAACAATATGCGGTGATATGATGCGTACAAGATGCCTGGCGTGTGTATATATTCCGCCAGTTTCTGGTTGTTTTTGGAGCGCGACGGACGCGCTCTTGTTGGGACAATATGCGACCAGGGCAACTTCCCCCACCATTCCCCAGACACACACACACACACACACACACAGCAACTCCTCTACCTCCTACTGCCCCTCGCCGTGCCCCGTGTATGGCAAGGCAAACACAAAAGAAAATACAAGCGTCGCATATGTGTGGCATTGGCAAGGTGAAGGGTTGGGATGGGGTTTGGGGTGGAGGAGTGGGGAGGAGTGTAAGGGCAAGAATATTTAACAGGAAGAAACCAATAAAACCTAATGATATGAAAAAATGCAATTTTCTGAAACTCAACCAAGACACACACACACACACACAACCAGCACGCACACACACACACACACACACACACACACACACACACTGAAAACATCAGAAGAAACACAGCGTTGGAAGAGTGCCTCAAGCTGAGTTTACACGAGCAACAGCATGTGAAACGACAGCAATGGTTGCTGATATAGCCACCCACAAGCAGCAACATGAAAATCGCTTGAGCTGTTGGCAACATTATCAAGAATACAATCAAAAGTAGCAGCAGCAGCAGCAACAGCAACATTTTAAGTAACGGCAACAGCAGATGAAACAATTAAATAATCAGCAGCAGCAACAGTAACAGCAGCAGCAAATTAAATAGTGGCAGCAACAACATCAATAAGAATAGCAGCAACAATTTAAATTAAAGCAGCAACAACTGAAACAAGAGCAACAGGTAAAACGATGACAACAGTGACAACTGCAGCAGCAGCAGCAATATGAAACAGCAGCAACAAGTAATCGTATACGAATCGTGGATATAGCAGCCATAACAAAATCATGAAAAGCAGCAATAGCAGCAGCAGCAGCAGCAATTGTTGCTGCTTCACAGTGTAAACATTTGCGTTGCTTTTGATTTTCCGCTTCAAAAAATCAGAAACATCAGAGCCGACTTGGCCAAGGCAGATGATGATGATGATGATGATGATGATGATGATGTTGATAGCCAAGTCTTGCGTCTGTGTTGGCAGTGACATGTTGTCCTATGTCTCCCCCTGCCCCTCCTCCTCCTCTCCTCCTCTGGTGTACCTATGCTTATTGTTGTTGTCCGCGCAAGTTGTCATATGTGAAGTTTTGCGCGTTGCTGAATTTTTATATTACGTGCACAACAACAACAACAACAATAACAAAAACAAAAACAAAAACAAATAACAACAACAACAACAATAACAAATAACAACAACAAAGCGTAAAGCAAATAAATATAATAAAAATTCAGAAACTTGGCTTGAAAAAGGAACAGACAAGGATAGCAATAGCGCAGAGGGAAAGGGAAGGAGAGAGAGAGAAAAGCAGATAAAAAAGAAAGTAACGAAATGAAATGAAAGACAACAACAACAACAACAACAACAACATAAACATGGCAGCCCAACACTTGTTTCATGTCCGTCTTCCAACGCTTGTCGTTTATTCTTCGCCTGGCAACGTCCACTAAGCATCTTGATGATTAAGTGTTAAGGGTGAGAAGGGTGGGTGGGGGAGGGGGAATGGTGGCATGGTATTTGTGGGGCATTCGTTATGAGTTTGAGGAAGATGAGACGCCAGTTGCTGCATCATATGACAATGTATTACCACTAAACGGGGGGCGGACGTTGGTCGCTCTGGCAAAAGCGAGCGCAAACCCAAAGCCAAAGCCAAACTCAAACTGAAACTGAAACCCCGCCCTAGCACCCCCATCCAACCCAACCCCCCCTCGCACCAACACAGTCAGTTCACAGGACACAGGCGCAACGCATGTAAGCAATTTTGCAAAGTACTTAGTCAGCATCTTTTTAACCCTTACCCTTAACGCGAACACACCCCTTTTATCACAACCCCCCACACCCAACCCCCCCCCCCGCCGCCGCCTGCCTAACCCACCAAACTTGGCTGCCTTTGAAGGTGGCCGCGGGGTGACCGTCCGGCGTCCGTTCGTCAGCAGCGCCCACGCATGGCGTTGCGCAGATACCGAGGGTAATGTTATGTCCTGTCACTGGCTACACTCGAACGATAAGCCAGGCGACAGACCCACTGCTGCTGCTGCCAGTAACCACCCAACCACCCAACTCCCCTCCTCCCGCCTTGTGACTGTTTCTGCTACAAGTCGCCACATTTGCCGTGCCGCACATTTTTTAACATTGCGTTTCGGTTGACTTCGGCAACGGGTTCTGCTCCGCTCCCCTCCTCCCCTCTCCTCACTGTTTTTTTTTTTATATAATTTTTTCTTCATCTTTTTTCTTAACACATATTAAGCCGCAAAAATATTGCCGGATACGTCGCAGTGAGACGTGCACTGCTGGTCGCCATGCCAAAAAATAAATATAAGAAGTATATTGAGTAAATCAGGAAAAGGAACAAAGTCCGCATGGATGACACACAAAATACCCTTTCTCAGCTGAGCACTATTTCGATTCTTAATTTTCAATTGCTTTATTTAAGTTTAACAATTGTAAAAACACTAATTTTATTTTGATTGAGATATCTTTCAATTTTATTGAATGACATTTGAGGTGTCTCCACTGCACGGAAAGATTGTAATACTCTCGGAAAGGGTACAAAAATAGAAATATGTTTATATGTATCTGGCAGTGAAATTCGCAAAACATGCTTTCTAGCATGGGGGGGGGCAGTGGAAGAGTAGGGGGGAGAAAAAAATGGCACTGGCCTTCTAATTCACTCGATAGCCATTCATTGGAAATTGTTGATTGATGCTCTGCCCTTGTCTGCAGCGCATTGATAAGCTGGTGAAAGACTGTGCGGACCACCGCCCCTCCCCCCCGCAACCCTCTGGCAACCATCAACCATCCTATATCAACACAACATTACAAAACCAGCGCAGCAGATTTTTACAACTGCTGCGTTGTCAGTTAGTTTTTCAATTTTTCATTTTGCATATTTCAGGGATTAGATGAGTACAACAACAACAACAACAACAACAACAGCAATGAGCAGCTACCAGTTACAGGTTGTGGGAATTGTCACTGAGGGGGGGGGGGGGTTGGGTGTGGTGCTGTTATCGAAAGTGCAATAAATATATTCATGTGTCCCTGACTTCTTGCCAGACTTGGACGGATGCCCTTTCCACTTGTGCTGCTCCCTTAAGTGAGTCCTGTGGCAGCGCATCTTGGATGGGATTACGGTTTCTGGTCATCTATAAAATTAGCAAATAGTGCAGATTTTATAACTTTTGATTTACTTTACTAATCTATGCTAGATTTAGAGATAAGTTCCAACATTTTGACAATCTGAATATTTTTGAAACTGCGCTAAATTTTAAGAAAAAATTAAAATTAGTGAATTACCATTAAATCGAGTCAAAACTTGGGTTTTCCTAGCACGTTTTGATTTTATATATTCTTTATTTTCTCTTTAACATAAGATTTTTTTTTTGCATCTGTTATTTTTTTATTTTTATTATTATTTTATGTTATTTTATAATATCACATTTCAAATTTAGTAGAATCGATTGTGGATTTCAAATTAATATTATAAAGAACAGTTTTAGATCGTTTACATATATATATATAATATATCTTCATAAACTCTTTTTCCTGTATTTGGAATATTCAAAAATGCCCAATTTGTTCTTTTCTGAGGTTGTTTTTTTTTTTTTAACATTTTAGTCTTTTATTTTTCGCATTTTTCTTTAAAAGAATAGGAATCTGACATTGGCAGAAGATTTTAGTTGTTGCATAATTTTTAGAACTTCCAGTTGGCAATCCTGAAACTCCAATAAAGTCTCCCCAATTATTTGAACTAGTGCGTCCAGCTTGAGGTACCGCAACTCCTGCTAAGCGACTGACCCAATCGAATGGATTCTGATGGGCCGGCTACTCCAAGCAATTGACAAAAAACAAGAACTAAATAAAAAATAAATAAAATAAAATATAAAACGGAAGCCCGAGTTTCCTTCCCCTTTCTGCTGATTGCCTTTGACTCGAGGACTTGCTTACGGGCCCATTGTTTTGGTGACATGTGACAGGCCGTACTTCCCAATATTGGCACGCAACGCATTGTCCTCGGCCTGAGAGCCGGGGCAGGGCAAAAACAATGCCTTTCACGGCGCGCATAGATGGAGAGCCACATGGAGAGGGAGTGTTAAGGGGGGCGGGGTGTTCTCAGCCAAAGCATGTCCGGTGACAACTAACAAAAGCTCTTGCAGCGAGTCACGTTTTGTGCGCTCAATTAATAAAAACAAGAAGTTAACCACAATCCCAGCACACCGAACTGTGCACACACTATCCGAAAGATAAACTTTAATTTATTATTAACTATTTAGAATAGATTCGATAGTCAAGCATTTATTGAGGATATCGCTAAACAACCAACCAATATTATAATCCAATTAATTACCTCTCAGTGCAAGGGCCAAGAACTCGAAATGGTTTTCATGTCCTCGGATGTCCTCGGATTTAAAAGAATAAGTCACTTGGTCCTTGGAGTGACATGTTCACCTTGTTTTGGCCTCAACTTCGTCTACCTTTGTTGCTGCTTTGACTACTGTTTCGGGCTTCGATTCTAATTCTGGTTGCCCTCTAAGTGGAACTTGCATTTTCATTTCCATTTCCTATGCGCGGTGACATTTCGGGTTATTGTTCGCGATCCCCGGGTCGCCCTTGGTTCCTTGGTCTTTTGATGACTTGTCACAGACACTTCAGCAAACCGGCGGCAGCGATCTCAACGGCAAGACGGCAGCGAAACCTACTAAAGCGAAACCTCATCGACCCATGCTCAACCCCAAAGAACCCAAATGCGAAAAAAAAAACTATAATGAAAAATGATAATTTCCATTGACGCAATTATTAACATTGTGTGTGTGTGTGTGTGCGTGTGTGTGTGTGTTGTTCTTGATTTACCTGGCAGGGGATAGCGGATCGGGGATCGGCATATGCATTGCGTATTCGGGATTAACTCGATTTACGAAAGGGTTACGCATGCATCCATCGAACGTCCCAATAACAAAATATGCCAAAGTGTTTAATGTGCATTACCCGTTCTATTCCCATTCCCATTCTCATTTCCAATTTTAAAGGGACAACCAGGTAGTCGTCTGCTCTCCCTCTCTCTCTCTCTCTATTGGGCTCTCTTTTGCTGTCCTGTTTGGGCATATGTGAATAATATGCGATGAGAGTGCACAAAAGCCGAGCAGCTCCTTTGCTTGCCTAATTCGCGACGTCGAAAGAGCAGGGCTGGCCAGGGGGAAGGGGGGTAGCGCCGAAGTGCTTACAAATTACGCTCAAAGTGAATTAACCCTGAGCGCCGAACTCATCCCAACCGTACGCAAATGTGCAACATCACGATCACACAGAGAGAGAGAGAGAGAGAGAGACGGAGTGTGTGTGTGAGAGAGAGAGAGAGCATTAGCCAATATCCTAGAGCACATATGCCGCATAGATCGAACGTCTGTCGGCCCAACGGGTTGTGCTTTCCACTCCACTTTTAGCACTCCTCATTCCGCACTCGTCAATTATCAGTGGAAAAACTCCATCTTATCAATCGGTCCGATCGGATCGGTCCAGCAATGCGCTTTTGCAGTGCGGATACTCGAAAGCCGTTTCACAGTCGAACAGCTACGACAATCTTCCGATCGGACGCAATCCGATCAAGTCAAGTGGCCGCCACAAAGTGCCATCAATTAGCCAATTTCCATTGTTTGCTTTGGGTTTTTTTTTTTTTTTTTTTGAGATTGTGCTTTTGCTGCCGATCAGTTTTTAAGATAGGAACTGAAGAAGGGCACAAAAATCACACAATATGCGTGGAATATAAATTTTTGTTTTCCAAATTTTAGTACAATTTGAATGTGTTTCGTAATCGTTTTGAAAAAGAGATTTGCAATTTACTGAACACAAAATGTGATTGGTTCACTCGGAAAATTGATCGTCTTCTACGACACCAAATTGAATAATATTTTGTAATATTTTTCAAATGTATTTAGAAAAATTTTATTTGTTTAACGATTCAGAATCAGCAAAGAATTACTTTAAAATTCGAAAGATAATTAATTAAATAAATAAATCATAGTTCTTGTCAACGGAAAGTCAAATCAGTTTACGGTTAAGTTAAGACAAATTTATAAGGTATTAAGATTATATAGATAGATAGATTATTATAGATAGATTGATTATATTCGCTGTGAGTGGTTTGGATGGGGCTGAGCTGAGGGTTGCGGGTTAAGGATAACGAAAGGCCTCACCTCGGGAAGGTTAGCTGCGAATAATACGAAATTTATTTATAAATTTATAAACGATTTAAGCAAGTAATATCCATGGGTGGGCATAGGCTTTGGATACTTGTCATTTATTATTATTATTTATTTGGGGTTTTGTGCACTGCGACCTGGTAGATCTATTGTGCCCCCTTCCGAGCTTATAGGTCCTCCATCAACCCGAGTTCCTGAACAAATGTCAGGATCTTTGATGGGTCGAGGGCTGCTATGTCTTTGACATTCACAACATGCATCCCTAGGATGCTGCATATTCTCCTGGCAAGGGCGATGCATTTTGTTAGGATGTGAGTTGAAGACTCCTCCTCGATCTCAGAAAACCAGCATTGGCTGCTGCTACAGATACCCATTTTGGACAGGTGGCTTTTTAGTCTACAATGTCCTGTCAGTAGACCGAAAAGTATCCTTAGCCTATTCCTGCCCATGGATATTATTTGCTTAACGACATTTTAGACTAAGCTAGACTATACAAACTAACTATAGGAACAATCAGTGTAGGTTTTGTGAGGAGGAATCCACAACGCACACCTTATCCAGGAAAAGATGCAGCATCCTAGGGATGCATGTTATGATTGTCAATGACATAGAAGCCCTCAACCCATCTAAGATGCAGGAACTGGGATTGAGGGAGGAGCTATAAGCTCCGAAGGGTCGCAGTCCAGAATCCCCAATTTATATAAAAATAGCGGTTATTGTTAGCTTGCAAAACTCCACAATATGAAAAGGATTCCAACTCGCAGTGAAAAGAATTTCTTGTTTTTAAAAACCACTTTTAAATGCAGCTGATTTTTTTTTTTTTTTTTTTTTTGTAGATAGAGGGGCAGGCAACGAGGCAAGCTGATTATGGCCAATTTATGCAGTGCTGGACAAAAATATATTGTGGACTTTTGTGCTGGGAAAAGCTTATTGAGAAAAGCAGCCATTAAAACTTGATTTCAAAGGCAGTTCGAGAAATTCAATTCAATTTATTTGGTCTGCGTATTTGTTTAACAATATGGCGAATGTGTTTTGTCTGCCTCTTTTTGTGTGTTGTTGTGTGTTGTTGTTGTGTTGTCTGTTTGCTAACAGAGCGCAACATTTATAAATGTAATTGTATAAATGGGCTGCTTATGCCAATAAGGGGGTGTTGGGGGGGCGTTGTGGCCCAGCTAAAAGGGGTTCTTGCCAATTTGTGCGGTGTGGGTTGCAATTGAGGTTAAGGCCGATACATGATGTCCACAGGGTTGATGTAATGGCCGCTGTCCGTTGGCTATTAGGGGTGGACTTCGGACTCTGTTATGGATTCGAATTCAATTCGAATCGCAATAATAAAAATATGGCCAGAGACCTGGCTGTGTGGAAGCGAGACAACTGCGACAACAACAAGTTCCAATATGTACAATATGAGAAGCACTTCAACTGCTCGGTCCACTCCCACTGCCGTAGTCACTCTCTGCACCAACGATACCACCACCACCACCACCACCACTACCACCATCTCCACTCACCGTTTTGTCGCGAGTCCAGCGGCAGCCACTTCAGGACCTCCAGTGCCGTCCATCACTAACACTAACGAGCTGCCAGGATTGAGCACTTGATGGCACAATCGAGTCGAGGGCAGCAACAGCAGCAGAGTGGGAGGGTGGTAGGGTGGTTAGCTGCCCATTTGCCTTCGTTTCCCGCACCACCTTATGCCTTACCCCTTTCCCACTGCCCTGCCCTGGCCGTGGTGTGCCGCTCTTCTCTCCTGTTCTGCGCTATCCTCTGCTGTCCTGTCCTGTCCTGTCCGATTCTCGCTCCAACAAAAGGGTCAATGCGTACAACAGAGCTTTGGTCGGTCCTTGGCTCAGCTCTGCTCTGCTCTGCCCAGTTCTGTTCTGGTTTCTGGCTGTACTTGTTCAACCCCTCGGACAGATTGACTTTTATGTTGATAGCTCTGCTCTGGCTCTGTATGTGTCTGCCTTTGCTCCTGTGCCCACTGGCGGCTTTTATCCATTTCGTCTGCCAGCCGAGTGTCTGTGTTTGTGTGTGTGTGTGTCCACTACGCAGTTACCGCTACCCACCCCTCAGGTGGCCATTTTGAATTTGGCGTTACACCTTCCGACCAGCCCAACAATTGATTTTAATAACTGAGTCGCACGCATTTGACCAGGTTCAGCTGCCGTTGAATTATGGCCCAAAAGTTGAGAAACTTTCGCCGCTTTTGGCTTTTTCAGTGACAGTTACTTTAAATGCCTTCACAGCTACTTTCCCTGCTCCTCCAATTAAACTGGGAACATGCTGTGAAAGCGTTTTTTTTTTTTAGAATATTGCATTTATTATTATCTTTTTTATCTTGCATTGTTGCAGATACAAATTTTACAGGAAAAATAAATGGGGTTTATGCCGATTAATTCTTGACCCAAGAGAACTATTAAATAAATTAGCTCAAATTTATGCTTGTAATCAGCAAAGATTAAAATAAGTATTTAAATAAATAATGGTATATATTATAGCTACATATATATAGCTATAGTTAATTCTTATTGGATTATCTATCCAGTTTTTTAAACCGGTCACAAATTCTGCTAAATTCTCATGTCAACAAGTAGCACTGAATCCTACTTAAGGGATTCCCCCCCAGATGAGCCCATCTATCAATCGCGCATTAGAGCCAAATACCCATCCGGTCAATTCACTTTGACAACATTGACACACACTCACACACACTCACACACACACACATGTGAGATATTGTCATCAAGCCCGAAAATTAGCTGGCCATGCTGTAATGCCGGCTTTACCTGAACCCACATATTCCTTGGCCACATACATGTGTAGCTCTAATAAGCCCAACAATAAGACGACTTAAGCCGGTGTCCAAGTGCCTGACTGTCCTGGCTGTCCTGGCTGTCGCCCAGCCAAATCCATTACACGCATCAAATGCTGCCTTCCATATGGATACCTAAATGCATGCGATATATATCTATATATATATCTTTATATATGGAGATGGGTTATACAAGAGCATACTTATGCTATGTCAGCTCTCTAGCCTATGCTCAATGCGAACAATTCTCATGCACACCGTTCCCCCCACAGTTCCCCCCAGTTCCTGCCGTTCCTCCAGTTCGTCTTTACCCATTCCCGTCGCCGTCGCCGTCGCCCTCTGCTCAGTCAACCCCATTGGCGTATTAAGACAAAAGGTTAAATTTAAATTTGAAACGCAAATGGAGATGGGACATCACGTAGTAGTTGTAAATGTGAATGAGGATGTGGATGTGGATGCGTGTGTGCCATGCGCCCTGGTCATACATTGCAATGTGGCTGGCCAAGAATCCATCCCTCCCTCCCCCGACCCATTTTCAAATCGAGCATCTAACCCACTCTGGGCTGGAGTGCGCCTCCAAGCATATTGTTGGCTCGGAATTGGATTGTTAGGCGTAAGGTGTAGCAGATGGTGTGTATTGTGAGTGTGTGTGTGTGTGTGAGTGTGTGTCGGTGTGTGTGTGTGTCGATAGAAGAGCGTCTCTGTGTGGCAAGGCATGGGTTCAGCCGTAACCCGACCATTGCTAGTCCAGGGTGGTTGCTATCTCACTTTGTCTTTGTGTGTTGTATGTGATTGTGATTGTGACTGTGTGTGTGTGTGTGTGTACGAGGAATAAAAGAAACTGTTGCAAAGGCCAGAGACGTGGCCCCAAGAAAAACAAGCAGAAGGAGCCTCAACACTGGCTAAGGATACGTATGCTAATGGACATTCGAGATTTTGGTTTTGGTATTTTAAGCAGCTGAGCGCTTCAGTTCTGTTCAGTTTATGTTGGGGTGTGTGTGTGTGGGTGTGTGTTGGTTGGTGGGGGGGGGGGGTGGTGTGGGAGAAGCTGATAAGTGCGTTTGAAGCCACCGTTCGAATGCTACGTGCGACTGACTGAGCGACTGACTGACTGACTGACTGGGCCATGGCCATAGCTTCGATAGCCTGGCTAAGCTGAGAGGATCTTTAGAGGGAGTGGGCTGGGCGCAAGGCCATGATACTCATTTTGTGATTGTGTGATGATGGATGGGACATGTGCCATGGGGACTTTAGCAGCATAGCTTAGGCTGCCGCAAATGCCGATAGCTGTCGAAGTGTACAGCCAGAGCCAGGACCTCGGGCCAGTTAAAGTCCTTGTTCCTTGTTCCTTGTGCTATTGAGCGTGTTGTCTGCGCATCCTTGGCACTAGCCCGCTCAACTATGTCGTTGAGAATGGATTCAAACGATTTAGCATTCGAAATAAGTTTGTCCGTTGTCCTCTATCCCCACTGTGCTGTGTGTGTGTGCTCTGTGTGTGTGTGTGTGTGTCGTGTGTGCTTTGCTTGTTTGTTTGTTGTGCGGCGCACTATTCATACCTGACACCCAACGACCATTAAATTCATAAAATATGCATGTGGATAAACATAATTCCGGGCCAAAGCGAGTAAATACTTTTGTCATGATTTGACCATGATTGAGTGTTTGTTCGGTATTTCCTGAGCCAACCTTGCCCCAAAAGAGCAGAAGAGGGGAGCGCTTCCAACTGGCCATAATTCATACGGTCGATTGGATTGCACACTTTCCAGATTAGTTACGGGGCAGCGACCAATGTCGGGCCCATTTCAATGGGTCAATGCTCAGGTGTCAAAGTTTATCAAAAAAAAAAGTTTCCTTTCCGTTGGGGTCGCTGTGGCATGGATATATTCAAATTTTTGGGTTCAGCTATTGGAATATGTAAATATCGTATTGATGTGTACTTAAGGGAATTGACAGGAAACAGTTGGCAACAGTTGCAGGACAATGGTATAAAGAGTGTGGGAGAGAGAGGGAGAGAGAGAGAGAGAGAAAGGAAGGGAAAGAGATGGCTAAAATATAAAGCAATTTCTGGCTTAATCTTTTTCTGTATTTAAGTTTTATATTTGAATTTGAAAAGTAATTATTATAATAGCAAAAGCAAAAAGTTTTTATTTATTTTTTTTTTTTTACACATTTAAATTGTTGCTGCAGATCGCTCTAAATTTATATATATTTTTATAGATTTTAGATTATAATTATAGATTTCCGATAAACCGACTGTTTAATTCTTTTTCCATTATGTGAAATTCTGTCGATGAGGAGAAAATTAACTAATAAATATTTTCCATATCAGTTGTATAAAATATATTGATACGATCCAAATGAACTGCCTACACTAAATTACAGATATCGAGGTCACAAATATATGGCTGATGTTGTTGAACAAGATTATATATTTTCTATATGCCAAAAGTTGAGCGTTCTGATTTCAATAGTTTTTATGCAAAAACAAAAACTTAAATTAGGCAAATATGCAGTAGGCTCACTGCAGTTGAAATGGGTATCGATGGAGAAAACACACACACTCACACACTCACACACACACACACACATATACACACTCACTCAGAGCTGGTTGACACCACCCACTTTGTGAATTTGTGTACTCATTAAAAATAAACGTTAACATTTTGCAGACAATTTCAACATAATTGGCCCACATCGAGCTGTTGCCAGGGTTGCCAATTTTGTACGGCCAACAGGGCTGGCGAGGGGAAGGATTAAATATGGAAAAATGAAGAATATGAAAATAATTAATAACAAATAACTAAACCAAAAACATGCAAGTGAGCATTTAAAACTCGAACAAAAAAAAACAATAAATAGATAACAAAACCGACTGCGAAATACTCTGATATCATATTCTGATTATCGATCTTATTGTGGGTTTTTTTAATTTATCGATTTTATCGATAGATTTTTCTAAACACCCCCAATTTTGATACTTTGCCTGACCATTTACTGGATGAACAAATGGAAAGAGAATTTACTCCTGATACATTTGTTATCAGAGTATAAAAACCAAAAATGATTGAAGAAGAGAGTGAGAGACAGAGACAGAGACAGAGCGAGTGTGAGAGAGAGAGAGAGAGTGAGATGAAATGGAACAAAATAGCTGTGTCATTTCTTATTTTTGAGTGCTAGTATTAAACATTTGAAATATCATACCATGATGCGGGACATGGGTCGTTTTGCTATACATATGAATATGAATGCCAATGTGTGTGTGTGTTGTGTGTGTGTGTGTGTATGTGTGTGTTTGTTTGTTTGTTTGTGTTGGCGTTATCCATTAGCTTATATTAAAATCATTTTTTGCAGACTGAATGGCTGCTGTAAAACTCAGTAGCAAACCACGCCCCAGACCCACAAACGACAGACACACAGCTAACAATCACGCACTCACCCACACCCACACACACACACACACATACACACATATACACAGAGATAGACACTCACTGGACGGAGGCAAGAGATGAATGGGCCCGGCACAAATGTACCGAGTTGGTCGCATTGTTTAATGAAAGTTCTTTCCGAAAAACTTTTGCAAGCCGCTTACGGGAATGTGGACTCAGCTCTCTCTCTTCCTCTCCCTCTCCCTCTCTCTCTCTCTTGGTATGAGTCCTCATGAGTATGCATGTGTGTGTGTGTACGCTCTCGTCCTGGGACATTGGCCGCACGTATGCAAATGTGGCTTCGGCTGTAGCATGTGCAGATGGCCAAATGGGCAGATGGGCAGAGGAGGCGCGTCTGGGGGACGCAGCACGCAGCACGGCGATGCGACGTGTGGTGTCAGACGCCAGTTGACAGCATGTTTATTTGTTTTCCCTTGCTTACAGGCAATCCCTACCTTAGTACGCTCCCCTCCCTCCCCCCTACTCAGCTACTACTACTCAAAGGGACTGAGAGCATCAGAATGTAGCCACTGTCAATCTGAGCGACCATCTTCCTCATCTTTTCCATTTTCCAGCTCATTATGGGGCCCAGTTGATGCTGCTACTGCTGCTGCTGCTGCTGATGATGATGATGATGATAATGAAGATGATAATGATGATGATCTGTTGGCCGGAATGTTGTGAGTGTAAGTGAATACAGTCATGCGAGTATCTGGTAACATTCATACGAATAGCTGCATAAGACAAACTGATATATAAATGAATATATATATATATATTTTTATGTATATATATATATATATATAAATATATACATATATATAAAATCAAGTAATATTCTCATCTGATCATAAGTGAGTGTCTACTGCCGAAACAAATGAATATGAAAAATAAATAAAATTCTCAACTAGTTTATTAAATGAGTTCAAAAGGTACACAAACAATGAATACATTCATTTATATTCATTTATATTTAGTGCACAATAAATACACTCAATTTAAATTCAAATATTTATTGAATATTTCTCAATTCATTCATGAATATATCTAAATGAGTCTTACTTATTTTGCTTAGTATGAATATATTCAATTATAATGCAACTATTCATTCAGTGAGTGTATTCACTTGATGAGTGTTTCTACGCTAATGGACTTGCTTGCATTTTGTCCAACATTTCCCATTCACATTCACATTTACACTCACATTCACATTCACATTTACACTCACATTTACACTCACATTTATATTCACATTTATATTCACACACATCAAAACACTCAGATGTCCACATTGCGGTCCGTTCGTCCACTCGGTGGTCCGCCATATGTCCGCTTTTGGGACATGCGCGATATTGCACTCACAGATAGACACACACACACACACACACGCACAACCAATCTGTCTGTGTATTGTGCTTTATCCTTTGGTTAGATGCGTCCGTCCATTTGCCCATCGCCCATCGCCCATCACTTCTCAGCTGAATGTGTGAGTGTCTGTGAATACATATGTGAATGTATATCCCTCTCTCTCTCTCTCTCTTTCTCGATGTGTGTGTGTGTGTGTGTAATTCCTTGTTGTTGTCTCTGTAGAGGACTTTTGGTCCATTTAACATGTCTCATAATAATTGTGATTGGGGTTTATTTCGCATTCATTTGAATATGAATTAGCATCGTTTCGCATTTGAATGTCCAAAATGGGCCACAGTACGCCCAGTGGGTGGGTGTGTGAATGGATTCTGGGTGGTGCTTTGGAGTTTTGGGCTGGGGTCAGGCAAAAGAACGATGCTGCTGAATGGATGAATAGGCCAGAATTTTGCCAATTTAGCAAAAAGGGAAACGTTCCGATTGTATCTGCCAGTGGACGACACACACACACACACACACACACACACACACACATGCACATGCACAGCTCATGTAGCAACACATCTTTAAGGATCTGAGGCAGCTGGCCACGTGAGTTGGGCGTCAGTCAAGAAATGCTCCGTTCATCCGTCCAGTTGGGTGGTTGACACTCGTAAAGACGTAAAAAACTATGCAACATTTTTAACTGTCAGTTTTGTGCAGTCACCAGAAGATGTTCTTCCCTCTTCCCCCCTCTCTCTCTCTCTCTATAAATGTGTGTGTGTGTGTGTGTGTGTAGAGACAGGATGCGCACCAGGCCGCATACCGGGAATGATTCAACTACATTCGCTCCGGGCTCGTCTGACGCTCGTTTGGGGAATTTGCTCTTATTAATTAGTGCAAAACGGCCCTTTGGGGGACACAGGACCGCAGCCGGGTTTTCTATGTGGCTTTTGATTAAAGAGTTAAAATGATTGCCGAGTGGTCAACTGTACACGGCAACTGCGTAATACCAGACACCACCACCCAGCACGACTCACACACACACACACACACACAGACACACCCAGACAGTTACTTATTATTGTGGGTTGATTCTGGATTCTGGTGGAAATCAGATTTATGTTGTTATCCCATCTTATCATTCCTAGGCTGGCATACTAAATGTTTAATTAATAAGAGAATTCATATGAATATGTTCAACGATATTTCAGCTTAGGATAAGAGTTATTTTCTTTAAAGATTCAAATATTTATTCTTTTTCTAATAATTATTGGCAATAATTCTAATAAATTAGCATTGCATTTTCATGGATCAGTTGTCGATTAAAGTATTTCTGAGATGTTTAACTAATTTTCGAATATAGCACGAGATATGTTTTCATACCCAGAATAAACTGCAATGATTTTTTCTCTGAGCATTATTTTGATATTGGAAGTACTCGAAGTTCTGAGGTAATTAATAAATATTTGTAATATTTGTGTATTATGTTCGGTATGGTATATAATATATTTTGAATTTTCGCGGGTTACGAGTACCAACATAACGCCACAAAAAAATTGAAATTCGAATATACGTAACCCGCGAAAATTCAAAATTCGCGATACTTTTTGAACACACCTCGCAAGATATGTAAAGAAAATCGGTGGTTTTTTGTTTTAATTATAATACTTGAGAAGCTATCCTTTTACTCTGATTTCTATAACAAATGTGATTAAATTTAGTTTAAAGAGTTTGGTTAGCTTTCGAGTCCAAAAATTGTAATTAAGCTGAAATTTATTTTTAAAAATTTAAAATGTTGCTTTGCATTTTTTCTCTCCTTTTGAAATGTTTTATTTGCTGTGAAAATATTATTTCTCATTTGCTTCTTTTAGCGTAAAAATAATTAATGATTGCATATATATATATATTTTGGGTTTATTTGTTAGTTTGACTATTGTGCCACCAAGAGTTACATTTCCTTTCTCATTTCCAATCCCAAGCCCATTCCCCATTTCTATTTCCATCTCTAATTGCTGTTGTTGAGTTTGTCTTGCGGTGAACGCCTTGCAAAAATTTTAAAAAAATTGCCCATCGCCCAGTGTCAGGATGTGCCAGGAGCTGACACAAAACGCATAAATTGTGTCAAAAAAGAAAGTGCAGTTGCTGTTGTTGTGTGTGTGTGTGTGTGTGTGTTGAGGACAACGGGATATCAATCCACAGAAACATGCCCTTTCACACCGCGTTATCAGCGACCCTCAGCAGCAGCAGCAGCAGCAGCAGCCCGACGAATGTCCTGCCAAAGGACCTTCTGTTCGTCATTGGCAGCACATTAGATCATAAATAAAATTAGAGCAGCGCCTCTGCTGTCCATTACCCGCGTCCTATCAGATACGCCTGGTGTGCAAATGTATCTGTATCTGTATGTGTATCTGTATCTGTATTTGTATCTGTATGTGCTACTCAGGCCATCGATATTGTGTCTCTGTGTGCGTTTGAATGGGTTGTGTAATATTGATTAAATTGCTGAAACTCTTCTCTCCTCTACGCTCCTCTCTTGTCTACTCTTTTCAATTTTTATTTTTTTTTATTTTTAAAATTACTGTAAAATTTCGCACACTCACCCAGTGGTAACTGCCTCATCCTGGTGTCCGTGTCCGTTTCACCCTTTTGCCATTATCCGTTCGATTGCTGCTTCTGCTGCTGCTAATAATATTGACACAAAGGATACTTTTTGGTCGTGCACTTCATACAAAAGGTATGAAAAAGAGGATGAAATACAACAACAACAACAACAACAACAGCAACAACAACAACAACGGCTTTGATCGGTGAAGTCAATTGTAACACATCGAATTGTTCGCATTGATAGATTTTGATTTATTTGCAGTTATTTATAGGCCTTCAACTGGCACCAGCCAGTGCTTGTGTGTGTGTGTGTGTAGTCGATGACTCGACGCCTCATTGAGTGACTGCCGTGTGGCAGTGGCACTAACTTTACCTACTTCACAGCGACATTAGATTATCCGTTCTTATCCTCGATTTTTGGTTTTTACCCTTTTAGTCACTTTTCGCAGCGAAAGAATCGCACATATATATATATATATATATAAAATACATATATATATATATATATAAAATACATATATAAAAAATATATATATATATATATTATATATAAAAGACGCAAAACCTTGCCACATAATGCACATATTGAAAATTGCATTTGAATCGAGCTGAAACCTATTTTGCACTTGATTAATTTCAAATTATGCATTAAATTAAATAATTAAATATAAAACCAAATTGTAAAAAATGTCAAGTTTTATGCTTTATAGTGAAATCTACATTGACAAACAAAATTTATATTTACATTTATCGAATATATAATTTATTGATCAAAAAGCAGCAAGTAAATGGAAATATTAAAAATTAGAATGTGTTTTGCTGCAAAATGTATCTGTATCTTTAAGATACTTTTTGTGCAATTGTTGGCACTTTGTAGTTTTAATGATGTTTCTGCTTCTTCTTCTTTTTTTCTTTCTGCGTCATTTTTGCAACTGCTGTCCGATTGTCCAATCGTCCAACAAACCAACTGTCCGCCAACCGCAGCCCATGGCCAAAGGGTGGTTCAGATAACTCCAAAGACTCCAGCCATGTGTGTGTGCGTTGTGTGTGTGTTGTGTGTGCGTGTGTGTGTGTGTGTGCTTATTGCATATCCTTAAGGTAATCACATTCACAATATAATAAAACCATGCGGTGACGTTCCTTTTGCGTTTCAGCTGCCGCTGGCCCAGCGACTGTTTGCGCTACATTTGCGGTTTCAGCGACTGCTGAATGCGCTGCACAACATTTGTAACTCGGTGTGTGTGTGTGTGTTGTGTGTGGGTTGGCTGAAGCGCATTTGGCCATGTGGTTAGAGCCGACACATGAGTAGTATAAGAAAACGGTTGCTTTCCAAGTCTCTTTTTTTTTTTTTTTTTTTGGTTTTTTTTTTTTTTTTTTTTTTTTTGTGGAGCGTCTTCTTTTCGTTTATTTTGAAAAGTTTGTTGGTATCCGGCTACAAGTCCCTTGGGCAGCATTTACCACCCCATTCACAGCCAGCTGCGAAGAAGACAACGGCGCAGCAAACCACCCACACACACACGACCCACACACACACACACACACACACCTTTGGCTCTTGTTTGAAATTCTTCAAGTTAATGTTGTTGTTCCTGTTTGCTTCTTTTATTTTCTGGTTGGTAACTGTGTTGTTTTTTCCTTTCCCAAAATGGACATATGGCCATTGGCATGGCCGAGCCCTGTAACCATCCCACATCCACATTTATCAGTGCACATGTGTATGTGCATGTGTGTGTGTGTGTGTGTGTTGTTATCTCCATGTGGGTTTTAAAACCTTAAACAATTTCGGCAACGGCTTGCGAATAGACTGTAAATTGGGAAATTAATGGCCCTGTTACGGCTCGTGTATTGTTTTTTAAAGGGTTTTCCTTTCCATTTTTTTTTTTGTATATATCTTTTCCTTTTAACAGTTCGTCGTTTTTTTTTTCTCGCACGAACTGACTGATAGGAGGCGTTTACCGCCCGCTGGGCGGGGTTACCTCTGGCCTATGTGCAACTCGAATGGACTCTTGCATTTTTGTGGCTTTCATTTCGACTTGCAGCTTTATATATATATATATATATACTCCGATTTGCCTATTTGTGTCTAGCTATAACTGAGCATTCTCATCTCAAAAGTCTCCGAACTAAAACTGCCAGATTTAACTCGTTTAATAAATACTGTCACATTATTAATTAATTATTAATTAATAATATTAATATTAAGTTATTTTTAATTGAGTTTTAATTTAGTAAATTCTACTTGATTTTGCCAGAGATCTGAAATCACCTTTTGCTCTTTCCTTGATTCGAATCGTCTGAAAAGGTATTTTCCTTGCAATTCTCACATCTAATTTGCATGTTTAATTGAAATGTTCGTCTTCTAATTATTATATATAAATAAATTCAATTAAAGCAGATAAGATAATCGGTGGATGTGAATAAATAATTGAGCACAAAAAACCGGGGAATAAATGTAAACATTTGCTTAACAAGTGCAGCAACTGAACCGAAAGACCAAATTGAAGGCAACTGAAGTGGGTAAAAACGAGTAAAAACAATAAGAAAACTCGGATATATACCCAGGGATAGCGGGAGGGGGAGGGGAAGAGGGATAGAGACAGAAACATCAAAAACATATGCAAAAAAAGAAAATTTAAAATAATAACAACCCAAAGGAAAACAACATTTGCAGATATTTTCGACGCATAAATGGGAGGGTTTTTGGTTAGCCAAACGGACCGGTCAGGACATGTACAGCTCCCCCAGCCATTCATACACACACACAGAGCAAACATAAAGCGCCATAAAAACACACACACACACACATACAGATGCAGACAGAGGACTATAGATCGAATGGAGTGATACACGTTGGGATCCCGAAACGCACGCCACGCTGCTTGGACTCTTAGAGCGTGTGTGTGTGTGTGTGTGTGTGTGTGTGTGTGTGTGTGTGTGTGTATTGTATGTGTGTTGTATGGTGAGCTGTGCGAAATGGACGGGACAGCGCAGGACCTTTTATATTTACATGTCTTAAAATTTTAAAAAGCACCACAGCAGCGACCAGGCGACGACCAGAAAGGACCTTGGCAGCTGTTTTGCATATATGTGTGGGTGTACCAATGTGTGTGTGTGTATGTGTGTGTTTGTGCTTTTGGGTGTAGTTTTGACAACGAGCATTGGACCAAAAAGTTTGCTCTTTGTATCTACACATATGTCCATATGCAGATATATGTGGGAGTGTGTCTGTGTGTGTGTGTGTGTGTGTTTGTGTGTGTTTTGTGGTCCTTTTTGGGTGGCAGAAGGTCCAGAAGCTTGTTCGGTTGCCCGGTTCCGTTTCATTAGTTGGACTGTCGTTTCGTTTACCTTGTAGCTATGCAAAGCGAAGCCAGCTGGGGGGAGATGTACAAGCATAAATATATATGTACACACACACACACATATGCTGTGTGTGTGTGTGTGTGTGTGTGAGTGTGTTTTGTGGCTCCACCGAATGCCGAATTGGATTTATACGTGTATAATAAAAGTACTTGACGGGAGGGCCAAAACACTAAATGACTATAAAAAGCACTTTGAAGAGGGTCAAATGGAGATAAATTTGTGTGTGCTCCACTCGCTCTCGCTCTATGTGTGTGTGTGTGTGTGTGTGTGTGTGTGGTCATACATACATATGCATAGTAGCGCAAGGACAGCTGGGGGGGGGAGCTGTGCTTTAAGGATATTTGCTTGTGTCTAATGTGTTTTTATTTTCCAGCTCGTTTTCGTCTTACGTTTTACGATTTCGACGGTCACTTTTTGTGGACGTGGCAAACATTGCCGGGCGTCAAATGTCCTTCGTCCTGCGTAAAAGGGCTATTTGCATGCATGCATGCGTGTGTGTGTGTGTGTGTGTGTCTGCTAGCGCGTGCCTTTTGGGTGGGGTTCTCCGTTTGGTTTGGGATCTTGTGTATTTTATGGCCACACGCACACACACACACACACGCACAGCATTTCTTTTAGCGCCTTTTGACATCGGTCGTTCGGTCGCTGGTCCAACCGACAACTCGCCCCGTCATTTGAATGGTACCCATTCATCCGTTAGGCAATCCCAAACATCCCAAGACCCCATCCAAAACTTTGCCAATTTCCCATACCAATTTCAGATAGTATATTACTAAGAAAGTAGTTGGGGGGGTTGTGGTGGGGGGGGGGGGGCGATGGAGTTGATTCCAATGGGACTAGCAAATGCTCTGTTCCACAAACTTAATAGTTAAATTCTGTATAAGAATTGTTTTTGATATCTTCTACAGATTTATAATTATTCTATTCAACTGAAATCTGCTTAAATTAAATAATAATAATTTTAAATACTGATATTCAAAATATGAATTTTTAAATTCCACGATTCCATTGGCTTTTTCAACTGCCAACTTATCTGCTAGCTTTTTTTTAAATCACAAAAAAAAAAGTTTGCAATTTACCTTTTTGAGGTAGCAAACTGTTTTTTTATTTTTTTATTTTTTGCCAAACGAACTATTGGTAATACGATACTTTTGTGCAGGGTTGAGATGCGCTGGACGTTTCCATCCATTTCTAATTGCAAACTGTCAATTACTTTGAGAATACGCTTGAGTTATGGCTCAAGATTGGCCCCTCACCCATTTCCCGGCGGAATATCAAATATAGTAAATGCTCCATTGCGATGTAAATTGGCCCTTCTGGCAAACGGACAGCGAGTCAAATTGGCAAGTTTTATGGCTTATAAAAAACCAATAGCAACAACAACAACAACAACAACAACAAAAACGACTACAATATTAGGAGCAGCAACAGCAGCAAATTCAGAGGATGACTTGTGCTAGTGGCCAGCATTGTAACCCGATATCCGACGCCGACGCCGATGTCGATGTGGATGAGGATGGTTGGAGTCGTTACAGTTACCATTATGTGGCGTACTTCTCTCCACCCCCTGCTCGCACCCTTTTGCTTACGTGAGTGCGACAAGTCGCGTCCAAGTTTTTTTTTTTTTTTTACGCATAAAACATGATTAATTTCTGTGCGTATTTTTATGCACTTCAACCTTGTTGTCCAACTGAGAAACAAGACAGCGAACAACTGCAAGAAAAAAAAGGAGAGCAAAAAAAACAAAAAACAAATCAATCATTTTTGTACATTTTCCTTGTGGGCTTTCCCGAGGAAAAACTAAAACATGCCGCCTAATTGGGGTGCCTGCCATTTGGCCCAAGCGCACTTCTCCCATCCAAGTCGCAGGACATTTGACCACTGGGCAAGGTTTGGCCAAACGAGTTGAGCGACACAAGTCTTAGGGGGTTGCTTTAAGACAGATATCTCCAGCCGGGCACTTAACTGGACGCTGCTTGGACTGTGAACTGTCCAGCTTCGGTCCTCTGGCATTTCGCCTCGATCACCTTTTGATGTGCATCTTGCTTGAGACGCGTGTCAAAACACGTCGGCAGAGTTCAAATTGATTATCCTTGAATCATTATGAATGCACTCGGTTGTGGTACATTTGAGGGTCAAGATATTTGACAAATTTATAATGTTTCTCATTTTGTTTTTTCATTAATTTAGATGGGATTTAAAAACAATAAAAAGTTTAATTTAATAATTAGATTAGATTAGATTAGATTGCAGAATGCACAATTATAATTATAATAGTTGTGTTTCATATTAATTTTACATTTACTGATTTAAGACTTATTAATTTTTTCAAATATTTTCCTTATTTTAGTTTCCTTCTCGTTTGGCAATTATTTAATTTTACCTATTCCTGCTAAATTTTTTTCATTCATTTAGATGGGATTTAAAAACAATAAGAAGTTTAATTTAATAATTAGATTAGATTAGATTGCAGCATGCACAATTATAATTATAATAGTTGTGTTTCATATTTAATTTAATTGATTTAAGACTTATTAATTTTTTCAAATGTTTTGCTTATATTTTTAGTTACCTTCTTGTTTGGCAATTATTTAATTTTACCTATTCCTGCTAATTTTTTTCATTAATTTAGATGGGATTTAAAAACAATAAGAAGTTTAATTTAATAATTAGATTAGATTAGATTGCAGAATGCACAACTATAATTATAATAGTTGTGTTTCATATTAAATTTACATTTACTGATTTAAGACTTATTAATTTTTTCAAATGTGTTGCTATTTTTTTTAGTTTTATTCATTTTTGGCAATTATCTAATTTTACCTATTCCTGCTAATTTTAGTTAATTTATTTTCACTTTATGCCACAGAAAACTTCCATTTAAGTCTTTCTTCAATATTTGTCTTTTTTTTAACAATTTGTTTTATTTCTATTAAGAATTACATAAGTCATTTATTTATATCTTTTACTTTTCTTAGGATTGAGTTTTCTGAGCATTTAAATTTTTATTTCTATTATCCATTTTATCTTTTATTAACATTTACTTAATTATTTACTTAGTGTTCGTATAACATACCAATAAAACTGAATCACAACTAGCCAGGCGAAGGAATTTCATCAACTGACGCCTTTCTGCAGCACCTCTGATCCTCAGTGCTGTTTGCTACAGTCGCGTCCAAAATATTAGTCTAGCTGGCATGGCAAAAGGTCACGCAGCAGGCACCTCCCCGATCTGATTGGAATTATAGTTCGCCCAATCGGGAGTATTTGACGTACTGCTAGGGGTAGTTGGTGATCTCGACTGCGAATCATCCCTTAATAAATATATGTTGGAATGTGCGTGAAAGAGATGGACTACGTGTGTGTGTGTGTGTGGAAGAGGGTGCAGAATAAGAGACGGAAAGTGAAAACATAAATCGTAGAATAGTTAAAATTTACCTGAAGTATTTGCATAGCTCAAGTTTCAATTGTTACCCAAGCCAAAGCGAAAGAATAAAGAAATTGAAAATAGATCTTTTCATAGTTATTCGTGTAATTTATGATAATTTACTTCAAATCAGCTCAGTTAATTTACACATTATTTGGTTATCTAATTTTATCTTAAGATCTTTTCAATTTTATTAAAATATTTTGTTTTTTAGTTTACAATGTTTTTCTTTTGGAATTATTATTAGTTTATTGTATGCATAGTGTATATATATATATATGTATAGATATTAATATATAAGTGGAAATGGAATAAGGGAAATATATTATAGAAAGTTTCTTAAACAAGTCGATTGCAACTTTAGTGAACTGCTGAACTGCCTCGAAATTGTGTCATCGCCACATTTTTAATAGTTCTTCTCTAATATTGGAAATTTCCATTTGATCAATAAATAAATCGAAATCATTATACATTAGTCAACCAATTCAAATCAAATCAATTCCCGTATTAAGTATTGCCTACTTTTTGGGATTGGGGGCAACTCGGCAGTGGAACGATGGAATGTTTATCAAAAGAAAATGATTTGCCTGACGAATGTGGAATGTGTGTAGTTTTTGCGTTTCAACTGAAGCGAGTCAAGTTATTTGTATAAGGCCAACTGGTAGGGGGGGGGGGGGGTGTCTTGGGAGCTGCTTGGGTGGGTTTGTCAGGACGTCTTGTGTCTAGACCTAAAAACAATGAATGTCGAATATCTGTTTGTGATTTGTTTAAAATACTTTTCAAAGGTACACGAGAGAGAGGGAGAGAGAGAGACGCTTATTTGAATATTTTTCGAGTGGTCTCAAATTAATTTACACCCAATACACACACAGTTACACACGTGTGGAACACACACACACACGTGAGTGGAAGCGGGCGGCGTCGGGTGACAAACGACAACTTTGGCACAGAAGGGGAACAATTAGAAGCCAAAAAAGCCGAAGCCAAGTCGCCAACGAGCACAAAAGGCCGCCAGCATCGGCTTTTGCTCACCGTTTTCTATATATATACATACATACATACATATGTACATATATGTATATACTTACTTGTGTGTTTTTGTCACATGTGTGTAGCATTGAGTTGCGTGTGTGTGTGTGTTTTTTTTACGACATGGCTGCAGCTTCACATGGCTGATTCGCAATGCTCTCAATTCCCAACAGTGCTCCAATCCCCCAACGCCAACCTCCCACCCCCCCCAAAAAAAATTCATACTCTTTCTCGTTCTTGGACGCATTCATTCGGTTTGGCTTTCTCGTTCTCACGTTCGCGTCGAAAACAAAAGGTTAAATTCGCTTTCAAATGGTCAGAATTATTTAATGAGATGGGTTTTTTGGGTGGCTGGGCAGACGACGATGGCGATGGCGATGGCGATGGTGATGGCAATGGCTTTAGCTATGGCCATGGCGGACAGGCAGGCGCACTGCGCCCGACATGCCAAGAGTGGGCGACACACCAACACGATGCCAAACAAGCTGTACATATGTGTATGTGTGTGTGTGTGTGTGTGTGTGTGTGTGTGCAAGCTGAAAAAGGGTTATTGCTGCCAGCAAGTAAACACCACCGGCTGCCCAGCTACCAACCGGACAGCCGACAGTCGACGGCCTTTGGCTGCTAACCGACCATCCAGCCGTAAATCCACCCGCCGCCATTACAACTGTATATTTCTCTCCGAATGTGTATGTGTGTGTGTGTGTGTGTGAGATATTCAATGGTTGCCGAAACGGACGGCTGGCCACTGCCCTGCCTTAGTTTTGGAAACATGTCCAGCCTTGGCAAGTTTCTTGTTCACAATTAGCAAAACATGAAAAGCGACCAAAATTCAAATTCAGCTTCAGTTTTGATATTGCGCAGGTCCAAAAGCAAAAGCAATCCAAAATAAAGATATGCCAAATTATTAGAAAGCAAGACAGAAAATAACATACACTTTTTTTTAGGCTGCAGTTCAACTGCTGGCATAAAAAATGTACATTTTCATTTATAAACTTAAATGCGAATTTGTAAACAATTAACGCAATTATTAAACATTTCTTTGTATGAAAGTATGGACAACATTTCATTATAAATTTCATTTGTTGTTATTATTATAGTTATAGACTGGAGTTAACATTTACTCCGAAGTTAACAAAATTATGTTTGGTACATTTCTATTTATATTTATATTTCTATTTATATTTATATTTTTATTTCTATTTATATTTCTATTTTTATTTCTATTTCTATTTATATTTATATTTATATTTATATTTATATTTATATTTTTATTTGTATTTCTATTTATATTTCTTTTTATATTTCTATTTATATTTCAAACTGTGAAGCTAATACTTCACTATTTTTGTAGTTATATATATTATCTGAAAGGCACACAAGTTGCTCTACGCATATCTCGATCCTACAACTTAAATCTTAAGACCGATTATTCCTATCGCAGTTACATTATAAAGTGGGCTTCATCGTCACTAGAGTAAATATATTGATATATGACAAGTTTCAATTCAATAGATTTAAATCTGAAAAAGTGAAACTTATTTAAAAAAAAAAATAAGTGTAAGCATAACCATTATCGATTCGACTGGTGATGCTGATCATGAATATATACACCTTATAGTCCCTCAATAGTAAGCTTCAATGTGTTTAAAAATAAATATTAAAAATATATAATACACACACAGCAAAGTAATAAAAACCACAGATTTGTTTAATACAAAATATATATTTTTTGATTTGCATAATCTTAAATCTAGTCTGCTTCAGAAATATTAAAAAGTTTCCCGAATTTCTTCTAGGACTTCGATAGAGATAATCATTTGCGAGTTCTAATAAAAATACATTTCTGTGTTTACAAATTGTATTATTAATCTGAATAAGCCAAGACTTGATCGGAAAGTCATTAATTTTAAAAAAGTAGTTGGAATTATCTATATATAAATAAAAATTGATAGTTATTTTAAGTTAAACCACTTACAAAAAGATATTACTTTTGAAAATCAATGCAATTTGACAATGTTATGTTATGTGGATAATTATTATTTATCCCAATTCGTAAAAAATTATTATTATTATTATATTAATTATAACTAATTATAAGATAATCTCGATCTATATCGAGCATTCAAAATTCGTGTATCTAATCTAATCAGTTACAATATATTTTCTTTAAATCATTTTTATTTGCATTACTAATAATATTTTACGTATTTAATTATTTAATAATAAATCTTTGATATATTATATATCTAATAATATCTGGCTAAAAAGACGAACATATTCCAAGTTTCATTAATATTGTCTTGGAATGAGCATTTACTATTTGGAACTTAATTTATCATCAGGGCTGTCATTAGACTAAGCAGTGTGATAAAAGTGTCCTTTGAAGTTGTTGTTGTTGTTGTTGTTGTTGGTTGGACAGTGTCGGGTTCTTTATGCATGTATGTATGTTATACGTGCTATATATGTATGTACTCGTATAAGGCAAATGCTATTTAAATATTCAATTCTAATTCCAAGTGTACATAAGTTTCAATTATGTGCCGCTTGCTGCACAAGCTCGCTTCGAGGGTTGATTGCCAAACTTTATAATGAGAGCAAGGAACACACGCGTGCCTCAAAATATTTACACACAATGGGCAGGGATCGGGATCGGGGAGACATTCGCTGGCCGTTGGTCGGCCGGTCAGCAACGGCGTTGGCCTTTGGTAATTTGTTGAGCTTCGTCTCTCTATCTGTATGTGTAGTGTGTGCATGTGTGTGTGTGTGTGTGTGTGTACGTGAGTCGCTTTTCAACCCTTGATAAAGTTGCATGTGGGAATGGTAACGGGGGGGACGCAGCCATTGCATCTGGTTCTATCAACCAAAACTGGGAGTTGAATTTTGGGTTAGGCAACCAAACGAGTGTGTTTCAGCTGGCATCGAAATAGAAATCGAAAATAGGCACAACACACACACACACACACACACATATACACATACAGAGAGGAAGAGGGAAGGCGACTCGGACTTGGAATCGGAGCCAGTTGGACAGGCACGCACGAAGAGAGATTAAAGGTTACCACTCGCGACCTTGTCAGGGGCCCCGTTTGAGGCACTGACTCGACGTGGCATGGCGTGGCGTGGCGTGGCGTGGCAGCTTGGCAAAGCAGCTTGTGGCATGTACGTGCTCGTTGTTGCCGCTGCCGCTTACAGCAGTAAGCTGGCCAACCCATTAAAGCGAATCGTAAATCAAATGAGTTGCATAAATGCCTACAAAATGTTTCAATGTTTTCCAATTTTGCGGCCTAAGATAAAAAAAATAAAATATTTATATATATATAAAAAAAAAATATATATATATATAAAAATATATATATATGAATATATATATATAAATAAATATATATACAATTGCCAAGTATGCAATAAACATTTGTTTACAGCCCATTTGTAGTCTGTTTAAACTGTAGTTTGCTGTGGTACTTGAGGGAAACAGGGGAGTGGAAGGAAGATGGGAAATATATTTGGAACTGCTAATCCTAGAAAACTTTACTAGTTTTCAGCATATTCTATAAGTAAAGTGTTTTGTGGCAATTCACACAAATGTTAACTGATTTTTAAAGCCATTAAATCACCAAAAAACTTTACATTTTCAGATGTTTCAGTTAACAGCTTAATTAAGGCTTAATCCTCGCTTCCCTCATCTATTATTTTTTTCAATTTATTATTTTTTAATATTTAAAATTCGACATTAGGTTTTAATTTATTTATAATTAAATGATTTTTATGATTTTAGTTTTACTCTGTTTTGCTTTTGTTTTGATTTAAATTAAAAGTTTTAAATAGATTTACTTAAGATAATGCATCAATAGGAAGATATAGTCGCCAACTTTTATATGGGAAAACACTTGCAGTAAATTAATATATCAGATTTCTCAAATTTTCCATTTTTAGCTACAACATTTGCATATGTTCTAGAATAGAATCCATTTATATATTTTATGTCTGTTTCTGTGTGTGTGTGTGTGTGGTCTCTGTCTTTCCCCTTTTCCCTTTCCCCTCCCTCCCCTTTCTCCTCACTCTCGAGTTTTGTATGTTTTTGGCCGCGTGCAGCTAACCTAGTCAAATAAAACACTTTCTAAATTTTGACTTTGGGCAGAAACCGCATTCATTACTCTTAGCCAAAGGATGTGTAACCCTTGCAGGAATTTACCGTTTTTAATCTCATTTCAAAAGTCCTTTCCAGGCGCCGAACACACACTTACACACACACACACACACACACACACATGTGTGTGCATATGGTGTAAATATGAGTATTGGTCCAACTTGGCTAGTGTCAGATGGAAAAATAAAGTTCTGGTCGAGGGCTTTTTGGGGTTCGCTGGACGGGTTGCGTCGGGCTGTGAATTGAAAATGATGGTCCGACAGATTTTCAAAATTGCCAGCCGCCATTTGAAAAGCCCGTGGCGGTGTTGGCAGGGGGCAGGGGGGGGGGGAGCAGACAGCCGACAGGCAGTTGTTGCAAGTGCCTGGCTGGGTTGGGGGCAGACGATGAACGCGTTGTGGGGTAGAAATAGAGTATGACTTGGGGAGAGGAGAAGGTGTGGGGTTTGTGGGGTACAGTAGGACTCGAGGCGACCGCAGACCTGAGCCTTGAGCTGGGTAAATATTTGTGGTTTCCGAAAGGATACTTTTAGCTATGCGTAAATTCAAAAAGGCAAATTGGCAACTTCTGAGCTGCAAACCCAATGCCCACAACTGCCCCCCACCCCCTCCCCTTCATTGTGATGCGGCGGCAGGCTCCCCGCTCGCGGCCTGGTCTCATTTGCTGCCCGTTGCTGCTGCTCCATGTGTTTGTGTGTGTGTGTGAAGATACATATCTGCTGGCGTTGCGTCAGCCACATCAACAAACAGAAACGCACACAGACACATATGGAGCTGCTGCTGCGCCAGCGGCGCTATTTGAGTAAACTGTCCCGGCCAAGAAGATGGAGGATGGAGGATGGAGGATGTAGGTTGTGGGTTGTGGATTGGGGGTTTGTTGCCGGGAGTCCTGGCACTGGGGCGTTGGTGATTTCATTAGGATGGTGACCAAATAGATTTATTAATCCTAAGGCTAATAAATAGTGTGCGACATTAAAACACACGCACACCCAAAAAACACCAAAACACTGAAACAGCGAACCACAGAGCAGCATCCAGCATCCGCAGCATCCGCATCATTTTGAACCGGTTGATGCTCAATCCAGGGGTGGCTGCTCCTGCTGTTTATTTTCGGGTGTAAAAGGGCAAATTTCGCGGTCTGTTTTTTTTTTTGTTTTGTTCTGTGCAGCATCAGCAGAGAGATCACAACCCCCTTTAGGCAGCCTCAACCCCTGCCCCAGCAACGAGAGCCATTGGTCAAATGAGGATGGGAATGAGACAATTAACCTTTGCCGGCTCCGAGGATCTGCCAATCTCTCTCTCGGTGATGCTGTGAGCCTGTTTTAATGTACAAAAAAACCAACATGTTTTTTAACATCATTTTTTAAGGGGTTTTTATTGTACTCGAAGCACTTTAACCTCTCTTAATAACTAGTTGACCCGCTGACCTTTTGCCGCTTGCAAATTGCAATTGTCGCGTTTTTGTCGTGGAATTTAATTAGAGGCAAAGCGCTGAGCTGAGAATTTGACAATTGACTGTTCGTCGCTCAGTTGAGAGGTGAATAGTTGCATTCCCAACTGAACTGAACTGAACGTGCAACAATGCCACATGCCACATGCCACACTCTCAGCTCAACTCTTTGACGAGCTGTGTTAAAATGACAACATGTGCGAACTCATTGCCTGCCAATTAGCTGAGCCTGCAACAACTCCAACAACAGCAACTGTGGCATCATTGGACCTGGTTTGGATGCGGGTTGCTCGACCGAGCAATGGGCACGCGCCCAATAAATTTGCTTAGAGTGCAATTAAATGGGCGGCTCTGCGATTTAGCATTTAATTAAATTACTTCAACTTTTATTTTTCATCTGCACAAATGTCATTTCGTAAAACGGTTCTTTCAAATACTAGAAAAGTACAGTTTCGCACAGAAGAACTAAGCCGAAAGTTGAGCATTGGATGGAAATTTGCCACTTTACCAAGCAACAGGTAAAATTCAATTTGAGAAGTTTTATATTATATATTATATATCATATATCATATATTATATATTATATATTATATATTATATATTATATATTATATATTATATATTATATATTATATATTATATATTATATATTATATATTATATATTATATATTATATATTATATATTATATATTATATATTATATATTATATATTATATATTATATATTATATATTATATATTATATATTATATATTATATATTATATATTATATATTATATATTATATATTATATATTATATATTATATATTATATATTATATATTATATATTATATATTATATATTATATATTATATATTATATATTATATATTATATATTATATATTATATATTATATATTATATATTATATATTATATATTATATATTATATATTATATATTATATATTATATATTATATATTATATATTATATATTATATATTATATATTATATATTATATATTATATATTATATATTATATATTATATATTATATATTATATATTATATATTATATATTATATATTATATATTATATATTATATATTATATATTATATATTATATATTATATATTATATATTATATATTATATATTATATATTATATATTATATATTATATATTATATATTATATATTATATATTATATATTATATATTATATATTATATATTATATATTATATATTATATATTATATATTATATATTATATATTATATATTATATATTATATATTATATATTATATATTATATATTATATATTATATATTATATATTATATATTATATATTATATATTATATATTATATATTATATATTATAATTAAATAATGCCAACATATTTGTGTGCTTACTTTTTTTTTAGACTCTTTCAAAGCTGCAACCAAATCGCATCCAAATTAAGATTTTTTCATTGTTGTGCCCCATTCGGTGGCAAGTGCTGCACAAGCAGCTCAATGTGCTGGTCATTAAATATGCCAACGCTGGTTTGGGATGCATCCAATGGTTGCCCACTTCCTTAGTGCATAGCACGGTGCATGGCAATGTATTACACGGTTACAGTTGTGCAACAAAATGTGGCAAGCGGTGCAGGCAACAAAGCAAAAGTCCGTCTAACATTTAGCAACGGGAAGCGGGTTGCATGCCGAGCACGCGGAGAACTCCTTGAAGCAAGGTGGACAAATGTATTTTGCAAATAAACAAAACGTAGGCAAATCGGCGCTGGCAAGCGGAGCAGGTGGCAAGTGGGGCAAGAGTGGGGCAAGAGTGGGGCAAAGCTGCCGACGAAGGCGGCAAGGAAAAAGCAAGTCACAATTGCATTCCCATTCGCATTCGCGTTCGCATTTGTTTCAAAAAGTCGAAAGAACAACAAAAACACAGCTAAAACATTCACACCGACACACACACACACACACACACACACACACACATACACACACACAATGCGGCCGAGTAAGAAGCAGAATGCACAAAACCCACTGAAAAGTTATAGAAGTCATTGAATGTCAGCCATGCAGCAAGCAGCAGGAGCGAATAAGAGGCGCCTCGGACCCAACAACAACAAGAACAACAACAACAAATACAGAATCAGCAGTAGCTACCGCAGCCACTCACCCCCCCACTCCCAAAACCACTCTCATCCCACTTTAGCAACACCCACAGCTGCCACATTGTGTGTGGTACAGTGATCCATCGGCAGTAAAAAACCAGCTAAATTTTATTCAAAATTTACTCATTATTTAAAAAACTAAACTAAATTTGAATTTCTTATTTAACGTTTAACATTTTCTTTTTTTTTATAACTTCTTCAAAATCAAAGTAAGTTGAAATTCTTTGATATTTTTTAGAGTTCTTTGTTGAAGTGTTGCATTTTAAGAGTGGCCACTGTAGCAGCCGCTGCAGCCTGTGCATCCTTGCAACGCCGTCGCACACCACACATTCGCCGGCTTAATGATTCTTTTATTCATTATTCTCCCTTGGTTTTTCTTCTACTTTTTTTTTTTTTAGATATTTGTTTTTTTTCTTTCTATTTTTTTTTTTTTTTATTTTTTTTTAGTATGCTAACTTTACATATATCGCCTGTGCTTTGGACAGCAGCGCGCATTTAGCCAGAAACAAAGCGGTAGAATGGGGAGGGGGGGTTGGGGTGTGTGGGGTGTTTTGTCAGGTAGCCATAGCCATGCGTCAGAGACGTGCAACTTGCAACGTGGAGAACCGCTGGGAGGCCGCCCGCGATCCGCCAGCTGTGTGCGCAAGAGGGGTGATTGGTGGGGGGGGAGGGGCCTCGGGGGCTCTTATTAACGAGCCAGCGAACGCGCGAGCGAGCGTTCTGTGTCCTGCCGTGTGTCCTGTAAACCACAGGCCTCCCTATCCACACGCCCCCCATAAGCAGACCACTCTCCTCTGTGTGTGTGGTGTGTGTGCGTGGTGTGTGTGTGTGTGTGTGTGTGAGTTTGGTGTGTGTATTTTTCCCTGTTCGTGTCACTGCGAGAAGCAGACAATGTGAGGACAGTGCACTCCACACGCTATTTTCAAACACACACTCGCAGAGACACACTCACACACACCCTCACACACACACACACACACACACACACACACACATAGAACACGATTTTGGTGCGCGCCAAAAAAGGATGCATTCTCACAGAACTCGCCTCGACCGCTCTCAGTGTCTCTACATCACTCCCCCCTCTCTCTCTCTCTCTCTCTCTTTCTCTGTCACACACACACACACACACTCTCTCAGTCTCTCTCTTTTTCACTCTCATCCTGTCGCTGTCTCTGACTCTGTGTTCCTCTGCCCTCTATCCAAAAGTTGAAGCGCCACAAAGGTTCATGGACAGTATGAGGACCCTTAGACGGGCACAAAAGAAAGGCTTAAGTTTCCATTTGGTCTCTAGAGCACGATATCCAGCGCTAGGACATCCACACACACACACACACACACAAACACTAGCACACACAGACACATACACAGAAGCTGGAGCTGGAGCTGGCTCCGGGTCGCTTTGCTTCGGTTTGACTTGGTTAAGTTGGGATTGGTTTGGCTCTGCTTCAGCTTGGGTTTGGTTGCCTTGCGGTGGCAATGCACGTGCCTTCCTTCGACGTTTCGCATCCTGCATCCCAAAATGGACGTCCATACAAATGTGCCCCATGTACACCCTACAAATACATATGCAAATAGGTATTTATGCAATGGCATTGCACTTCAGCTTCAGATTCCGCCATTTAACATTGAATATGAAATGAGCAGTTTGATCTTGAGTGGATATAACTCAACTGTAGAATGGAATTATATTCCATTATTATCAGAGCAAATCCTATTATACCAATTGTAGGGTATTTCCCAATCGTTCAGCTCTGTTTACTAATCAGCCAGAAACGCATCAATAGAAAAAATATATTTCAAATTATTATTATTTTTTTTTTTTTTATTGATCTTTTTATAAATTATAAACTTTATTAATTCGTTGCAGTGTATTAATTATTACAGTGTATTCGATATTCGTGGAGGGTCTGATTTGGCCTTTACGAATGTTTTGTGTGTCCATGTTGAATGGCGGCGTTGATGCCGCAGACGTTGCGGAGCCATAGCCATTTGTTCTTTGACTTGCCCCACCCCCCCCACAACTGCCACGCCTCAGTTCGGTTGCACATGTGTGGGAGTGCTTTGCGCCGCTATGCGAATGGCCAAGGACCATGCTTAAATCTAATTCTGTGTTGGGTTTTAGCCATTTTCTTCTTAATTTTTATTTCGAAAGAGTGTTGGAAATAAATAATATTTTTCGCTAATTGTTGTTGTGCGTCTGAAGCATTTAAATTACCTGAATTCCAGGCGCCAAGAAGTGCACACACACACACACATACACACGCACACATGAGTAATCAACGCATTTTTATGTGGACGCCATGTTTAGCTAACTCAGCCGTCCCCTTGGACATTTAGCTGTCTAGTCGGGTGGGTGGTCTCGCCTTGTCCTTGCCACATTTGGTCCGCCATGCTGACTGCCACTGACTGCTGTCTGCTCTATGCTCTATGCTCTATGCTATATGCTGTGTGCTTTCAATTAAAACATCACCCGGATACTCTTGGGCCTTGGCAGAGCCACCCGCCACTTTTGAAAATTATTCAAGTGGTCAGATGGTGTTGTTCATTATTTCCATAGTTGTGTTTTGTTGTTGTTGTTGTTGTTGCTGCTGTTGTTGTTGCTTCTGTTGTTGCTGTAATTGCTTACACATTTGCGATAGGGTTGAAATACATGCACATATTCACTTTGCCTGCCTGCATTTGTTTTTGCTTCAAAAGTTGAGGCAGTTCACACGTATATAAATGCCAGCTCATGTGTGTGTTTGTCTCTATCTCTCTCTCTCTCACACACACACTAAATGTGTGTGTGTGTGTGTGAACATTTACATGACTTTAGTCCTGGCCTCGGCAATGGCTGTTACATCCGCTCACATTAACAGCATTGGCTCGGTCTCCGTCTCCGTCTCGGTCTTTGAGTCTCCTTCTCCGTCTCCGTCTCCGACTCCGACGACGACTCCGACTACGGGTTTTTCGTTTCACGTTTGTGGATTCTCGTTGTGGCTGTGCGAGTGCTTCAATTCGAACATAATAAATTAATTTATCATCAGAAAAGAATCTCTGTAAGCAAGCAGTAAAAGTTTCACCCTTATGGTCACACACACACGCACACACACATACACTCGTGTGTGTATGTTGTCCGTTATATACGAGTATCAGGCACACACACACTTGAACTGCTCGCTCTGAGCGGGTAAATGTCGCCCACCTTCCACGTTGGCACCAGAAATCCCAAACCTTACCAATTCCTCGTACCCTTTGAGCAGGCCCCATCGCAGCCGCAGTCTCCATATTGGCCACAGGCAGAGTTTGGGCATCTGAAATTCGACTCCCTTTAACTTGGCAAATGGATGCCTCTGAAGAACCGTTATTAATTACCCACTGTCGAATGAAAAACCATTAACTTGGTCTTATTTAGCCGTTAACTTGACTACTTCAATTTAGCCAAAAAAAAAACTCTAAAAATTATTACATTTTCTTCAAATTGAACTTATTTTAAATATACAGAAAAAAACCCGTTTTGTTTTATATTTACTTAATTTAAAATATAAATATAAAATATATATAAACAATTTTAATAATCGATATAGAAATATAGCGTTAGGAAGGTATTTTATTTATTTTTCGCAGATGTATTTTATCTCAGTTACTTAAATATAATTTTATACGATGCAAATACTCTTGTTTCACTCAGATACTTTTGAATCTTACAGATACATTGCAATCGTTCAAATACTTAACTAAACCACAGATATTTGATATATCTATTCTCGCAAGGAATTGGCCATTTTGCCATGTGGCTGCAAATGTTCCAACGATTTGCTGGCTTTTGGACAACAGGACATTTTCCGATGGACAGCTGACTGTTTGACGTTGTCTACTGGGGATTCAGCGACGTCGCCAAGGATGTCCCGCTGTGCTCACATATTGGAATGCCCACTGATCTGGACAAGACAGAATGCATATTTTTAGCTTCATAAATGATGCTTAAACAAAAATCATTTTATTTATTTATAGGTTCCATTTTATAGGTTTTCAGCGATGCGTTTTACCTGTTAAATATGGATATTTAGATGAGCCCGAAGTCCTTGAAAGCAGCTGTGTGAAGAAGGTACTTAAAATTTTAACGCAATATGTCCTTTCAAAATTTGTAATGATTTCGTGGATATGAAAATAAGTTTCTAAAATGTATATTTTTTTTTATCCCATTAATTGGCCATTTCTATTTTTTGAGCACAAAAAATGTTCAGAATTCAACAAGGTCAGGAAAAATTTAAATATATCTCAAAAACTCAAAGTATTTTGGCATTCTGATAGACCATTCGGAAGACCATTGGACCACCGACAGCCGTTGGACAAAAGGGCGAATTTCCTTCCAACAGTGAAAATAAAATAACTTTTTTTTACAAGAGAAAATGGCTCTTAGCTCGGTTAGGCCTACTAATACCAACTCCGAGACTAGAGGGACCCATCGGACTCCGAGAAATCAAAGATTGCATGAAATCTTTTCAGTTCCGTTTGCGCTGCACTAAAATTTGTACAATTGTTTGGGTTCTTAGATTAGACCCCATTTGATTGCCACATCTCTCACATCGGCCACATCGGCTTGCCTACGTGCCCCTAAGAGTATGCCTCATTTTGTGCCCTCTGGCAATTTGGCCAATGCATTTCAATTGCAACCGTCGAATTTCTGTTTAAGCTTCGAATAATTTGTATAAATAACACAACAAAAATAACGGCAAAGCAACTCGGCAAAGCAGCTCGAACCGAAAGCAACGAACATGTTCGACGTGCACATGTTCGAGCCGGCCACAGGCCACACACTGGAAACTTCGGCCAGGGGGTGGCAGCGCTACCCGAAGCAGCGACGCTGGCAGCGCAGCTAGCGTTTGCGTTGGATGGCCCACACATGCGCCGGCCACATGTGTGCTAGTCTCGCAGTCGTTTGATTCCAATTCGAATTGAAGTTTCCGCCCTGCCAATTGGGCGGCCAGTTCTGTTGGATTGGTCACTGTTGGTCGAGTTTAGTGAGCTGCTTTGCTGTGTGTGTGTGTGTTTGTGTGTGTTTAGGGGGGGGTCGATGTGCTAGTCCAGCTGCTGGCATTAACATGAATTTTGGCGGCCAATGGGGCTACACTGGGCAGCAGCATGGCTCTCTCTCTGTCTCGCTCGCAACATGTGTGCGCTCGTGTGTGTGTGTGTGTGCATTTCGTGCGATGGCGACACCTAGCGGCTTTCTGCGAGCGCTGCAAAGTAGGCAGCATTTTTTTTATTGAATATCGCGCGATCACTTTCTGAAATTCGTTGCTTACTTTTGTGCGTTGCTATAAATTTTATAGCAGATTTGCGATCGGGTTTTGTTAATTGAAAAATGCACGTTTTTTTTACAGTTTTTGCAATTTGTATGTATTTTTGTATTTTCGTATTTGTATTTTGTAACACAGACAACTATTTTTAATTAATAATTTACGCTTTGTATTTATTATTGTTTATGTTCAAAAAATTACACACACTTGAAAAATATTTGGTTTTTTTTGTATTTTTTTTTTGTTTTGTTTTGTTTTCGAAATTTTACTTATACATTTTTAGTTGCACATTTCTTCGCATTTTGTTGTCGTTCGTTTTGCTTGCTTACAACAGTTTCATTAGTTTTAGGTGTATTTTTTGTGCTTTGTTTGCTGTTTTCATTTCTTATTAATTTTATTTAGTTTAAAGTGGTTTGTTTTCCTTTTCTAATAGCTATAATTAAATTTTCTAAATTTTTATGATAGTTTTTTCTTTGCTTGCTGTCATTTTTCCCCCATTTTTTATTGCAGCTGCTATTTTTCAATTTTAATTTCGGTTTCCAATTCAAAATCTTGTTGTTTTGCTTGTCTTTGTTGCTGTTTAAATAAAAAACTGAAATAAAACATAAAAAAAAAAAAATTAAACAAAAAATAATAGAAATAATTTTGTTTGCAGTCGAAATAAAAACATAAATGTTGTATGATTTTTATAATATTTTCTTTTTTATTCAGTTTTCTGGATTTTAAATATGAACTATATATATATATAGGTATATAGATGTATACATACTTTATATATATACATATATATATATATTTCTATATATATACATACATATATATATATATCTGAAACACAATGCTTTGTTCTCACAGTTTAAAGAATTGCATTTTGGAAAACCTTCTTCCACACTCTTCATCGTCATGCTTTCTCTTTCGATCTCAATTTCTCTCGCTTTCGCTACTCTTTTTTTTTTTTAATAAATTATGCACGATAAACTTCATAGTTGGGCTTACGAATAAAAATTGCTTGTATTATTGCAGCATTCACTGTGAGTGGTGAGGGGTGTGTTTTTGGGGTGGGTCTAATTGTGTGTATGTGTGTGTGTGTAAGTGTGTGTGCTGCAACTGTAGAAGCAATTTTAAACGCGTTGTTTTTCTTTGTTTGGTAATTTTGAAGCCAAAAGAAAACAAAAAAAAAAAACACATTAGAAAGAGAAAAAAACCTAGTTTAAACTTATTATTTTTCCTCCTTGTTTTTCGATATCGATTTGACTTTTGTTTGCCCAAAAAATTTGTACTAAAAACAATTATTAAATATTAATCAAAATGTTTGTTTGTTTTTTTTTTTCAATCAAATAACGAAAATCAACAGCAAAAACATTTATGCAAAAAAAAAGTAAATTTTTTTTCGATTTGCTTGTGTTTTCTCACTTTTTTCTATCCGAATCGCTCTCAACGTTTTTTTTTTGTCTTTTTCATTTGCCAGAAAACAAATACGTAATTAGTTCCTCAGTCTTCTAAATCTAGTTGTTTGTTGTTGTTGTTGTTGTTTGTTGTCTCGGTTTGTAATTTTGTTATATAATTATTAATTGCTTGTCTCTTGAAGTTTTACGTACAAATTTCATTACTTTTTTCATATATCTCATAACGCATTTCTTTTCTTTTCTATTATTCGACTGCTTCTAAATTTGTTTTTCTTCGATTTTTTTTTTGTTGTTTTCATTTCGTCAATTCTTAAGCTATTTGGTTAAAAAAAAAGTTGTGTTTACATATATCGATTTATTTATGTATGTACGTAAAAAATTTGATTATTTTCGGTTTTTAAATTACATTTAATAATAGAATTATTTTCTATGCAAAAAATTTCTCGAAATTATATATAAAAAAAAAAAATTATATATATATATAATAATAATAATAATAATAATATTTTAATTATAGTTAATAAGATTTTTATACAAGTGTTGCTCTTTAGTGCCTAGATATCTAGATTTACTAAAATGTACATCGATGTTTAACAAATATACGATCTTAAAACACACAAAAAAAAAGTCATATATATATATATACATATACACATATATATATATATATATACTATTTATGTATATGGGCATATATATATATACATATATATATAGTAAACTTTAGCGCAGATTTTTCTTAAATATTTTGTGGCTCACGGTGAGCGCATTTCGTGTGGTTTTTTTTATTTTTAATTTTTTATGTTTTTCTCTTGGTTTTTTTTAATGTTTTTTTGTTTTGTTTTTAAGATTTAGGTTTTAGTTGGTTTTTACTTTCTTCACATAGTTGCAGTAAATTTTTTTTTGTTTTTAGTTTTTTGCTTAGTATTTTTGTGTTAGTTTTGCGTTTATACAAAGTTTTGCTTAATAGCTAAGAATACACTGGAAAATGTGTCACTGGCGCAGCTGCAGCCAAAAATTTGTAATTTCTAAAACTGTTCTCAATTTTTGTTTTGAGTTTTTTTTTTTTATAAATAATGTAAATAAAAAAAAATTATAAAACATTGTGAAAATTATATTATATATAAATATAAATATATATATATATATATATGGTATATATATATATATGTTATTTTATATTTTCATACGCATTTTTTCAGTGTATGCGAATGAATAAATATGTATAATAATTACAAAAAAAAGGCAAAAAAAATGCATTAAAATTATATTACATAACGGTTATTGCTTTGGTATTAAATGCCTCTGGTCTTGCTTAAGTCGCCTGCAAAGGAGCAGCTAGGGGGCTTGGGGGCTGGGGGCGTGGCAACAACTGCTAGACAAGCTTTTAGAAAGTTGCAGTCAGGCCGGGGCAGGGTGGTGTTTGAGGGGCACGATAACTGCGCTTGAATATACATATATATATACAATGGGGGGGGGGGGGGGGGTGTTGCTGAGAGGGGGGGTCAAGGGTTGGTTGTGGTGTAATGCAACATCTTTAGAAGATGCGCGACATGAGGCGACTGCGGCTGCTGGCCAACTGTGGATGTTGCTGCTGCGATTGCTGCTGCTGCTGCTGTTGCTGCTGTTGCAGCTGTTGCTGCTGTTGGTGTTGGTGGTGCGGATGCGGATGCGATTGTGGGTGTACCGGTGGAAGCAGCACATGCGAATGTGGCTGCAGCACAAGCGGATGTGGATGCGAATGTGGATGCGAGTGGGAGTGGGGGTGGGAATGGGAGTGCGAAAGAGGACTGCTGCTGCTCCAGCTGCTAAAAAGTCATGCCTCCTCCTTGAGCGATATGGAGGAGTGCGCTGGCAGGCTGGAGGATGCATTCGAATCATTATCGCCACTCACGCTGCCCGCCAGCGACAGATTGTGTCCGAATTGCGGCGGATAGCCGACAGCCACGCCCATTGCACAGGGCGGCGATAGCTGCGATTGCGACGGCAACTGTTGCTGCTGTTGCTGCTGCTGCTGCTGGTGCTGGTGCTGGTGTTGTTGTTGTGCCTGTGCGGCGGCCTGCAGTTGCTGTGCGGCAGCGGCGGCTTGGGCAGCGGCAACAGCGTTGGCTGCATTTGCAGCAGCTGCTGCCGCCTTGCCCTGATTGACGACGCACTTGCGCATGTGCTTCTCGAGGGTGGAGGGGACGCTGAAGGGCATGTCGCAGAAGCGACAGCGATACACATCCTTGCCGGTGCGTCCGTGCGTCTTCATGTGGCGCGTGAGCTTGGAGCTCTGCGCGCAGGCATAGGAGCACAGCTCGCACTTGTATGGCTTCTCGCCGGTGTGGCTGCGACGATGCACCGTTAGATTGGAGCAGTTCTTGAAGACCTTGCCGCAGAACTCGCAGGTATCGTTGCGCTGTCGGCTCTCCTTCTTGAGGAGCGGTCCCTGCAGCAGCGAGTTGGCGCCGCCCAGGCCCAGCGGCTTCAGTTTGAGGTTCTCGAAGAGCGCCTCGTTGCGATGCAGAGCGGACATGCCCCACCAGTCGCCGCCATCGATCTTCATGCGCTTGGACAGCTCGAAGGGATTGGGAAACGGATTGAAGAGCGGCACCTGCGACGGCGCATCCTGCGGCTGTGGCTGGAACATATTACAGTTCTTGGCGAACTCATCGCGCAGTCGCAGCGCTGCCACCGGCAAACCGTTCAGCTTGTCGCCCAGCGGCTGGTTGGAGGCAACGCCGCTGCCGGCGCCAGGATTAGCTGCTCCGCCCGCCGAGCCGCGATTGTTGTTGTCGACAACGGCGGCGGCGGCAGCGGCGGCTGCGGCCACAGCGGCTGCTTCCTTGCGTCCGGACTCCTGCAGCGCCTGCTTGTACGCCTCCGAATATTGGGCAATATTGGAGAGCCCAAACTTGTCCATCAGCTCACCCACCAGCGATGTGGCGCCCGAGCTGGTCGTCTTGGGGCTTTGACTTTTGCCATCGATGCGATTGTTGACGCTCAGATCTTCGGCCTCGTAGTCAACGTCATCGCAATCGTCCAGCTCATCTTCGTCATCATCCTCGCCATCGGCATCCGCGTCGGCATCCTCGTCGTTGAGCTCCTCGTCGGACTCATCGGGATTGGGATCATCATCGTTGTCCGCCTCATTCGTTTCCAGCGAATCGGCATTGCTGCCGCCATCGTGACCATCCTGATTATCGCCGCCATCGTGTCCCTGATCGGCCGGACTGCGATGCACCCGCATGTGCTTCATTAGCTTCTGTATGTGCGAGCACTCAAAGTCGCAGGCGGTGCACTTGTACGGCTTCTCGCCCGTATGCGTCCGCTGATGGATGATCAAGTTGTTCTCATAGCGGAACTTCTTGTCGCAGTAGCCGCAGGAATAGCAGCTCGACTCCAGCTCGGAGTCGCGTTCCGTGTCTGCTGGCTTGGTGGGCGTGGGCGTGCTGGCGGAACGGGGCGTCGACGTTAGCTGGCCATTCTCGATGCCCTTCTCTGGCGGCGTCGTTGCAGCGACGCCAGCCGAGAGCGAGGCAGAGCTGGGCGAGGGGCTCGCAAAGCGCGGCGATTGCTTCTGTCGTGGACTCGGCGAGCTCGAGTTAACAATGTTGCCAGCTCCAGGGCTTGTTGTGCCCGCAAGCTGACGCAATCGCTGCGAGTAAAAATCCATCTGCTGCGGTTCCAGATTTAGGCTTGCAGCTGGACTCAGTGCAGCAGCTGCGGCAGCAGCAGCAGCCGCGGCGGCAACTTGTTGCTGCTGCTGTTGTTGCTGTTGTTGCTGTTGTTGCTGCTGTTGCTGCTGTTGCTGCTGCTGTTGCTGTTGTTGTTGCTGCTGCTGCTGTTGCTGCTGTGAGCTGAGCGACGGAGGAGGCAGTGCAGCGGGCGGTACTGAGCCACGCTGGCTGCTGTTGCTCGATGGCGGTCGCTGCTCGACGGGATTAGGAACATTGACAGCAATTGGCTGAGCAGGTTGCTGCTGCTGCTGCTGCTGCTGCTGTTGCTGTGTGTTGGCATTGAATTGGGCCTGGGCAGCGGCAGCGGCGGCGGCCAGACTGAAGCCATGATGCCGGAACTGCTCGCTGACCAGCTGCTCCATGCGATAGTGATCGGCGGGCGTGGGGCGGCCAAACAGCGGCGACACGCTAGGAACTACATTGCTCTGCGACAGCGCTGGTGGCAGTGGCATGCGCAGCAGCTGGAAGGGGTTTGCGTGCAACGAATCTGGTGGCGCGAGGAGCGCATGATGACGCATGCCTGCTGCCAGCGCTAGACTCTGTTGCTGCTGCTGCTGCTGTTGTTGCTGCTGCTGCTGCTGGTGTTGTTGCTGCTGTTGTACACGATGCTGCAACAGTTGCTGTGTGGGTGAATTGGCGCTGTTGCTGCTGCTGCTGCTGCTGACATTACTGTTGCTGCTGCTGCTTGTATTGGCCGAGCCTGCAGAAATTGCTGCTGCTGCTGCTGCTGCGGCGGCGGCGGCGCTGCTGTTGCTGCTGCTGCGCTTTGGGGCTGGCGATTGCGCCATCAGCGCGTGCAGCGGCAGCGGCAGGGAGACGCTACCAACAGTTGCTGCTGCTGCTGAGGGGCTGAGGCTGCGATTTGGACTGACGCTGATGATGCTGTTGGCTTGTGCTGCTGCTGCTGTTGCCGCCGCATTGAGGGCGGCGGGTGTGGCCACAGTCAAGGTGGCGCCACAGCCACCCGTCTCCACGTAGATCTTGACGCCGTGCGAATGCTGCACGTGCTGGATGAGGCGCCACGCGGATGTGTAGCGGGTCTTGCACGTTGAACATGTGTAATTGCTGGGTTCTGCAACGATAGAGAGGGGGATGGTGGGAAGGGGAGGGGGGTATATGTTTAGTAAGGTTGTCAGTCAAATATGTGAAATGATGGCAGGAAATGAGGCAGCCAGCAATTTTCTAGATTAATTAATAATAAATATGCGGTAAATGAAATGCAAAAGAGACGCGACGAATGATGTGCGACGTGCGACGTGCAACGTGCAACGTTATTCGACGGCGGTGAATTTATATATTTATTGATTTTATGTACGACAGAAACACACATAAATTCACACACACACACACACACACAGCCATAGCAGAGACGAGTGTTGCTGCGGGCGTGCATTGCATACAAATGGGCGCGCACAGCAGCAACATTGGCAACAGCGGCAGCAGCAGCAGCAGCAGGTGCCGCAAACAGGCAGCAGGATATTGCCAATACACACACACACACACACACACACACACGCTGTGTCGTAATAGTTTTTTATTTTATGCTGCTTGCGGTTTGTCGCAACGTTTGTTAATTTGCCACGGAAACCGAAAAGCCGAAAATCAAAAAGCGTAAACCACAAGCAACCAAGAAAACCACCCGAAAGCCACCCACATGTCCTGCGGCGGAAATTACAAGCGAGCACACACACACACACACATGTGTGTCCATAACTATCGATGAGCTGCAAGGGGATGAGGTGAAGGGACAACGCAGCAACAGATGCCAATTTTAAAATGAAAAATGTGAAAATGTGAAAATGTTGTGAAAATTGGCTACGGCAACAAAATAAAAAAATACCAAAAAAAAAAAATGGTGATAAAAGACAAAAGCAAAATTGCGCTTGCTAAACTGAACGACTCGAAAATACACTATAAATGTGTATATATAAATATATATATATATAAATTTGTATATATATAAATAAAAGTTGGGAAGAGAAATGGGACAATTCTTATATTGTTCTTATGTTTTTCGATGCCAACTAGTTGGCCATATATATGGTCATATGGATCCGTTCTATGCTAGAGTATTAACACGTAGAGCCATAGACAGAAGCTGTCGTTATCCAGGCGCTAATCGAACTGAACAAATTTTAAAGCTGTTGTTGTTGCTGTTGTTGCACAGGTCAACACATGTCACCACTGGCGCTGGCCATGTCGGCAACAAGGTGTTAATGCCTAACTATTACAACCGAACTACCCCCAACAACTACAACAAGAATGGCAACAACAACAACAACAAAAACTAAGAAGTTGCGCGACGCATTTTGCATTTAAATTACGCTTTAAAAAAAAAAGGGAAAAAATAAGAAGGAAAATGAAAATAAAAAGTGAAATGAAAATGAAAATGAGTTGGGCGTTGAGCAGCAGGAGACGGGGGGGAAAGGGAGGAAAACGCATGTCGCGCACGAGTCCATAATGATGAGCATTAGATACACACACACACACACACACACACACGCACACCTATCAAATAACTACACTTTTGCTTTTCTTTTGTTTACTTTTTTCGTATATTTTTCAACTTTTTTTTTTATTTATTTTTTTTTTTTTTATGACGTTCCGCGCGGTGGCTGCAGCAGAAGGAGCAGCAGCAGCAGCAGCTTCTTCACTTTTGCCTGGCTTCCTGTCAAAGGTGAGAGTGTGCTGAACATGATTTGGCCACGTACCCCGGCGGCAAGGATAACAATGCTGATCGGGGGGAAATCCTTGGCCATGCGGGCAGCAGGAAATGCAAATGAATCTGACAGATACATAATTTGTTTTCGAAAAAAGGGTTAGGAGCGCGGCTCTTTAGTGCTTTCGAGGTTAAGGGTTGCTAAGGGGTTAACACGTCTGTTGTTGCGGCTGTGGCTGCTGCTGCTGCTGCTGATCCTGATCAAGATCATTATCATTTTTGGGCATAAAAAACGAGGCAAAAGTTGTCGAAAAAGATCCTCTTTAATTTTATTTGAAATTTATTATTCATTTTTTTCTTTTTTTTTTGGGTATTTTATTATCTGTTTGCCTGCGTTGAGTTAGACGCGCGTTGCGCACGCGCCAAGCGCGCATCCTTTGTGTGTCCTGCTGTCTGCCTGCCCGTCCGTCTGTCTGTCTGTCTGTCTGTCTGACTGTTTGTCTGGCTGTGGCACGTTCTGATTTTGGCAGCTCTTTCAGCTGCTCGGGGCTCGCACATGCTGGCATTGTCCTTGCGGGAGTCAGGACGTCGGAGCACAAGCTCCAAGCTGAGTCGCAATCTCAAGTGACCCGAGTGACTGCATTCAAAGCAGCTCAGACGGAAGTGAGCAAAACACAAAACACAAAAAAGATGAGAGTCGACAGCGGTCGGGGGCCAGGAAATGGCAAATTGACCGCCTGCTGCAAAAGTGGAGCCAGGAAGTGCGCCAGGACAACGACGCGTATGAGCATTGCACAGCAAAAGACTAAGACTCTAAAGAGTGGGGTCAGCGGGTGGGCAACAGCAGCAGCAGCAGCAGCAACAAAAAAGAAAGGGTTGCACAGTAATGGGATAATTGTTGCAGCTTTTTGCCGCATGTTGCCAACGCAGCAGCCAACGTTATGTTGTCGAGTGTCCTGCGGGCTCCTGCGGTGATTTGCATGGCCCGACCTTTGCCTAAGCCTTTCGCTCTGTATCCTTTTTTTTTTATGTTTTGCCTCCTTTTTTTTTTTTTTTGTTAGCTGCTTTTTTTTTGTTGCTTTCTTTCTTTCTTTCTGTCCACAAAGCAAGGCGCGCGTAATCCTTTTTTGGGGCGGGGCAAGGGGACGTGAAATTGCATGAGCCGAGCGCATTAGCCATTGATTTCGATATTGAAATGGTAGCCAGGTGCTGCAGACTGGGTTGGGTGGTGCAGACTGGGTGGTGTGCGCCTTTTTTCTGTCTTCTTTTCAGCGAGAGAGAGAGACTAATGCCTGGCTTAGTGCCAGCATGAGTCAATAATTGAATGTGGGCAAAGTGGATAAAATGGGTTCAAGTCATGTTGTCCTTTTGCTGACCTCAGACCTCAGATCTCAAGCCTTCCATGCCCCACCCTCCCCCCTGTTTAACCACCAGACTCCTGATGGTTTTTCATTGTTGCTGCGGTCGCGACACGTTGCGCCAGTAAATTGATAATTAACATGAAACCACACACGCACACACACACACACACACACACACACAGACAGACAGACAGGTAGTTACACACATGCTGACAGGCAACAGCGAAAAAAAAAGGCCAGTTGAAAGTTGCAAGAACAACAACAACAACAAAAATTTGTTCGTGTCATCGCAACAAATATTTCCATTTTCCCCATTTTGTTGACAGTTTTTCACAGGGCAAAGAGCAGTGGATTTGCGGCTGCCATGGCAGCGCCGTTGCTCCATATTTATAATTACCAAATGGACAACAATTGGATGCGAGGACAGCAAACAAGAGCAAAAAGAAGAAGAGAAAAAAAATGTACGACAAAAAGAATGAAAATAAAACAATGCGTAATTAACGTGACAGATACAGATACAAATGTATCTTTATATGTATCTGTATCTCTATATGTATCTGCAACTGTATCTGTATCTGTAGCTGTATCTGTAGCTGTGGCTGCTGCGTTGAAGCGTTGACAGCTTTGCATTGTCAGGAGTCAAACAACTTTGTTGCCGCTGCTGTTAAAGCATGTTATTCAGCTTGCTCGTGTCAAAAGCTGCAAAGTTCAAGGGTTAAATTGCGACAATGCATGTGAACGTGTGTGTGTGTGTGTGTGTGTGTGAAATCAGACAACAACAGCAAATGACAAATGATTGACTGACTGACTGCGTGCAGCGAGTGAAAAATGTTTCTTTTCTTTTTTTTTAGTTCTTTTATTTTATCTATTTATTTTTGCTTAAATATGGTTTTTATTTTTAATTTATGAGCTTGGCCCGCAACAAGTTGCTGCCACTCGCAACGAGTGTTGCACACCCGCTGCGCTACTCACTTATTCAATCAGACACTCAATCAACTTTTGGCCAACTCAAACTTGATCGCCGCCTGTCAATGGCCAAATAAATTGACGTCAATAGTTGCCACGCGTTGCGGCTCACCGCGAACCTTGACCCCCCCCCCCCCCTTTGATCAACAAGCGGTCACGTGGCAGCAACGCGTTGGTCAACTAAGCAGCAACAACAACAACAACTTAACTGACCGCCTCAATTGTTTACACAAGAAAATCCAGCTAACTGTAAAAACCCCTCAACTCGTTTCGTCTCTTTTCGTCTCGTTTGCCTTCGCATTTGCTTTTTTTATTTTTTTCTTTTTTCTCTTTTCTTTTTTTCTTTTTTCTGTGCGTGTGTCAAGTCCAGTTTCGCATTTGCATTCACATTCACATTCAAATTCCCGTTCCTTTTGTCCACTCGAGTGGTTTCTTCTGCTGCTGCTCTCCCCCTCCCCTCTCTCCATCGCTCGCATTCCTTTGGTTCCTCTTCAAAATTAACCCCTGCGGCCAGCTCGACTTCTGTTTGCTGCTTTTACTGTTTTTACTCTGCTGCTTCTGCTCCTTTGTTCGTTCCGTTGTCCTCTTGTCCAGTTGGCTTTACCCCTACCCCTACCCCTACCCTTACCCCCACCCTTACCCTCTGCTTCCTTGGCATTGTTTTTATTGCTGTCTTTTGGCTTTGGCTTTTCATCAGACTCATCGCTCATCGCTCATCGTTTGCATTTGCATTGAAAAATGTCACAGCAGCCGCCGCGTAACAATTAAAGCTCATCTCCCCCTCCCCCTCCCTCCCTCTCTCTAACTCTTTGCTGTTGTCCGAGTGTCCTTTTTGGTCCCGCTGCACTTCAGTTTTATCAGCACTCGTGCTTTGATGTCGCCCACGTTCCACGTTCCACATTTTCTCTGTATTTTTTTTTTGTATTTATTTTTTTCAAGCAGCATCAACAAAACGTTTTACAACGCAATTGGTCAGATAGTGGGCGTGTGGGGTGGGGGGAATGTGTGTGTTTTGTGTTTTTTTTTTTTTTTACTTTTTTTTAATGCAGCCGCTGCTGCAGCTTATCGCGCGCTCAGCTGCCCCGCGGCCCGATCAACGACGACTTATAAACATTCGCGAGTGCATGTCCTTTGACAAACTCACACACACATACACACACACACACACACATGCATACACACACACACACGCACATCAAACACATTTTTTAGCGCAATTTTGTGTGTCTCGTTTGATGTTTGGCTTTTCACTCATTTCAATTTCATATCAATTTTTTCAATTCTTGCCGTCGCTGGTCATTTTTGGTTCCGGCTTTTTATGGTTTGGGAGTGATTTTAATTTTGATTACGCCAAAATATGCGGCCAAAATTCATGGCTTTCAGTGTTTGGGCCTCACCTGTGTGCACCGTGTTCGCCTCGGCATCGACGAGCTCCATTTTGGGCCGCTTGGCCAGCGGCTGTTGGCACTCGTCTCTGTCGGTCGCCTGTGTCAGCAGTTCGCGCTCCTGCTCCTGCTGCTGCTGCTGCTCCTGCTCTGGTGCCTGCTCCAGCTCCAGTTCCTCGTCGAGCTGCTCGTCGTCGGCAAAGGGCTCCTGCTTGACCTTTGGCTTGTCATCGTGCAGAGCACACTCGTCGCGACCAATCAGCTGCCCCTGCCCCAACTGAGCGCGTGGACTGTGAGCGATGCTCGACTCCAATCCCGCTGCTCCTGTGCCTGTGCCTGTGCTCAGCGCATCGCTGTCCGCCTTTGGCGTTGTATTGTCGTTCTCTGTTAGTTAGGGGTGGAGCGAAGGGGGAAGAGAGAGAGAGTTGTAAAGAATATTCGCATATATATTTTGGTGCAATTGAAACTTACCATCGACGAGGCGCTTGGGAGTGCTGCTGGCGCCATCGGCGAGCAGATCCGCTGGACTCGGCGGCGGTGTGTGTATGCGTGAGCCGCTTGCGGCGCTGCTGGCAACAGCGGCTGCAGCAGCTGCTGCTGTCGCCGCCGCCGCAGCGGCAGCAGTGGCAGCAGCCGCACTGGCAATAGCATTGGCGGCAACTGCAGCGCCGCTGCCGGCAACTGGCGCCGATTTGCGGCCTGTGATTGGCGCCGAAATCGATGGACGGCGATTGACCAGACTCAGTGGTCGACCCTCATCGGCATCGCGATCCATGCTGGGCGCCTGTGTGGTGCACTGGCCATAGTTCTCCTTGTTGCACTGCAGCACCTTGTGCTGAATGAAGCGGACAATGTCCGACAGTGCGAAGGTCTTCTGGCAGGCGCCGCACGTTAGGATGTCCTGCGCGGCAACCGCATCGTTCTCTGTCGAGTCGGAATCTGCAAATGTGTGAAATGGGGTTTGTATATTTGATTAGTAACTGCTCCACTGGCACCCCAAAGAGACAACTACCCCAATCCCAAACCCAAAACCACTGCCAATCGCTGACTGCTGGCACTTTTGCACTTGCAGTTCATAAATTTGCCGCTTTTATGGCCGTCGATTGTTGGCCATCAATTCTGGCTTAATGCGCCGCCAAGTTAACCACATCAACTCCACTGGGTGGTTGCCTAATTTACTTCTGTTTCTGTTTCTGTTATTATTATTATTATACATTTTATTTAGTCACTTTTATGGCAGCAATTGGCGACTGGAAGCTCTACGAGTTGCCTATCGATAAATATCGATTTTTTCTGTTTGTTTGTTTGTTGATAGTTGATTTTTAAAGAATATTCAACTTGTAACTTGCCACAGCAGAGAGAAACCCGTTATTTATTGCCTGCCTATCGATAAGGTAGTTAAGCAAATTATTTGGCATTCGGTGTGGCATTCATTAAGCGAGCTTAACTAAATAGCCAAACACACACACACACACACACACACACTTATAGAGATGTGTCACAATTGATTTGCAACAACAATTTGCGACTGGCAATTTTATTGTGCGCTTGGCTGGGGCGAAAAGCGGCTAAAAGAATAGACGACAGACAGAAGGACAGACAGAAGGACAGACAGACAGCGTCCATGACCAAATGGCAGCTATGACAACCCCACACCCCACACCCCGCTACCCGCACACCCACTCATAATACACCCATTCGCACAGTCAGTTTGCCAATTCACTTATTTACATATGAGCACAGCTCTGGGCGTTGATAAGAGGGGGCGTGTGTGGGCGCAAGGGGAGGGGATCGGATAAGGTGGTGGTGGGAGAATTGGGTTGGGTTGGGTTGGGTTGGTGTGAGGTCGTTGTATAGTACGCGGATCGATTCCGCTTGCACTTTAATTTATGTATTTGCGCGCGACCAAATAACCAAAGCAACAACAGCAACAACAACAACAACTTCACCCCACTTAAACCACACACACCAGTGTGTGTAATCTAAGCCCACACCATTTGCATGTGTGTGTGTGTGTGTGTGTGTGGATAAAAATGTGAACATAAATTCCAGCAGCACTGCGAATAAAATACCAAAATTTTTGGTGAGCGCCTGCAATTAATTCGAGTCGCAAAAATCGTTGGCAATTGATGCTTATCCTTGTTGTTGTTGTTGTACAACAGTAGGAAGCAGCAGTGGCAGCAGCAGTGGCAGCCGCAACCACACTTGCCCCTGAGGCTATGCAACTTTTGCCAAATTTATTGATGAATTTTGATTGACCAAGAAACGACGAGAAAAGCAGCCGACAAGAAAAGGCCGAAAAAACATTGCCAAAACAAAAAAAAAAAAAATATATATATAAATAAGAATTCGAAATCGAATACGAATACAAAATCGAATACGACTAGCAATAAGAAGCAGCCGCAAATTAGCCGCCAGGCAGGAAAATTCTAGCTTCGAAAAAATTTGATTGAAATGTTGACAAAAAATTGCAAAAGTTTTTTTGGTTTTTTGGTTTTTTTCGTTTTTTGTTTTTGAATTTGCGGGTTTTTCTTGCCTTTTTTTTTGCCCACATTGGTCAATCAAAAGTGACCAATTTACGAGTTCTTCTTTTTTTTATAAAAATAAAGTTTTTCAATTTTGTTTGTTTTATTTTCAGTTAGGTTTTTTTTATTGTAAATAATTTCTTGTATTTATTTTAGATTTTACGCTACTTTAATAAAATAAGTTTTGTTGGCCTTTAAGCTAATTGCTCATCTTGCCACATTCCCCCCGCCCGCCCATATCACATATCCTCCGCACACACACACATCACCCCCTGCCACCGCCTTTGGTCTGACTTTGTCAATTAGCTGTCGCAACAAGCATAAAAAAAAGGAGGCAGCAAGAGAAAAAAAAACTGTTTATTGACGCGCTGTCGGTTGCCACTTGTTAAGTTTGTTGCTGCTGTCGCTGTTTGGGCAGTTTCAACAATTTGCGGTTGCCCACACACACACACACACACACCAACACACACAACTAATGCGCCCCGAAGCGTTGCTCAACTTTTTTTGGGCCACGTTCTTTGTCCGTTTTTTTTTCTTTTTTTGCCCAACCCCCTCCGCCCGCTCGTTTGCTGTGTTTTCATTCATTTTTTTTTATCAATTGATTGTCCTGCGACGGGGTGACAACAAGGTCCTCACACACACACACACACACATGCTCATATTTATCTCGCATTATTACATATAAATTTTCTTTCTTTCTTTCTTTTTTTTTTGGGTAATTTTTTTGATTGTTTGGGCGGGAATTTGGAATTTGGCTCGTTTTGGTTTCTGTTTCAATAACAATAAAATAAAAAAAATATGTTTTCGCTTTTTTTTTTTTGCCGTTCGCTTATCGCTCAACCCTCCCCCCGGCCCCTTGCCCTATTGACTTTTGGCTTTTTTCCTCGTTTTTCTGGCCGCTTTTTTGTGTGTGAGTTTTTTTTTATTATTGTTGTCGGGTATTTTATTTATTGATTGGCGATCATTGGCGTGAAATCGACGCAGGACGCAATTAGCCGCCTGTCTGACTCCATGAATTAAACATGTGTTGCAAGTTGCCCGTTGCCAGTTGGCAGTTGTTGCGGCCTGTTGCTGCTGTGCGATTGGCCATTGGTTGTGGACAGTTAGCGGCCAGGTAAAAACTCAGTTTTTACCTGCTTGGCCTGGTCGGGTCTGTCTCTGGCTAACTGGCTACCTTTATTTTGGTAGGCGTTGCCCCCGCAACAAATTGTGGTCGCATGAGTGTAGGTGTATAAGTGACAGACAGACAGAGACAGAGAGAGAGAGAGAGAGAGAGAGAGAGAGAGAGAGAGAGTGAGAGTGAGGGATTGAGGAGGCGGAGGCGTAACCAGCTTATTTGACTAAGCGATTAGATTAGATGCGTGTGTATTTATTTAAGTGTGTCTCTCTCTCTGTGTGTGTGTGTGTGTGTGTGTGTGTGTGTGTGTGTGTGTGTAGATAGAGAGATTAGCAAAAACCAAGTAAATATAAATAATATACAACAATTTATTGACAGCTCCAAAAAGTCTGCTGCAATATTGCGCGCAAAAGAACGCAAACTGAGAGAAAGCGAGAGGGTTGCAGGGTTGCAGGCAGCGTGTTAGGGGTAGGTGGGGGTGGGGGTGGGGCAACAGCAGCAGCTGTTGGCCAAAAGGTGTATTGAAAGGGTGTTCAAAGTGCCCGAAACTGTCAAATGTCAGACAGACGCTGACAGTCGCCTGACAAGTGTCAACAGAAGGTAGCTCTTTAGCTGTGTGTGTGTGTGTATGAGTGTGTGTGTGTTTGTGTGTGTGCGCAAGTTCACGTGTATTTGGCGAATATTTCATAAAGTCAGCTCATAAATTGAATTATCTCCGCAAAAGGGCAAAAAGGACACACACAGCAAACACAGACAAAGGGTTCACACACACACACGCACACACACTAGCAGTTAACAATTTAAGCAGCCAGAACCAATGCGCTAACAGTGTCAACTGTTCCCCCCCCTCAGCCAACCCTTTTGACCAGCTGCGTTGACAGCCCAAAAAATATTGAACAAAATTGCTGGCAAAATTCATCGAAAATTCGCTAAAATTTGATCAGAAATATTTGTGATGTCATCGCAAAGGCATAATTAATTCACCCACCCCCCTCTCCACCCACACACTCACACACACATGCAATATTCGTCCTTTGGCATAGCATATAAATAAATTGAAGTGCGTCGATTTGTAAACCGCGCAGCTTAAGATTTATTTACGAGCTGCGCCTGCCTCCTGCCACCTCCCCCCCCGCACCATACGAAAAAAAAGGAATAAGCAAAACTATCCTGCGGCTATTAATATGCGCCTAAGTATGTCTAAGTGTGTGTGTGTGTGTGTGTGTGTGTGTGTGCGTTGGCAAAGTAGGACAATTAAGAATTAACATATTAATAGGAATTTTGCGCAAATTATCAAGACGCACAAATATGAAATTCAAGTAGGGGCGGAAGATACAGATACAGATATATATATATATATATATCTATATATATATAGTATGTGTGTGTGTGCGTGTGTGTGTGTGTCTGCTTAGCTCGTATTTTTGTTATTTATAACATTTTCATGTTATTGACTGCACGTTGCGACAAAGGCCACAAGCACCCCCCATCCCCCACCACCCACCACCCAACACCCACTCAACCACTATTTCAGCGCCTTTTGCTGGCTTTAACCCCCTCCCCGCCCCCATCAGTTGCTGCTGCTGTGGGGGGGAGGCGTGGCACAGTCACAGAAAACAATACGTTGATTGTGCTAATTTATGCCCCCACCCAAACACACACACACACACACTCACACACAGTCACACTCATAGACACATATGAGCAAAGGACGCGCTTTATGGCCAAAAAGGTTATGGGCCAGTCGAGTTGGCTGTGTGCAATGTGGTTGGGTGGTGCGCTTTGGTTAGTTGGGGCCAGGCTGGCCATAAAAACCAGGCGAGCGCCACACGGCCGACTGTTTTTAGGTGCCACACACACACACACACACACTCACACACACACACACATGCGAGGCAAATGAAAAATGGCGACTGAAAAACAGCGGAAAATTGGTTGAGAAAATGTGTTAGCAAAAATAGTGCTGCAAAATGTGGCAGCTGCAGCTTTTGATGTGTGCGGCGGCGACGGCGGCGGCGGCGGCCAGTGGAAGGTCAACAACAGCATAGAAATGCCGCAGCAGCCAATCAGAAAGAAGACCACTTTAAAGTTGCCACTTGCAACCAAAAACTAAAGTTGCAAGTTGCGCTTTTTTTTTTTTTTTTTATTTTCCCATTTTCTTTGAATTCGAATTGAAACTTAAACACAAACTGAATTTTAGACGGGGGAACTTTGGCTTTAATGTAGTTAATTTAGTTAGTTCCAGTTTATATATATATATATATATATATATACATATCTTATGGCTCAGTTAAAAAACAATGAAACTGAAGCAGAAGACGAGCAAAACGAGATTATTATATTATTATGACACGAAGTGCTCCATTTCGTTGTCTATGGACAAATAAATTAAGTACTAAAAAAATGTGGTTATTGTTGGTGTTTTTGTTGTTGTTGTTGAAAAGAAATGCTGTGTAAATATTTAAAAATGCTGAGCCACATTTTGTTTGTTGTCGTCTTATTGTTTTTTTTTTTTGGCCAACGGGGCTCTGTCTCTTGAGCTCATTAAAAAAAATTTACTAAAAAAAAAAAAAAAAAAAAAAAAACTGACGTCGGTGGAAAAAAAAGGTTAAACAAATTCACAAAATTTTTGTAGCTGCCGCGATAACATAAACTGTGGGGGCGGCGCGTGTGTGTGCATGTGTGTGTGTGTATTGGTAGTGGACACACACACACACACACACACACACACACATAGGCACACACAGCTTGACAGTGACAAAGCGACGCAAGGCAGCTGAAAACTTGTGTGCTGCGAACGCTGTGTGGCGTGGGGAGTGGGGGGGGAAGCGGGCAGCGGTCGCCTTAATTTGTTTAAACAAATTACGTGGATAACCAGCAGGCAACAGCAGAAAAAAAAATGTGTTTCAGTTTTTTTTTCTGTGTTTTTTTGGAGCAGCTGAAACTACAACAAACACACATGCAATTGCTGTGCCCCTCGCCCTCCCCCCACTAACCGACTGGCTTCCTTTATGTGTTCATATGAGTGTGCGTGTGTGTGTGTGTGTGTGGGTGTCTTATCAGTAAAAACTGGCGACCAGCAACGCGTCGCCGTCATCGTCGCAAAGTGTTTTAGCATACAAATTTGGTTTTATTTGCCTATTTTGTTTTTACCTTGCCATAGGCCCTGATACCCCACACCCCCCCAACCTCCACCACCGACGGCTCTGCTGCTGCTGCTGTTGGTGGCCAGGTGCCACTGGCATAGTCCAAGGGCGTGGCAGAGGCAACCAGGCGTCGTCGGTTAGCCAAAAGACAAACGCTGACTGCTGATAACACCCGCATTTGCCGTTCGCCCCTCCAACAAACTACACACACCAAGCACCCCCCCCCCACACACACACAGCACACACACACACACATCCAGCAGTGCAGCCCTATATTTCTGTGTGTGTATCTGGACAAATAAACAGTCCGCCAGGTTGAGGTTGAGTGAATGAGCCGTATGCAAATATAGGCGGCCTGGAAGCGAGCATTAAATGTGCCCAACACAACACACACACACACACACACACACACTCACACACACATACATTAAATATGTACATATGTACAACAAATTGAGCAATGTATGTGTCTGTGTGGCAAAGCTGCAAAATGCCGCTGTGTCAAGCCAAAAGCTGGACACACACTGAGGATTGTTGTCTGATTGTGTGTGCGTGTGTGTGTGTGTGTGTGTGTGTAGAAAGGAGCAGTAGGTAAGGGGCTTGGGAGGGTTGGGTGACAACACCAACTATGCTGATAAGTAGCAAAGGAAATGAATACGAAGCGCAAGAAATTATTTTCAACTACTTTTCTGATGTAACCCAAAGCGATCAGTTATCGATAAATATATCGATAAACTTTGCTGAGATCCAACGACTAATACATAAAGCTTGCTAATCGAGATTGAGGCATTTGAAATTGATTTACAGATTAAAAGATGATTTATAAAATTGGGAGATGTTAAATCTTAGCTGGAAAATGCAAAACTTGGCGATCAATTTAAGAATATTCCAGGCGCGGATTTGGGGGCAAGTGGGGGTGGTTGCACGATGGAGGGGAGAGGGAGAGTGAGTTTAGAGTGAGAGTGGCAGCTTTGATCTGAAGGTTTAGGTCTCGCTCAGCCAACTGTCGGCGGCCAAGTCCAAAAGGCACTCGGGCAAACAATGTTGCTCAAGTTGATAAGACAATGTTGCTGTTATTGTTGTTGTTGTTGTTGTTGTTGTTGCTGGTGTTGCTTGTCCGCTTGCGACAATGTTGTAATGCTAAGTTTTACTTTTTCATTTTTTTTCAGGTCGCTAAAATATTTGTCTTGGTATTTGTGTTTGCATTTTATGCGGTGAGGCGAGACGCGTTGCACAGTTTGTTTTTATATTCAACCGAAAAGTCAACGACAACAACAGCAACAACAAACGGCAACAACAAACGGCAACAACAAGAACAACAACGGACATGCCATATGTAAATAGGTGCGATCTATATTGGTGCCATAGATATACACTATGGTTATATGGGCTGGGTAGGTTGGGTCTCTTTGCCATATAAAGACCTGCGTATAAATGTATCTCAGATTGTGTGTGCCTACGTGTGTGTGTGTGTGTGTGTGTAGGTGCGGGCGTGGGGCTTATTATTATTATTGTACTTCTTGTTGTTGTGGTTTTCTTGGTAAAAGGCGCTTATCAAAAAAAAAAAAAAAAAAAAAAAAACAAATTTAGAGAAAAAAAAAAAAAGAGGGCAGCTTGGCAGACACAGAGACACAATTTCCCGCTGCGACTCCCAATGTGGAGGACGGCAAATGATTAAAGAGACAAACAAGCAGAAGAAGAAGCAGAAGAAGAAGCAGCAGTTATAAGAACAACCGGAAAGGTGAAGAATTCTTGGAAATGCTGCAATTGGTATCTCCAAAGATCGCGTATCTCTGCTCAACTTATTACGCGCAACATTTGTGCTTTGATAAGCCCAACAACTTGCCTCACTTGCCACCCATCCCTTCTTCACCCACGTCTATTCCCCCAAATTGAGAGATGACAATTTCTGGAAATGTTCCATTCCAAATTTGTGGTTAACTTACGGCTCAGCGAACGGAATCCATGATCCTCACTGATCGACAGCATTTTGTTGTACATTTTTGTGTGTGTTTTTTTTTTGTCACTTTGGCATTAAAAAAAAAATAAGTGAATTGTTTTTATTTTTGTGTCGCTTATTTTTTGTATAGCGTTTTTGTTTATGTTTTTGTTTTTGTTTTTCTTCGATTTTTTAGCACATCACAAAATGTATGAAATATTTTTGTATGGTTCTTAGGAAGGCACCGCGTTGCACACACGATCGTAGGTAATCCAATTGTCCTGCGCTGTGTGCAACCAAAACAACAAGCAACAATAACAAGAAAAAAAAACCGTTTGCTCAAGAACCAAAAAAAAAAAAAAATAGAACTCGAGCAAATTTTGTTTAAGAAACGCGCAACTTGTAAAAATTTGAGATTTTGGTTTTTTACGATATTTGTTATTTTTTTTGGTTTGGTTTTGGTTTCGCAATTTTTGTAAGTCACACAGGATCCTTGGCGCGTTGTGTCCTGCGTTGTGTTTTGGGCAGAGCAGAGCGCGTGTGTTGTTGACCCCACAGAGGCTTCACGTGGACTGACAATCGAAAGTCTTCCTGTGACGGTCGTCGCCGGTCTGCGTACGGTCCTGCCCCTGCCCCTGCCCCTGCCACTGCCACTGTCACTCTCGCTCACTCTCTCTCTTTCTCTGCTGCTGGCTGTGTGTGACTGAGGCTGTGCAGTCGCCGCTGACGCTGACTGCGCAGCACACACAGTGCGTGTCTGCGGCGTTTGCCCTCGGTCCGTGTGCGGGATAGCAATGAAGTATAAAAAAAACGTGTGTGTACGCGCACACACACACACACACACTCGCACACACACGCACACATATGCGGGGTAGTTGGCTGCTTGCCTCTCGCTCGCACTACACACACGTAGAGTTGTCTGGGTTTGTGCGAGTGGACGTCGTCGACTAAGAAAAAAGGGGGATGAAAACATCTTTGGACTCAGCAGCTCTGCTCCCTTGGCCAGCGGCAACGTCGCTGCTGCTGCCGCTGCCGCTGCTGCTGTCAACGTTTCGTCGCTGTCGACGTCGTTGGCTTTGTTGGCGCTCTGCTCCTTTTGGCTGCACATGCGTGCCCACAAAAATGGAGTTGGAATGCTAACTAGGCAGCTGAACTAAACACACAGATCAGCATCAGCAGGCAACAGGCTAATCCTGCTCAGCAGAGAGACAGAGAGAAAGAGAGGGAGGGAGAGACAGAGAGAGAGCTAGAGATACTTCCGCCAACTGTTTTGTAACACAAACCAAAATTAGGCGAAATTTGTTTATCATTTTGCTTTGGGCAGATCACAAAATACATTCCCAAAATATTACTTTAAATATAATAAATATTAAAAACGAGATTAATATTTAACGCTTATTAAAAAAAACATATTTTATAAAAAATTAAATTATTTTTATCAATTTAGTTAAAATGAAATTAATAAATGGCTTTCGATAATTTCTTTGCATTTTCGTTATAAATAATTATGCCAATTTATTTGAATAACCAAATATTAATATTATAAATAGCCATACAGAAAATATTACTTTATTTTTTATACTAAATAAAAAATAAATGGGAAATCAACAATTTAGAAAAAATTTGTTTAGTTCAAATAAAATTAATAATTTGCCTTTAACAATTTCTTTGTGTGTGTTTTTGCCAATTATTTTTAATAAATGTTTTAATTAAAGTAAATAAATAAATCTAGCAGCAATTTGAGCGCAACTAATTAGCTTAAGCTAAAATTTCTTCTTAGTTAAACTTAGTAAAACTTAGTTTTAAGTTTAGTTTAAAATCATTTAATGCATTCATTCCACTTGGCTGGCAACAGCTTGGATGAATCCTTGCGATGCGCATCCAACTGAGTTTGTTGCCCTCTGCGCAGTGCCAACGGCATGTGCGCAGCTCAAGAAAGAGAGAGAGAGAGAGAGAGACAGAGATAGCGAGATAAAGATAAAGAGCAAAGAGCGGATTTGCTTTTGGTCCATTTGGATGCTGCGCAATAAGCGTGGCGGGCAGCCCCGAAATATTTGGTTGCCCCGTTTCTTGGTTCGCTTGGGTCTCCTTTGCACACCGAATGGATCTGGATCTAATAATAGATGAGATGATGATGCCCGTCGAGTGTGAGTGAGATGCACAGCTATTGCGGACAGCGGATGCCGTAATACTTTTCTATTGAATTCACTACACAGTTGTGTGTGTGTGTGTGCCTGTGTGTGTGTGTGTTTTTTTGGGATTTTATTTTTTATGCCAAGGCTTAATCCTTTTCGGGGGGTAAGAAATTTTTTTTTGCGCGCGCATTTCTTGCAATCTTCTTACCCCTGAAGACGGCTGCGCAGGCGCCGAGCGTTTGGCCAGGGGCAGGGGTAACGTTGTCGTAAAAGGATGCAGCTAATGTCCCTACAACAACAACAATAGGCATTTCTTAAAAAAAAAAAAAAAAATCAAACGCGTCCCTGTTTTGTGCGCTTAATCAAACGCAATGCGAATCGCAAATGGAAATGGAAATGGGATAGGGAATCGTAATGTGCACAGGAACAGGACATGCCATTTAGGGAAACAGCGGCAGGGGCAGTGGCAGTGGCAGGGGGCGCTGCCTGCAGTCTTGCAATTTTTTATGCAATTTGCCGATCAACGTTTGCGTTTCTTAGTTTTTTATTTGCTTGACGGCCTTCTTTTGGCCCAGCTTCACTTTTATATAATTTCTTGCCCAACCCTGCAAAAACTGCGTGTGTGTGTGTGTGTGTCCCGTGTGTCCTGTGTGTCCTGTGTGTGCCCTGAGGGTGCCGCTTGTGGATCGAGAATTTCTTCGGTTTTTTTTTCTACTGCTGCCTTGCCAATTGTCTCTACCAGGTAGGCCCAGGCTATGCCCCCACCCCTCGCTACGCTGCCAAACGTCTTGCCCAGTGTGTGTGTGCGTGTGTGTGTGTGTAACGGCATTTTTTTCTATGCAAATTTTTTTTATATTAATTTTTTATGCCCCGTGTGCGTGTCCTGTTCACCCTGCCTGTGTGTGTGTGTGTGTGTGTGTGTGGTGTGTGTGTGTGTGTGTGGTGTGTGTGCGTCCTTGTTGTGTTGTTTTTTGCTCTGTGAGCTGCTTCTTATTGTTTTTCTTTTTTGTTTTCGTTTTTTTCCCGTCGCTGGGTTTCTTGGGTGGTGGCCAAGATTTTCCCAAGATATGAAATATGCAGGGGGTTGAGGCAGGATGAGGCGAGGCGAGGCTGGCCCGTTGGCTGGGTGCACGGGAGCGGAGGGGAGGGGGGGTAGCCGTTGTCACATGTGAAGCAGACAAGGTTTTGCATTTGATTTAGGCAGCAGCAGCAGCAGGACGACCCAGGACGTCGCAGGACCCTCGCCGGCTGTGTGCGCGACTCGTCCTTGCGCATTGATTACCGTCGCTTTTTTAATTCAATTCAACAATGATAGAAAGAAGGCGAAAAAAATGAAGCTGCTGCAAAGCCCGATAAAAAAAAACAGTAGAGGAATAATAATAATAAAAAAAAACACACACACAGATGACACACCCTGACAGGAGCAGCCAGACCAGGACAATGGGTTGTGCTGAGCCCAGGCAGCACCCAAGACGGGCAATTGTCGTCTCCGGTCTCCGGTTCTTTGTGCGCCGTTTTCCCCGTACTACTTTTTTTTTACTTACATATGCATATTATAATTTTTTCGGGCTGATATTCAATTTTTATTTCCAACAGTTTTCGTTTAAATGAGCAAATCTCAAGAAACTACAAAAAATGCATTCGTTTTTAACGGAAAATTTATGAGGCCACAGAACGGGTTAGCAAAGGTTTCTCTTGGTATATATATGTTTTTTTTTTATTACCCCTAACCGTTTTAAAGTGTTCTTTTTTCTTTGGGTTTTTGCATAATTTCTAGTTGGTTTACCGTTGCGTGTTGAAGATACAAATCCAAAATGCTGCTGCGCATTTTTGGCGTTTAGTTTGAAAGGAAAAGCAAGAAAAAAATTAGAAAAAAAACGGGGTATAGAACAGCAACGAATTACCAGAACCCGTCCAAAAGGAAACACTAACGGATATTGAAAAAAACTGACATAGTAAAAAATGGTGTGTGAAAATGTAACGGTTTAGATAAAATAGAAAAAAAAATATAACTGAAATTCAAGCAGAAGATTTGAGTAAAAAATGACTAAAACTCAGAATTTCATTGATTTCGCTAGTTTTGAAAATATCAATGCTAAAATAACGATAACTACAAATTTCGATTCCTTCGTGGGATCCCAAGGAAAAAACTATTGCAACCTGCTTGACTCCGTTCGGGATTTGAGCTGCTGCTGTCAATCAGCTGTAATCAGCCGTATCAATAAGTATTTCTCATTTGCACACACCCACACTGAGATCTATATATATGTATGTATGTATGTATGTATGTATTTGTATTTGTTTTTATTGTTTTACTTTTTGAGTGCTTGTCACTTTGCTAATTCCCAGCAACAAGAACAATGAATGAAAGATGATAAAAAGAAGGAAAAAAAAATCAGGAAAAAAAACGTGTCATAGTCGGAGCTGAGTCTCATGCATAATAATAAGCAGCAGGCGAGGAGAAGTGAGGTGAGGTGAGGTGAGGGAGTCTTTGGTCCGAAAATCCAAATCTCAGTTCGAGTTTGAGTTGCTGTGGCTCATTCAGAGCTCGTCAAATATATTTTTGACAATTATTGTTGTAGTAGCTCCTTTTTGCTTTATATATATTTATGTGTGTGTGTGTGTGTGTGTGTGTGTGTGTGTGTGTGTGTGTGTGTGCGGCACCAAAGAAAGATCAGATCATCATGTTTGGCATGATGATAATGATGACGATGATGAAATGTTGTCATTGGACGTGGACACAGGTCGACATCGGACAACAACTCTGCCGCACGTATGGGACAAAAAAATAAAAAATAATAAGTAAAGAAAAAAACTAAAGACGAACGAACAATCGCATACAAAACACTCACCGATACAGATACAAATCCAGAGATACATTTACAGATACATTTACAGATACAGATACAGATACAAAGATACCGCAGATGGAGGAGACCCAAAGCGAAGAAGACAAAGTGCTCAAATAGCTGCACGTTGAGCAACGTCCAGCAACGTTTTGGACATGCCAAACGATCTCATACACACCCGCACACACACACACACACACTCACACACTCTCTGCTGTTATTGTATTTGTTTGCGTTGGTCTCTTGGGAGCGGCGTAGCTGCTGATGGGATCAAGACGCGACGCATTGACACGCAGATTGTGCAACTGGCCAAGCAACAGGCAAGAGGCAACAACAACAACAAAGCCGCAAGCTGCACATGTCCAACAGACAACACCCTCGCACTCTCCACTCTCCTCTTCCCCCCATCAACACCTTTCATTCACCAAAAAAAAAAAAAGAAGCAAAAATGAGGCACAAAACTTTCTTCATCGCCGCCGTCTTTTGTCAGAACGAAAATGAAAATGGGAAAATAAGCCGTCGTCGAGCGGGGGGGTTGGGGGTAGGGCTTAAAGAGGTGGACACGGTAGGGAGTTGTGCAGTATGTGTGTGTGTGTGGGGGGGGGGGGGTGGTTATGGAAATAGCCAGCGTATAACAACAATTACTCAAGTGACACATCTTCATCTGCATCTGCGGCGTCGGTGGACGTGCCACAGCGCTGAACCCATGTTTAACCCATTCGGGCATCGGTTTACAACTCTTGGTTTCATTCTTCTTCTTCTTCTTCTATTTTTTATTTATTTTTTTGCTTTTGTTTTGGGCGCAGCTTCAATGCTGCGTTGCGTACGTGAGCTGCATTTTCGATTAGTTATCGTTCGCAGTTTTTTTTTTTTAATATTTTCTTTTCTTTTCTGTGGAACCACAAGTATAAAATTTCAATGTGTGAAATGATTATTTTTTTTTGGCAATTTTTATGATTGCTCTTGAAAAATCTAGTCTATATAAGCGATAAGATTGTGTATTAACGTTTGTTGTGCTGTCTTTCTACCTGTTTGCTCTAATGGCCAACAAATGGCCTTCGCTTCTTGGCAATAAAAGCAACAACAGTACAAAGCAAATAAGGCCGAAACACACACACAAGTTGTAAATTGTTGTTGTTGTTGTTGTTGTTGTGGGCGCAACTTGTCGTTGACCAGCGGCCAGAAGGACCAGAATGCTGACATTAAGGACATGGCTGGATAACAATGACAACGCCCACAAAACAGTAGCAGCAGCAGTAAACAGCTTGCGGAACGAGGGTGAGGATGAGTGCAACTAGTCAAAACACACACACACACACACACACATTCTGTGTGTGTTTTTTCTGTTGTGCGCAATCGTAAATATAAATTGCATTCGGGTTAACAGGACCACAAACAAAAAAAAAAAAACCGCTTAGATGGCAATCGAATTCAAATCGAACAAGTGTCGCCAACAGCAAAGCAAACCACAAACAAGTGGCAAGAGTGCAGCTGCTGCTGGGCGTGGCAAGCGGTATCTGCCACAAGCGGTTATCAGCAGCAGCATCTCAAACTAATGCCTGAAAAAGGCGGCAAGCGATTTGCTAATCGAAACTCGAATAACAACTTCAAGTAAAAGTTACTGAGAATTGAACCAGATTGATTTCAAATTGAAATTAATCATTAATCAAAATTTGGATTTTTAATTTTTGTTTTTTTTTTTTTTGTTTTTTTTTTTTGGAGACTGTCGATAAATCGAAATGCATCTGCGCAACGAATTGCGAGGCATTTGTGAATGCATTATTATGTCACGGCCCAAATTGTGATGCGGGCTGCCAAAAAGGGTTAAAATTATTTCTGGTCTACGAATTAAGCTAATTTCATTTAACAATTTAATTAGGTTTTGGATTTCCACATGTCCCGCATCCCATCCTATATGCATGCATGCATATGTGGCAAGCAGTCGAAGCACGGGCTACGCATGCGCCTTGAATTTCAAATCAGCCACCGCCAACTGTGCCCCTTATCAGCGCCAAGTCGCAGCGCGCCGAGTTGTTTAATTGGGTCAGAACCCAATACCAAATTTGGTATTGTGTTGCCAAGGTGGCAACGAAGCAAACTGAATGAGTCTGTTGACGGAATGAGTGTCGTCAGTCTGTTTGCTGATGCGTCAGTCCCGCTTCCGGGCAACATTTATTTACTGGACTAGTTTGGTTTCCAAATTTGTTTTTTTTTTTTAATATTTGTTGTTATTTTTTTTTATTATTTGGGGCGTGTTGCTTGCTCATATTTCACGCTTGATTGGTAAATTGTTAGGAGACTGTCATCAGTTGCGCATTCTAACCAACTGGCTAAATGGCCAACTGGCTAACTGGCCAACTGGCTAACCAACCCAAATGTTCTTGTGTTGCCCACGTAACTCATGCAACGGCGGCGGCGGCAGCGGCGCCCAGCTAAGACTCCAGCAAAGACTTCAAATCTGGTTGGAACTGCAGCGCCAGGAGGACGACAATAAAAGTTCGTGAGAACCCGATGCTTATCGCTTCACGAGAGGCAGAACCAACGTTGCCCACTGGGAGCGTGTCCAATGTGGAGCCAGTTTAAAGGGAAGTCCGCAAAAAGCATTCTCGTTGACATTTGGCAATTGATTTCCTTGATTAACATTCGAATGCCACGCAGAGACCCGAAGATTGTGCGCTGCTCATTCCGATTTAGTTGCTGATTAGGGCCTATATATATATATATATAAATACCTATTTCGATTTTCTAATTAGGGTATGCTAAATAATGCTTTAAGAATGCAACATGATTTTGCTAAAATAAAAAAATAAAATAATCACAATAAAACTTTATACAAACAAAAAGTGAGGTTAATTTCCGATTAATAGTTACAAAATTAGCAAAGATAATCTTACAATTTTCAAAGATGTATATCGATAATTTGTTATCGATAAATGCTTGTTGATCTATCCGTACTTCAATAGTCAAAATTGCTTATTTTTAATTTGTGAGAAACTTTCAATTAATTTTACAAATCTTTTGAAGCCAATTTGAAGATTCTCAATATTTTAGTCCTTCATTCGACACACACAAGATGTGTGCTAATTTCAGCTGCCCTCTATCACACACACACACACACACACTCGCACACACTCGCACACCTCTTTCGGATGCTTTATTGTTAGATGCCCAGGCGACAGTTCTTAATCCTTTTTCTCACGCACCAAAAAACATTCGCTGGCAATAAAAAAAAAAAAAAAAATCCACCGAACAATCCAAAGGAAGGAAAGTGGCCCCGGGAAAATGTTCTCAAGCATCGAAACGCAAAACGGATGACACGTTGCAAATATGGCAGCAGAAAATGCGCATTGTCATTGTCCCGGCAAGCGGCGATTTCGCTACAAACTGCCCCCGGTAGCAGCAGACCAGGTAGGAAATTGCAACAACAGCAACAAGGATAACGGCAACGGCAACGGCAACTGCATCTGCATCCTCATTCGGGGCCTGCAACAATGGCAAATCATGATCAATTCAATTACGAACCGGGGCAAGATGCAGTGCAGCGATTTTATATATACATTTATGCAGTATATGCAGGACATGCAGCGCAGTCGGACGGAGTCGACGCTCTGCCTCTCGCTCCTGGAGGAGCCACAGCACCTGCTCAATTTTCCCATGACAACAACAATTTGTGTTTTTTTCTCATTTTTGCAAACTGTTTTTCGCGGCTAATCGTAGCCGGGAGCCGGGCGCGGGAGCGGGGGAGAGCAGGCACCTGTGTCTGCTGCGGATTGCCCCTCAACTCGAGTAGTGCACCAAGGACAATTGTCCTTGTTTTGGGCTCGATCGAATTGCCCGGCGCTTTTGTCTGCGTCCGTGAAACATGAGGCGGCCCAACAACAAGTGGCAGGAGACGATGCTCAAGATGCAGCTCCTCTCGCTCTCTCTTTCTCTCTCTCTCTCTCTCGAGTATGCGCTTAGTGTAATGGGATAAGCAGCGGCAGGGGATGGGGACGAGGACGAGGGGCCCTCAGTTTTTGCACACGATAATGAAATTGTAGACTTGTTCTTCCTGTAATGCGACAGCAATGAGCAGCAGCAGCAGCAGCAACAACAGCAACAACAACAACAACAGCAGCAACAACATTTTTTTTTTCTTTTTTCTCTTTCTTTTTTTTTCTTTTTTTTCTTTTTTTTTTTTGCTTGGCATTTTACTCGAAAATTGTGGGAAAATCTTTGTTAATCCCTCGCTGATCAATTGTTCGATCGTTTTGCAGGTGTCTATTAAATGTAGCTGGTGTATGCGTGTGTGTGTGTGTGTGTGTGTGTGTGTGCGTGTGTGCGAATTTGGCTTAGATTTAAACAATCGACTGATCGCAGCCAATTGCAATTGGTGCAGCTTAAGACGACTGAGCAAATATGAAAATATTGGATATAGAAATGGGATTGGAGTGTAAATATATATATATATATATATAAATTTATATAAATATATATTTGGCAAATGGCAAGAGAAAAATGTATAAAAAATGCTTCTTCAATCAAATGTAGAAAAATTACAATTTATTTCAATCAATGATCAATTTGTGGATCTGATTAAATTTTCTCTTCTTTTTTGTACTGCGCAAATTGCTTAACTTTCATCTAAGTTGGAATAATTTAAATTTTAGATAATCGCTGCTGCTTCTTAATGATTTAATTGTGGAATTCCCTAAGCGATCTCTGAGCAAAAAAACATTGCTTGTTCCCAAGTCGCTGATCTTAAAGATTTTTAGCCGTTTTATGCAGTTGGCCAAGTTAATTGCAATTTGCTGGGAGATTCGTTCGTTTAACTGGCTGCTCCCAAAACGCACGTTGCGATCCCGTTAACCGTTAGAAGAGAGTGAGTGGTGAGAGAGGGTGACGGGGGGGGGGGGGGGGAGCGGATGAGCATAAATTATTAATTAGTGGCGGTAAAAAGAGCGGCAAATGCAAATAATTTCGCTAGAGACAAGAGCAAATGGTGAGAACAACCTGACGAATTTGTGGCTGTTGTTGTTGTTGTTGTTGTTGTTGCCACGTGTTGCACGCGAGAAGGTGAAACGGGAACCGTTCACCAGTTGCCAGCTGCCAGTGACCAGTAATGACCTCCAAGTGGGCCCCCAAGCAGAAGGGCCAATGCAATAGCTGCTGCTGCTGCTGCTGCTGCAGTTGCAGTTGCTGCAGTTGCTGGCGTTGCAGTTGCAAGTTGCAGTCATGTGAATGCGCTCGGGAATTTGCACTGTTTACGAGTGCAAAAACAAAAGAAGTGAAGTTCGCATAACTGGAATTAAAGCAGCGCCAAAACCACACACCAGCAACAGCAGCAGCAGCAACAACAGCAGCAGCAACAACAGCAACAACAACAACAGCAACATTCAAAAACGGCGCTCGTGGGTAGCGCGAGTGCTAAATGGGCCACAGAGCGAAGGCATGGCCAGCTCACATGCAATCGAAACCGCTGGGCAGTGGGAGCAGTTTACAGCAGCAACGGCACCAACAGCAGCAGCAGCAGCAACAGCAGCAGCAGCAACAGCCTGAGGATGGGGCTGGAGTGGACATTGACGTCGTCGGTTTGTCGCCGTCACTCCTCGTCGAGTCAGTCACCTCAGCAGCGCCAGGGCCGAGAGCTGTGAGCTGTGAGCTGAGTAGCGCGGTCGCAGACCAGGCCAGCCCAGACCAGGCCAGACCAGGCCAGGCCAAAAGACAATGGTGGGAATATTCTCATATTAAGAAATCGCGCGATCTGCAGCGCCAGATGTGTGACTGTGTGTTTATGTTGTTGTTGTTGTTGCTGTTGGTGTGTGTGTTTATACACGTATTTGTATTTGGTGCAACGGCAGGTCAACCCACCGCCCACTGCCCGCCAGCCAAGCTGCTGCTGCTGCTGCTGTTGTTGTTGTTGCTACTTCTGCAGCAGCAGCAACAACAATGTTCGTGGCAAATTCGCAACGTGTCGTGGTCGTGCCTCCGTTGTCATGTCCGAGAGTGTAACAAAGACCTGGCGAACACCCCCTCCCTCCCCTCCCAAGCCCCACCTGCTTTGGGTTTTGCTGGTGCTGCAAACGCCCCCGCCAAGTAGCAGCGCGAATAAACATTAAACACAAAACAAAAAAAAAACAAAACAAAACAAAAACAAAAACAGCAAAAGAAAAATGTAGCGGCAAAAGCTACAGCAACATCAACTGCAACTGCAACGGCAACGGCAACGGCAACTGCAACAACAATAATTGCATTACACATAAAAATAAATTGTAATGAACTTAAGGAAGAGACAAGAAAGCAGCAGCAGCAGAGGCAGCGGCAACTGCAACAGTGGCCAATGTGAAAATCGATGCGGAAGCAGCAACACGAAAGGGCAGCAACAACAACAAATACAACAACAACAACTTGCAGCTTTCTTCTCCATTTCACTGCTCCACTCAGCAGCAGCTGAAACAACCTGAGAATTTTCAGCATTTGCTGCTGTTTTCATATTAATTTTTCATCTATTTCCATTTGATTCTCTTTCAATATTAACATAATCTGCCTCCACATCATGCAACATGCCACGCCGATTATGCACATACATATATAAATAAATACATATATATATATATATAAATATGTATTATTTATTAATATATAATTCTCAATTTAAATGGACACTTGAATTGTACAAAACTCGTTCGAATTTTGCCAGTTTGGAATTAGCAGTTATTTTTTTTATATATTTTATTGTATATAGAAAATTATTATAAAAAAATAATTGATTAGAAAAAAACAATTATTTATTTTTACAAAATGTTCGTTTTTAAATTAAAATATTTTATTTTCATTTGCTTTCATTCTAAATTGTTGATTAGAAAAAACAATTATTTATTTTTACAAAATGTTCGTTTTTAAATTAAAATATTTTATTTCTATTTGCTTTCATTCAAAACAATTATTTATTTTTACAAAATATTCTACGCTTATTTTTATTTTCATTAGCTTTCATTTGTTTTTTTTTACAATTTAAATTAAACAAAATAAATAATTTTATTATTTTGCTTATTGTTAAAAAAAAAAATAGCTAAAGCAAAAATCGATTCAGTTTCGACCAACTTGCACTGATTATTTTTAATATTATCTTGCGACTGATAATTTTCTTTTTGGCTTTAAATATTCTTTTTTTTTATATTTAAATTTTTTTTATTTTTTTATTTTCGCTGTCATTATTTGTCCAACTTAAATTCGGAGTTGTAGTCTGAATGATCTCATAACACCTTTTCTGCAGCTGACATGAAAGTTGTCCCCAAGAAGCTGCCTAATTGTCCAGCAATGCGACAAGCGGGATACATGTGTGTGTGTGTGTGGGTGTGTGTGTGTGTGTGTGGGTGTATGCTGCTGTGTATGCTTGTGTCAGTCAGCGAGTCAATTAATTAGCCATGATTCTCACGACCTCAAATTAAGAGAAAAGCCATAACAAATAGAAAATAAAACGGCAGCAGCAACAGCGAAACGGAGGCAATTGTTGCCGTTGCTGCATTTGTTGTTGTTGCAAAAACAAAAACAAAAAGAAAAAAAAATATATATATATAAAATAAAACACAATGGCCCTAACCTGCCCTGGCCTGATCTGTCCCACAGCTCTGGCTCTGACTCCGACTCCGACTCCGACTCTGGACCATTTCGGCCTTTATCCACCAGCCCCAAAAAAAGTCAAGCTTAAACTGCAGCTGAAGCTGAAAACTGGCGGCGCTTGGCTTGCAACGATAACGATTGCAATGGGCCAAGAAGCCGAGGATGAGGATGAGGATGAGATGTGGGGGGGAGTGGGGGGTAAAAGCGCAGGTCAGGCATTTGGAATGTGAAGCGGCTTAGTAGGCGGCGTTGGCGTTGACGTCGACGTCAGAGCCAAAGCCAAAGCCAAAGTTGCAGCAGTTTCTCGCAAGGAGATCTGATTTAAAACGAAATTAGGAATAATGGCAATAGCCTGCACATGACACACACACACACACACACACACACACACACATGCATAGCCAGAGCATTCACAGTTACACAGCGAGTAGAATCAGCTGAAATTGTCGAGAGAGCAGAGGGGGGGGGGGGGGGATTGAGATCTGGCAGAGGTAAGCCAAGTCCAAGCGTTGACAGGCAGCAAATGCGAACAAGACAGTTTTGTGCCCACAATAGACCCACAAAAAGAGAAGCACCAGCAGTGGCAGGCGGAGACGGAGACGGAGAAGCCGCAGAGAAAAGAAATTATCTCACGGATAATCCGAACAACACGTTCAACTCCCCCCCTCCCCCGTGTACGCCACCAACCATTGTGGATAGCGTTGCCCAACCTTCACCCAAATGTTGGCAGCTAGCTCACCCTTTTGGGCCATTTGCCGTTCGACGTTGACGTCGACTGCGCTGCCGCGGGGGCGCGCCACAGCGAGAAAAAAAAACCAAAATGTAGAGAAAAACAATGGCTAGTTGCAAATGCACCTGACACACGGCATCGACAAGCTGCAGTGCCGCACACCAACTGTGGCAAGCTGGCAAACTGTGGAAAGTGTTGGCAAGTTGCAAGTTGCAAGTCCAAGTCGCAGTTCGCGTCGCTGTGGTTGGTCGTCGTCGTCGTCTTCAGTCTCTGCCACCAACTCTGGATTGTGGGCATTGTGTGCTCTGTAGTTGCAAACTCCCCATCCCCCTCCACCATACTGCTGCTTCCAACCATTACCCCCCCGCCTAACCCCATTGCCACGTCCCCACTTCCGACCCCCCGCCCCCCTTCGTTTCTATCGTTTGTCGTAGTTGCTATCAGCAGCACACAAAAGTTATTTTGTATTTGTTTGGCGAGAGAAAGGGTAACAGATTCCCACAGTCTTGAAAGGCAGGCAGGCAGGAGGGACGGACGGACGGAGGGAGGTGCGGGAAGGGAAGGCACGTTGACAACTGCAACAGAGCTGAGCAGAGCAGAGCCCATTGTGCACCACATTGTGTACTTGTATAACTGAGCTACTCAGATATGAATAAAATGAATGAGTACTCGCACTTAGACACACTCACACTCACACACACACTCACACACACACACTCACACTCACATTCACATTCACACTGAGATAGTCGAACCAGTTAAACTGTGTGAACATGAACATGAATGAGGCTCAGCCTTAGCTGATTGATGAATGTCAGCCACAAGCACAGCCCAAAAATGTATGTGTGTGTGTGTGTGTGTGTGAGTGTGTGTGTGTGTTGTCTAACGGCATTTGAGAGGAGCAGGTGTCATGGGAATCGAGCAAATGGATCGCGGTCACACACTCTGTGCCACCTGAAGGTCGCCAGTGGAGATCAGCGCAACGAGTGGGTGTCCAAAATTGAGCACAGTTTTAAATAATCCCAAGCAGAACTCGAAGGGGGGGTGGGAGGGAGGGTAAGGAGTGGCAACAATCTAAATTCAAATAATCGAATTATTTTTGTTAGCATTTCCAGCTTAAACTGATTAAATCAACTCAAATTAATTTTTTAGAATTTTCTTGGATGGATTCTTGAGGATTGCCATTTTTTATGAGAGAGGCAAACTAACCTGAAATGATTATTGTAATGGTTAAGACCTGGTTAAGACACGATTCTCCACTTGCTGTTGTGCAATACTCATTTGACTTGGAAAGCCAAATAACAACGATAAATTTAACATATCGAATTGTGCAACGTGTCCAGAGTTGTCAGCATCAATCGAAATGCGGCACATGTTGGGAGAGATGAGAGCAGTGCCACACTTGAGAGTGTGTGTGTGTGTGTGTGTGTGTGTGCAACATGAACATGATCTCTAACCCAAAAGCTGCCAATGCTGACTCAGTTTGGTTTTTTTTTTTTTTTTTGTGTATGCTCAGCTCCTGCGGCAAAATGGGGCAGGCCACTTGAAGGCTTCAATGTTTGGCGCATTAATTCAATTTCATCATTTGAACGGCAGCCCGTTAAAAAAATGCGCAAACAAACCAAATTAAAAAAAAAAAAAATAAAAAAAAAAAAATAACAAAATGGTAAATAAAAATGACAAGTGATGTGCGAACCGCCAACAACAACAACAAAAGAGAGCTGAGGGCAGACTAACTGTACAATGGCAGCGAGTAACCCAAATAGACAGCCGAATAAAGCCAACAAAATTGAAGCGCTAAAACTAAAGTTGAAAGTTGAGAGCCAAACCAAAGTCGCCGAGTCAGCCAAAAACTATCTACAAAAAATACTTGAATGGCAAACAAAAAAAAAAAAAAAAAGGAGAATTACCAGAACTGGCCACGCCGAAGTTGACATACTCTTGCAACCACAAAATAAGAAGAAGAAGAAGCAAAAATGATGATATATGGCAGTGCTATGTGGAGCATGACAAGATTATCGTGACTAGCCCAAAAAGCCGAGATCTGATTTGGCATTACAAAGTTAAAGACCAAATTGGAATAGCCGTTGCAAGGGTATTCAAAAAAAAAACAACAAAAAAAAAGCAAAAAAGATGCGCCACAAAGGGGCAGTCGCCGTTGCAGTTGCAGTTGCAGTTGCAAAGGTAGTTTGCTGCTCTGCGTGATCGACCGACTGTCGAAGTTGGCCAAAAGCTGCCAGGTGTCATACAGTCAGTCAGTGAGGCAACGGAGGGACGAAGGGAGGGGTGGACAGGGGGAGGGAGGTAGTCAGACATCCATCCATATGTATGAACTGTTTGTATTACGTTTGAAAGTCATGTTTGCAGCAGATAGTAAAAAAAAAAAAGGCCAAAAGTATCTGCATATCTGCGGGCACCTGCAGCAGGCAACAGGCCAACAGGCCTACAGCCAACAGACTGCTGCCGCCCGCTACACCCGCGCCACACAAAACAGCGTCTTGCCACTTGCATATCAATGCGGCCAAAATAATATGTGACGGCTGGCCGCACGATTAAAACTGCGATACATGCGATACAAGTGCAGATGCAACTGCAACTTACAGATACTTTTGGCGCTGCCTAGCTAAGTGCGTCGTTGCTGTTGCAGTTGCCATTGCTGTTGCTGTTGTTGTTGTTGTTGCTGTTGTTGTTTCTCTTGTGATGCAATTGAAGGCCTCTAAACACAAGCCAACATTATAAAATCAACAAAAAAAAACAACAAACTATTCAAATAATGGCGCTGTGTGTGAAGTGTGCGACATTAAAAGATACCCTAACTGATCTCAACATATCAACATGCCACATGCAACATGCCACATTAAGGAAAGTCATTGCTAAGCGACAAAGTTGCATTTTTGTATCAATTGAAACGTGTTTATTTAAGTAGCTTAGCTCAATTTGTAGGGTATACAAAATTCGTATAGCAGCAGCAGCAGCAGCAGCAGCATTGAAAGCGCAACAACAACAACAACAACAACAACGTCAACAACTACGCGAAGCGTCGTGTTAGTTTTGGCCCTCGGCCTGCTGTCTGCGGTCGGCAATTGAATTCATTCAATGCTCCCAACTCCCCGCGCCCTGCTCCCCGCTCCCCGCTACCCGCTACGCGTTCCCTTTTCGCCACTGCAGCCATCTACACGCCTCTTCACAGGGGCAGAGCAGAGCAGAGCAGAGCAGAGCAGACACACAGCGACTTGATTTGCTTTTTGGCTTAGTCAACCGCAACAACAGCAGCAGCAGCAACAACAACAACAACAACAACAACAACAACAAGAACAGCAACAACAACAACAACAACAACAATGTTGACGAGTCGTCGTTGCTGCGGTTACTTTGCAATTTGTATTAAGGATTTGAGAGCTGAATGGACGAATGAACGGCAAATGCGACGGCGACGACGACTGCGACGGCGACTGCGACTGCGACAGCGACTGCGACTGCGTTGCGCATTTAACTAAAGCAATTTCAGTTTTCGGCGCTGCACATTGACAACATTTGCATTTACACGCACTTGCCGCAGGTCAGGCATGCCGCAAAACCCACAGATGCCATCATTGGCCGACAGACCACCAAAACCCAGGCGCAGCTTTTATCTCTCATGTCCGTGTCCATGTCCATGTCCGTGTCCATGTCCGTGTCCGGATATCAATCGGATTGCGGCATTGAGTGCTTTCACAGTGGATGGCATTAGAAGTGCTTCACTTATTGAATACTTATTTTAAGTGCGTAATAAATCGATTTAATAATCGATAGTAGTTGCAAATAGTTATCGAAAGCGGTATCGATAAAGTAAATGCACAAAATAATATAAATCAATGAAATCAATAAGAATTATATGCGTCAAAGGTAGAGAAGCATGCTGTATGATATGCTTCAGTTATCGATAAAAATCGATTGAACAAAATCGATACATCTGAAGCCACCGAATAATATTGTCTTTATATCTTAGTTTCAATATTATGCACAGATCGAAGGGCATTGCGCCCATTGTACGAGCAATGCCAGCATAATCTGCCACACGGAAGGAAGTTGCAACAAGGAGCCGATAGAGACGGCAACGGCAACGGCAACGGCGGCAGACGGACAGGCGGCAGTTAGTTTGCCACGCATTGACACCTTCGAATAATTTCAAACACGATATACATATACACCATGGCCACGCCTCCCACTCTGGGGCGGTGAGGGTGTGGCATGCCACGCAGCTGCAGCTGCGATTTGTTTCACTTAGTTGCTGTTGTTGTTGTCATCGTTGGAAAATTTGCGTACGGCGTCTCTGGGATTTGAATTGTTTAGACATGCACGCAACATTACCACGCATTCGTGTTCCATTCGTGTAAGTCAAGCGGCGTCGATAGCGATGATGATGTGGATGCGGGTGAGGATGTGGATGTGGATGTGGATGAGGATGCCAAGATGCTGATGCTGATGCCGATGCTGATGATGACAAACAAAGCACAACGTGCCACACAACTGCCACTGCAGTTAGAAGTTGGCTAGAGTTGCCAACAGGCCTACACTCAGCGAAAGTAACGAGTGAATTCGATTTTTATAGATTTTTATCAATAATTTAATTTGCATTTTTTTTTTAAATTTAAAAAAAATGAATAAATAAATTGTGGATTTCTACAATATTTCGAGTAATAAAAAAAACTTAGTTTTTTCTCTGAGTGCAGCACAGAGAAGTCAGTTAGTCGGCGGCAGGAGTTGTGTTTAGCAGCAAGTTGAATGCCATTTAACATTTAGCGAAGCAAGCAGTGAACCTATGCAACCATCCATCCATCAATCATTCAGTCAGTCAGTCAGTCAGTCAATCAGGCGGCAGTCAAGGTTACTAATTAGGCAAATGTTACGTGTCGTCGTCTCCTGCCTTGTTGCACACATAATGCTAATTAAGCGAAATGTTGCAAGTTCGTCAGTTCTTCAGTTCGTCAATCAGTCAGTCAGTCAATCAGTCCGTCTCTCTGTCTGTTTGTCTTTTGTAGCTACACGAATTGAAAATTTTCTGCGTTCGGAGTCCCGTTCCCAAGTTGAACCAATTGACAAGGCAGCTCGGACATTGACAATGCTCCCTCAGAGGTTTGACATGGACTAGGCCAAAACCAAAAGCAAAACCCAAGTCAGCGGCACAGGCACAGGCACAACTATTGAGATGTCATCGCGCTCCATGTGAGCCAGATCATCGTTGATGAAAGCGGGCAGGGAAGGTGCATCAAACATGCCGGCCATGCTCGCTGGCATTTTGGGGCCCGGCTAACGAGCCGTTTTTGGGCTGAAATGGATTTGACCGAGAGGGCGCCTTTGAATATGCTGCTGGCATAATTAAAAGGCCAACATCCAACAAGTTGCGATTACACGCGTTGGCCCATGTTATGGGCCATGTACTTAACTTGTTGCAGCCACAGCCACTGCCACTGCCACAGCCACTGCCACAGCCAGAGCCATCTGATTGAAATGCCTTGCAACTGGCGGCCATGTGACCGACCCCAAACCAGAGTCAGGTCTGTATCCCAGTCCATGTCTTCTTGTCTAGACACACACACACAGCTCGGGCACTGTATGGGAAATCAGAGCAATGCTCACGACCAGCAGAAGCTGTAGAAATTCGCTGGGAAATTCATTTGGATCAGCCCGAAGTCAAAGTAGTCAAAATAATGAGGAAGTATCCATCGAAAAGTGGACCCTTTTTTTACCATCTGGATTCGAAAGTGTTCCTAACGAGCAATTAATGATTCGAGCAAAAATGTCCCCAATAGAAATGCAATTGATAACTTTACCCATTTATTTGTGGCAACTTCGATTTTGATTTTGGGGCAACTCACCTGCAACGAGAAACAAGTGAAACAAAATTAATAAAAAATATGCATTTGTGACAATTTTAATGTGGTTTTTAGCAGAACAAGTTTTGCTTTTTTGGGTTTGGTTCTTTAAGATTCTAGGTGTGCGTGTGTGTGTGTGCGGTGTGTGTGTGTGGTGTGTGTGTTTGTCTGTTTGTTGGTAATTTCATTAAAATTCTCCCACGCATTGCCGCCTGGTCGCCAATGTCTGGGTGACCTAAGCCTGGCCTGAAAGCGAGCTTAGCCAAGACACACACACACACACACACACACACACACACACACACACACACACAAACAAAGGCAATTGAACGATCTGTGACCGGTTCTGTGATGCTTTTTGTTGCTTTGCAGACTTTGTTTCTTCAGTTTGCTATTGTTGCTGCTGTTGTTGCTGCTGTTGCTGCTGTTGCTGCTGTTGCTGTTGTTGTTGTTGTTGTTGTTGCTGCTGCTCTCGTTGCAATAAAATGAAACGTAAATGAAATCTATTGTATTCTATATGAATAATGAGACAATCTCAATAATTTATAGACAGCTTTCGGTTAACCGCAATAAGCCAGAGCACACAGAGCAGACAATGCATCAGCAACAACAACAGCAACAACAACAACAACTGCAACAGTAACAACAACAACAACAACAATAAAAAAAACAGCAGCAAAGATCATCACCGCAAAAGTTCGATGATCCTATTGAGCTGAAAAGTCGGATATGGTTTCTCCAGTTTTGCAATCTTCAATCTGGCTCAAATGCAATTGGCAATTGGCAACTGGGCAACGCCATTGGCAACCTCAGCCTGATAACAAATCGAGAGATTGCCATCGCTTCCGATTCCCGACAAAGGTGAGAAAGCTGCTTGGTTTGGCTTGCTTTGGTTTTCTTTTTCTTTTTTTTTTTTTTTTTTTTTTAGTTACAGCTTTTTCTTGGCTTTGAGTGTATTCATTGATTCATTCATTCATGCACTCATTTAGTCATTCATTCGCTGACCGCAATCGGTTTGTAATTGTATCTGTGCATTGGCAAAGCACAATAAGCCAAAAGTTGTCGCATCGCCTGGCTTGGCCCGTGGCTGAGTCTCAGTTACACTTTGGGTTACATGATCCGATGATGCTGTGCCGTATTCCCTATTCCCTGCTCCCTACTCCCTCCTAGCCCTCCTATAGTCATTTGTTTATTATTGTTTTATGGCTTGGCTATTAGGCTGCAGGAAGAACTAATCTTTGCTGCCAATAGGACACAAACTGGCAACTGGCAACTGGCAACTGGCAACTGGCAGCAACTGACAACTGACAATTAAATGGCTTCGCCACAGCACAGGTGTGGAGCTGTGGGGCAGCATCATAACTATTTATAGAGGCAAAATGTGGTTGGGCAAATGTTTGCTGTGTTGCAAGCGAAACCCCTTCGAATTCCAACTTGCTGTTCATCATTTAAATACTAACTTGAAAGCTTATTACAAATCTAAAAACGTTTCATTTAACAAATTTAATTGCCGCTTAAATCTGTTTGTTTGGACCTGGCTTAAACAATAATCGAATAAGTTCACAAAACACTCGAATTTGCATTCGTTTTCGCATTCGGATGGGCGGAGTCTGGTGCCGGACAGACGAATAATGAAAACATATATGTATGTATTACACATACGCATACACACACACATTCACACACACACACACACACACACATACGCTGAGTGACCACAGAGCACACGCCCATTTGCCCAATGGTCCATGCAAGCATTCCAAATTCTTATACAGTCCAACCCCAAACATTATACACACACTAACACACACACACACACTAGCACACACACACACACACATGCTCATTCAGAGGCACTTTGCACCCAACTCAACGTCGCAACGCCGCCAAAATCAATAGTGCCCCAATGTCGACGCTGTGTGTGTGTGTGTGGAGTCTGGGGCAGAGTGGCAGCAGAGTCAGCTCTCATGTGGCATCTCGCTCTGGCCAGAGCTGGGCACGGCACGACCGGATGCGGCACTTAAATGCTGACGATGACGATGACGATGACGATGATGTTGCCGGCGCCGAGTCGAAGTCAAAGTCGAAGTTGGAGTTTAGAGTTGCAATCAGAGTTTGGGGCACAGGCAGAGCCAAATGTGGCCGATGACGTTGATAGTACACGTACGAGACACACACACACACACACACATAGGCACACACACACACATAGACACATGTGTGTACTTTTAGTGCTACTGCTGCATTTTTCGCCTCGGGCTCACAATAAAATGTTAAAGTCCTGTCGATTTTATTTCTAATATATGCATCTCTCTCTCTCTCTCTCTGTATCTCTCTCTTTCCCTCACACACACTCTCTCTCGCTCTCTCTATGCAACAGCATCCTGTATCCTGCAACTGTTTCGTTGCAACATGAACTTTATGCTGCAAATGCGGCTGACTGATTCGTGCTGCTGCGGGCAATGCCTCAAATGCTAACACTACCCTTCCCCCCCCCCTTCCCAACCCGCCTGCTCAGCTTCAAAGTGGACCTTGGACCTTGGCTGGCGGAGCCAGCTCTGATAGTAGCTGTGCTCTAAAAAGCACGCGTCGTTTTTGCCACTTATTGGACAGTGTGTCCCAACCATCGAAAATCCGCCCAGACACCGCAGTTATGTGTTATATATATATATATATATATATATATATATGTATGTGTATATAAATAAATGTACATGTGTGTGTGTGTATCTCATGTAGCTGACTGCAATTTCGGAGAACTTAACCACAGCAGCAGGAGCAGCAGGAGCAGCAGGAGCAGCACAGCTTCCACCGCAGGGCAGGACACAAATTGTGAACAAATGAAAGTAGTAGCAAAATGCTGAAGTTGAAGCTGGGCTTCCTTCCTCCCCCCTCCGCTGCTTCTCCTGCTCTGTGTCTGTCCCACACTGTCCCAGTGCGGTGGCTGTCCTTTCGTCGGTTTGTTCGCGTTTTTGTTTTCGCGTCTGCTCCTCGTTTTTTGGCAGTTTAACTGGGGGTCAAGAGAATCGCAATGCATCTCTGGCTGGCTGGAAATGCTGACGCATACATCATCAGTTTGGATGGGGATTGGAGTGTGTGTATGGGTATGGTGTCTGTTGGTCACCGTGTGCCCCATGTGTGGGTGGCAACCGCAAAGGGGGGGTTGGTGGGGCAGCAGCAGCAGCAGCAGTTGCGACTGGCAAAAAGCAGCAGCAAATAAAATGCGCAAGTTGAAATAATTGAAAAGCGGACAAAGTTTATGGGTGCAAATAATTTTCGGGTTGGTTGGCTGGGCTTGGCCTGGCCAAGGGGAAGGGGAGGGGAAGGGGAAGGGGAGGGGGAGGGAATGGCTGTGGAGATATATGAAAACGGTAATAAACTAGCTGTGTTGCCATAGCAATCAATGGTGAGACAAGACCATATGGCTGTGCCTCTCGTGCAACGTGCAACGTGCAACGTGCAACCAATTGAAATATTCAAAACTAATCACAATTTAAACGAAATTATGCCACGGCAAATAAGTGGCAAAAATACTAATTAAAGTTGGCCAACTCACACATTTTATTCAAACTTAACAATGGCGAAAAAGGCGTGGCAAATATTACAAACAAAATGTTAAATTATTAATTAAAATTAAATAATTAAATATTTGACTCTTCAAATTCTGAGCAAACTTTTATTTAACATTTGAATTCTTCTATTGAAATCTACAATTTGAATTATTTATTTATTTAAACTGTTTTTCTTTAAGCCATAATTCCGTTTGAATTGGCCCAAAGTGGCATTATTCATTTTAGTTGTCCTGTTCAATTTGTAGTTGTTGTGGCTTATTAGCAGTGACATGAACTAGACACACACACACACAATACACACACTCACACACACACACACACACACACACACACACACACACAACACACACACATATATACACATACTCAGCTGGCATATTCAAATGTGCGGTTTGGCACTCTTCAATTTACAACAAATCGTTCAACAGCAACCCAAACATAGCGACATAAATCATACACACACACACACACACACACATATATGCACTCGTAAACTTGGAAACACTCACACACACGCACACACACACATCTTTCTTACACACAATTGTCTCTTTTCTTTTGGAATCGCACAATGCACAGCTCCCCAGTGCTGCCTGCTGCTCCTACCATCCCCCCCCCCCCGTCCCCCACTACTATCATCTGTTTTGTTGCTATCCCCCCCCCCCTCTTTAGCCGCTACCCCACCGCACCGCACCCCTTTGGCATTCAGCATTCAGCATGTTTTCTTGGCTGCCGCCGTGCTGCGTTTGGTCCTGCTTTGGCTGCCACTGCCACTGCCACTGCCACAACAGCTGCCTGCCGCCTCGTCGGTTGGCTTTTGTGAATTGGTGTCCAAGCGTTTTATGTTTCAATTATGCGCAACTTGTGCCCAACAATGGCGACGCTTTAGCTGCTCGCTCGCCTGCGCTAAATGATGATGCAAACTGACTTGGCCCTGGCTCCAAAAAGGATTCAACACGCCCCATCCCTCCATATAACATACCCCCCCCCCCCATCAACCCCCCCTACCAACGTTTTGATGCTGTGTGTGTCAGTCAGTCAGTGTCTGCGACAGTTGATGCATGCCACAACCACACACACACACACACACGCACACACATAGTATAGCTTAGATTGACACACGCACAAGGAGTCAAATAGAAGTAGCTGCCTGCCTCAGACTGCCACTTGCAACGGCGTTTATTTGCTTGTGCCACAAGGTGCACAAGGTGTGCTCAAGTAGCCAACGGTAATTTTCAACTGCTTCATTCTGAGGCCTTTGCACTCTCACCTTTAATTTCAAACACTTGCCAGGTGGCAAGCTCAAGCTGAAACCGTTATGAAAATACAGCAGCAGCAGCAGCAGCAAAAGTGAATACATTCAACTGATTTGTGGCAAGCAAAACGAATATTCTTTTAATCATGACAAATCAGCGTTGAATTTTGGCTTATAGCTTCAAAAAAAAAAATAAATTTGTTGAGCTGGTTGAAAAATGTGTCAATAAACATAAATAAAAGCAAAATGTTGCCAAATGTGGAAACGTGGCATAAAATTTGTATAGTTTGAGCCCCTTTTAAGAGACGGTAGCCAATAAATGTGGCAGCTCAAGCTGTGCCACAGCGCACAGCGGCAAGCAGCAGACTTGCAACTGCAAATCTTACTCAACTCTTTCTCGCTCTGCCACAAAATGGCGAACAAGCTATGTGTGGCATATATATCGGACCAGCTATATTTCGTACATATATATATATATATATATATTTCTTTTTTTTTGTATATATATAAATATGCAAATCTGTTTTGTTGTTGTTGTGGGCATGCTGCGCAGGCGAAGACGAAGACGCAGACGCAGATGCCAGGCCCAGTTTTGAGTCGACAATCAATGTGGACGATGATGATGATGATGATGATGATGATGGTGCCTTGGCCGAGCCCAGAGTCGTTGTCGACCAGCACACGCAGCGCCAGCAGTCGTTGGCTGATTGTTGCTGTGTTGGACGCAGCTTTGGGCTTGGCCTGGCCCGGCCTCGGCCTATGTACAGGCGAGATATCAAGGTCTGGCCAATCAAAAAGCCAGCTAAGCACACGCACACGCACACACACACACACACAGAGAGAGCGAGAGCGAGCAAAGCACACGCTCTCAATTCGAAGCTGGGCAGATTGATGATCGCTGCTGCGATCGACAGCATTGCCGACAGGTGTGAAGAGCTCCCCATAATGATAATAAAAAAGAAATACAAAAAATTAAAAACGAAAAAAAAAATCGTAACACGGCAGCAGATAAGCAAACAGCACGCGCTCTCAATCACACACACACAAACACACACACACACACACTCGCTCTGTCTCTCTCTGTCGGTGGGCAGCCAAAAGAAACCTGCTCAGCAGCGCTGAGTTGAAGTATTTTGAGTGTTCGACTCGACTCGACTGCTGCTGATATTCATTCAATGCGCTTGGCCACTCTCTCTCTCTCTGTCCCTCTCTCTCGCACTCGCTCTTTCGCTTGCTCTTCTTGTCGCTCGCTCGCTCACTCACTCACTCGCGCTCGCGCTCAAGCAGCCAACCAGACAGCCAACTGGGGCTGCGACTGGGGCTGGGCCAGGGCCAACTCGAGCTGAGAGGCAGAGCCAACGGCAAAAAAAAAACACACACAAATAAAATGAAAACCAAAAAAAAAAAAACGACTTTGAACGGACGGACGACCAAAGCCAAAGCAAAGCCCCAACCCAAAGTAAATAAGTTATCAGTTGAATTGTAACTAGAAACTCTCGAAACAAGAAACGCAAAAAGAAAAGGAAAAATGAATGAATATATAAAAGGGGAGGCGTCAACAACGACAACAGCAACGGCAACGGCAACGGTAACAACAACAACAACAACAACAAAAATGCGAATAACAATAGGAAGACGATGGCAATAACAACAACAACTACAACAACAATGAAGCGTTGACAAAGATCAGAGCGCGTCTTGGAGACTGGGCATACACACACACACACACACACACAGCAGCTCCACAGTATGTGCGTGTGTGTGTGTGGGACACATGTGAAACAAGCGCAACGAATGAGGAGCAAGCGATTTAAAAGTCGCGCGTGCCCATTGAAATCTGTTTGCGTTTTTAAAAAGGGGACAGCAATCAAGCATAAGGGGCGGAGGGGCGGAGGGGTAGGGGTGTGTTAGGCGATTGTGCATATTTGTCTTTGCCTTTGTGGGCGATGGCAGGGGGAAACTTCAAGCAATTTAAAAGAGTTTTTTTTCACGATTAAATTGAGGGAAAGCGACAAACAAAATTTAAGCTTAAAATTCAACTCATTTTTTTTATATATTTAAACAGTTTAAATTATTGAACTATAATTGAAATTTAGTTGATACATAAATATAATATATAATTCGATTATTACAATATTTATTTTGTTTATATTTTGATTTAAATTGAGTTTTCAGCTTGGACAAGGCCCATCAAAAGAAACAGAATTTGCCAACTCGTTGAATACTGAACTCACTTAAATACTGCACTCATTTTTAGTCATAAATATAGTCATATTCATAGTCATATTCATAGTCATATTCATAGTCATATTCATAGTCATATTCATAGTCATATTCATAGTCATATTCATAGTCATATTCATAGTCATATTCATAGTCATATTCATAGTCATATTCATAGTCATATTCATAGTCATATTCATAGTCATATTCATAGTCATATTCATAGTCATATTCATAGTCATATTCATAGTCATATTCATAGTCAAATTCATAGTCATATTCATAGTCATATTCATAGTCATATTCATAGTCATATTCATAGTCATATTCATAGTCATATTCATAGTCATAATCATAGTCATATTCATAGTCATATTCATAGTCATATTCATAGTCATATTCATAGTCATATTCATAGTCATATTCATAGTCATATTCATAGTCATATTCATAGTCATATTCATAGTCATAATCATAGTCATATTCATAGTCATATTCATAGTCATATTCATAGTCATATTCATAGTCATATTCATAGTCATATTCATAGTCATATTCATAGTCATATTCATAGTCATATTCATAGTCATATTCATAGTCATATTCATAGTCATATTCATAGTCATATTCATAGTCATATTCATAGTCATATTCATAGTCATATTCATAGTCATATTCATAGTCATATTCATAGTCACATTCATAGTCATATTCAGTCATAGTCAATTAACTAAAATGGATTCATTTTGCTGTTTATTCGTCGTATTCATGAGTAAGCCCAGTGTGAGTGATTGGCTTAGGTATTCATTGTGTATGTGAGTGTGTGTGTGTAAATGTGAGTTGCATTTGCAAGCAACAATCATTGGGGAATGTGTGTGTTGTGTGTTGTGTGTGTGTTGTGTGACGAAAGTGGATACTTGCAACAGGCCAGTTGCAGTCGCCTGCAGTTAAGGTGTGCAACGAGAATGGCATCTTTCTCCTAATGATAATCATTACAAGCACAAACTGATAATCATAATGAATATGGCCAAAAGAGAGGAGAGAACGAGGTGCGTGGCGTGTGGGGGGGGGAGTGAGGTGTACTGAATTAGGGTACAAGGTATCCCCACATTGTTGTTGGGGATTATTGTGGTGCCATCTCTTTGATATTAATCGCCAGGCAAACGGAAATGGGGAGTGCCCCCCACAAACACACACACACCAGCACACACACACACACACACACACATATTTCGAGGTGGGTCTGCTTGATGGCAGCTAGAAGGGGGTAGCTGGGGAGGTGCGGCTCCAACAATTGTTGTTGTTGTTGTTTTTCTTGTTCGCCTGCAGCACGAGAAGTGCCATGATTGATTTATTTATTTGAGCTGCGGACGCACGCGTCGCCCTCTTGTCAGTTGTTCCTGTTGTTGTTGTTGTTGGGGCATTGGCAACGTCATGCGACGTCTTCGTTTCATTTTAAATCAGTAATCATTGAATTAAATTATGCCAGCTAAGCAACCAACCCAAAAACCCAAGCCATCATCATCATCACCAGCATCATCATAATAATGATGTTCAGCATCATCATCATCATCATGAACATCCAAAGCCGCTAAATAACCATCCATCTATCCATCCATCCATCCGGGGCTGGGCTGTAGCCGCACCCACACCTACCAGACGAGCAAATCTCTCAGATTGCAGCACGCGTCGTCTTTTTCAGTTGGTCACATGCCAAAAAAGCAACAACAACAACAAAAAAAAAAAAAATAACAATAATAACAATAATAAACCAAACAAATGTTGGCGAAAACTTAATACTCTAACTAAATTGTTTGTGCAACTTTTATTTAATTATTTGCATTTTTATACTTATATCATTGATAGAAATTTTTCCAGTAAGAAATAATTTTTTTGAGCCAATTAAATTATGGTTTTTTTTTTTGTGACTTGTGAAACAAAAACATATTTCACATTTCGTCAAAGTTTTGTTAATAATTTTAACCATTTGTTGCAACAAAATTGAAATACTTTGCGCAAGAGCAACATCGAAATGGGGCTCATTGGCTGTGAAGTTTTTATTGAATTCAGCTGTGGCATCAACACCCACGCACAAAATAAGAGACTACACAGTGCGAAAGAGATGGAGAGAGAGAGAGGGAGAGTTGGCTGCTGCTCAATAGGGAATACCTCATTCAGGTTGACAGAAAAAAAAGGGAACCACACACACACACACACACACACACTCCCTGAACTGCTGACCCCATGCGCCGTGTTGCAAGTTGCCCAGTGCCGTGTTTCCTGGTCCAAAATCAAAGCTCTGCTTGGATCATTGCTCAGCTTGGAGCTGGGAGCGGCGCTGCGCTGCGAGAGACTCTGCGTGGGCAGCGTTTTCAATTCTGCGCTTCGTGCGCTATTTATAAACAGCGCACTGACGGACGGACGGACTGACTGACTGACTGACTGACTGACTGACTGAGCGAGTAAATGAATGAATGAATGAGTAGTCAGCGAGACCACGCAGACAGCCGGCCAACCAGCCAGCAAATAATAATTGCGCTGCTCAATTAAAAAAATCCAGCCGAAGGTAGACAAAACAGTCAAAACCAAACCCAAAAGACAGCAACAACAACAACAACAACAACAAGAAGAAGAGACCACTGGGTAGCATCTTCGGTTAACAAAAAAAAAAGGGCATGGGCAATTGAAGGGCAGGTTGTGGTTCTTGCCACATTTTGACATTGCGTAGGCGAAGGCCAAGCCTTTTGGGGCCCGTTTAATGAATGACTCTTGGCCCTGGTCCTGCAACTAATCAACTGGCAAACTGAAGGCTAAGCCCAAGCAGAGCAGCGCTGCAAAGCGGAGGCAACTGTGTGTGTTTGGGCAGGGCAGCATGCAGCATGTAGCAAGCTAAATAATTTATGCGCAATTGACAAAAAAATAAAATAAAATAATCATAATAAAAATTACGCCGTTTTAGGCGCCTTTTTCGGCACATCGTTGTTTGTATTTTTTTTGCTATTGCTTGGCGCATTTCCTGGCCGGAAGCGGCAGCCGCTTTAGTCTCAAGTTGCAACTTGTGGCACGTGCGTTGAGAACGCCTGCCACAGGATGCGCGAGCAACAGCAACAAATGCAAAACGTAGGCAACACATTTGCTGCGAGGCGCGTGCGCCGACAAAAAAAAAAAAGAAAAAAAAAACGCCGAGAAGAGGACACACATTTTGAGAGAGGGGTGCGGAAGCCGCCGCTTTTTCGGTCGCATTCCACGTTAAATCACTCAAATGCTTGCCACGCTGCGCCTCGTCTCGTCCTGCCTCACATTTTGTGGTTTGTTTTGCTCGCTGGCTACGCAAATTTAACAGCTGCTCCTCTTTTGCAACAGGAGGAGGCAACCAACCAACCACCCAACCAACCACCCACCGCAGCAGCAGCACAAAGGTGCCAAGTTTCTTAAGCTTTTGAATGCAGCAAATGGTTGGGGCGGGGTGGCTGGTGGCTGGGGGGGTGGGTTGGCTTTTAAATTGCGCTATCTGCGCTGCGGCCGCCATTGAAAGTGAAAAGTTTGCCAAAGTGGCGACGGGCGACGGGCGACGCCGACGTCATCAAAATATGCGCGTCAAAACAAACGCAGTAAAAGATTCATTAAGTTTGCCACTTGCCTTCATTTTCCTCTTCCTTTTCCTCATCCTCTTCCCTTTCGCTTTTTTGCCTCTTTTGTTTTCCTCTCTGTTTGCTTTTTTTTTTTTAGCTATTTTTCGCCTGCTTTCGTCTGGCTAAATTTATATATTTTATTTTGGTTTTCTTTGCTTTGCTCATTTTCGCTTTCGTCGGGTATTCCCCAAAAGCAAACATTGCAGCAGCAGAGGAAGAAGAAGAAGAGGAAGAAGCAGCAGCTGGTCAGCTAGTAAAAAAGCAAGCGTACATAAATTGCATATACGCCATGCATGTCCCTTGCCAATTGCAGGTTAATTTAATAATGATGAAATTGAAACAGTTTTCAGGTTTGTGAAAACAATATAATAAAAATAAAATAAATAAAATTTAATAAATTTATTTAAATAAAATACAACTTTTTATGTGAATGAAATATGCAAGTTATTTATTTATATTTAAAATATAATTTAAAATTATATATAAAATTACAAATAAGAAATATTTATGAGATTTATTTAAATGCAAAAGAAAATAAGAAAATGCTTTTCAAACGTATTTTAAAACTTAAAAACTATCAAAATTACACATAAATTAAATATAAAATAAGCTTTAAATTTAAGTTTTATTTAATTTTTTTATTCGATTAAAAATAATTAAAATAAGAAATGGAAAAGAATTTGTGCAGCTGTCCTGTTTAAGGATTGCATTTGCATTTGCTGCAGCTTCTATTTTTTTGTTGTTCTCTCACACACACACACACACACACACATGTATGCTGACTTTCATAGGGGTTTTTTTTTTGTCATATTTTGGGTATTATTTTTTTTTTATCCAACTGCGCCACGCTTTGTTTGCCTCATTTCATGTTTGTGTTTTATTTTTTATGATTTTTGGACGAAAACTTAAAAAGTGGACTGAGCGAGAGAGAGAGAGACGTAGATGGGGGTAGACGGGGGTCGCGTGTAGATGGGGTAAACAAAAGGCAAAAGCGTATTTAAAACAAAAGAAAGTGCAAAACAATTCATGCGCCTGGCCGGAATCTGTGAATGCGAATGTGAATATGACTCGCTGTGAATGTGAATCCGAATCCGCATCCGAGTCGAGTCGAGTCGAGTCGAGAAGAGTCGAGTTGGGCTGGATTGGGTTGGGTTGGGCTGAGTCAAGTCAAGTTGGCAGTGCCCCGAGTGCCACAGTCTCAGCGTTTCTTGTTGTTCTCATTGTTGTTGTTGTAGTTGTTGTTGTCTGGTTCTTTTTTTTGGTTGGCCGGCCGACTGGCTCCGACCGCCCGCTGTCCTCCGTGTCGAATAAAAAACGGACACGGCTGCAACAGACGGACCCGGCTGCGGATGCACCTAGTGAGGAGCACCGCCTCACAAATTGGAGAATGGGCCAAAATGGGGCATGGAGAGGAGCTCTGAAGTCGCCGCAGCGGAAGCAACTTGCTGCGCGCTGTTTGTGGCTGATTATGCTGCCACTGGCAGCAGTCGGTGGCACAGACGACAACGGCTTTGACTCCAGCCGTGTGCCGCATCACGACTATATCAGTCAGCACAGTGCGACAGAGATAGCGAGCGAGAGAGAGAGAGGGAGAGAGAAAGGAGGACCCGCTTACCCGCAGCGAGATATTCGCTAGCCAAAGTTGGCATTTATTTGGTGGGATTTTTGGGGGCTGGATGCTGCCTTCAGAGATGTCCTGCAGGCTTCTGTCGCAATTGAAACACATCAGTTTCAGCAGCAGCATCACACTCCCATCCCCCCCTTCCGTTTACATCCTCAGCCCTTTGGTGCCGTTTAAGCCGCAGCTGGACAAAAGTTTGACATCCATCCACATGACACGAATGGAATTGGGGATTGGAATGGGGGTTGCAATTGAGTTGTGCTGCTGTTATTTCTTATAACAAATGGCAAAGCGTGTGTGGTGTGTGTGTGTGTGTTATGGGGGGGGGGGGGGGGGACGGGGTATTCGACTTTGACAGAGACGTTGCCATGGCACGCTTTCGAACAGGAGCTGGATAACAATGGCAATCGGACGCGACCGCGGTCGGTCGCTCATTTAATGGACACTGTTTGGTCGATAATCAAATTAAAAGCGAAAAAAAAAAAATAAAACAGAAACCAACAAGCAAAAGCAGTAGGAGCAGGAGCCGGAGCAGGAGCAGGAGCAGCAGCAGTTGCAGTTGCCAGCGTCATGGGGCAGTGGCATGTGCCCACTCCGGCGCTGTCCGAGCCGAGTGAAAACTATCGATTCAACTGATTCGAGGCCAGCTGCACTTGCCGCTCGATTAGCGTTTGACCGTTTGAGTGTTTTGTGAGTGTTTGTGAGTGCAACTCGAAGTCAAGCGGAACAACGGTCACGTGGACTCGCGGCTTGAGGGACAGGCAAAAAAAACCAACAAAAAAAAACCATAACAAATAAAAAAAAATCATGCTGCAGTTGCAATACTCTTGCAATGCAGCTGCCACCAAAATTAAAAAAAAAATAATTATAATAAAATAGTAAATATTTTCAGTTAAAATATATATTAAAATACAATAATAATATTCGACTAGAAACAAATAACAAAAACTATATAGAAAAATAATTGATAGAAATATTTAGAAAATGTGTTACAAACTTAATGATAAAATTATAATGCCCAGTGTCGATTTGCACATGAGTTGGACTGAGGTGTGGAAGGAGGTGAGGAGGAGTCAGAGGGGTGTGCTTAACGAGCAGGTGAATTGGGCACGCTTCAAGGCGAAAAAACACATGCAAAATAAACTAAGCTAAATAAAAAAAAAAATAGGTTTGTTTGTTTTTTCCAAAATAAATGTGTCTTCTTGATGAATGCGATTTTGACTACGGGTTGGAATCGAGTCAAAAGTTGTTTAAATATTAAAAAAAAATGAAAACTTAAGTGTGTTAAAACATTTTGTTTTTTAACTCAATCATTTGATTGATTTGAATGAAATCTATTTTGTTTTGGCAAACTAACTTTGACTTTTTATACAAAATAATCTAAAAAAAAAAAATTATTCAAAATTTAATGGTATTTGCTACGTTTTTCCTCTTTTTATTAAACTCTTTTTTTTTGGGCAATTACCCCCACTTCGTCATCCACGTCATCGTCATATCAACCACTTGTACTCGACTTGTACTCGAAAATTACTCATTAGCTGCGATGCGGCATGCGGCATGCAGCATGACGAAATCTTGTAAATGCACAGATCGAAAAAAAAAAAATGATTCCAACAAAAACAGTCAGAAAATGTTGACAAAAAAATAATGAAATTGTAACAATTAATTATGATATGAAAGCACACCTGATGTTAAAAAGGTTCTTCGAAGGGGGGAAGGGGGGGGGGGGGAAACACAGCAATTTTGGGCACAACAGCTATTGATAAACGAGGCGAGTTTTTGTATTTTTTTTTCTTATATAGAGTGAGGGATGGGGGGAGCCGGGTGCTTGTATCCAAAACTCGAAGCGGGTCCACAGCAATTAGTCGCCAGAGCTCCATTTCTAGTTGTTATCAGTTGTACAGAGAATACTGCCCGATTTGCCACTAGCAACACTAGAAAAAGGCCCCCCCCCACCACCACCCCCTTCAAACATTCATCGAGTTGGTTTCTTTTGATTTGTAACACAAATAAACCGAAAAAATATCGTAACAACAATAACAAGGCAAACAACTTTGCGAGCAATTAAAACTGTTTCGATGACATTGCACAGTATTTGTGAGGGGGGGGTGGGGCGGAGGGGATGGTAGTCCCTCAGGTGGGGATGGGTATGGGGCAGTTGCAGCAGCAGCAGCAGCTCAACATTGCTGATAAATGGCCAGCAGAGGAGTGCGTCGTGGCAAGTGCGTCATTGGGCAGTTCAGTTCAGGGCTGGACGGCAACTGGCAATTGTTGTTAACTAGATAAGAGAGGAGATAACAATGCTTAAACAGGGGGCAGCAGCAGCGGCAGGGGTAGCAACAAAACAAGACTGATTTAGTCCAGAACGAGACTGAGATAAAGATCACGACTAAGAGATCTCCTATATATATATATATAAACTGATTGTTGTAATAAATGTTGAGGAAACAAATTTGTCGATCAGCAGCGTTGCTCATTTTGCATAACATCGATTATATATATATATATATATTATATATAAATATATTCCGTAGAAGTTGTCTTTTGCACGCTTCGATATACGGCTCGATATATGCTCAGTTTTAGCCAGGTTGAATGGGTATCGGGCATAAAACGAATCTCTGCCCAAAACTAACAGCATTTTATAAGAGCTGATATGGAAATGGCCGAATATATATATATATATATATGTATGTATATTCATGTGTGTGTGTGCAAATCAGAGAGTGTGTGTGAAGTTTATGGTTATACGGCTTTGATTTCGCTTTGATCTAGCCGTGATCAGGCGCAAGCACAAAAACAGATACAGATACAGATACAGATAAAGATACAGATACAGACACAGATATAGCTATAGCTTAGCAAAAAAAATGTAAATTAATAAATAAATAAATAAATAAAAAGATACAGATACGTCTGCACTCGCCAACACGTATTTGTCAAGTTCAGCCGGACTCAGCGCCCAAAAGCTATGTAGAATACAGTAATAATAATAATAATAATAGGCCATAAACCAACTAAACAATAAAGACTGACGTTAACTTTACAACCGCCAACAAAACAAAAAAAAAAAAAAAAGGAAAATCAACAAAAAAAAATCGGAGAAATCATTGCAAACACACCTAAAAGGGGACTCTGATTTCCGGAGCATTGCGATATCGTCGCGATAACCGGAGTAGATACAAAACCCGCAGAAACACAAAAAAAAAAAAAAAAGAACTGGCCATGATATATGACCTCAAATATACATATATATATGTATGTCTCATTTGGCTAATATATTTATTAATAACGTCACAAACAGTGCAAATAAATAAATAAATAAATTAAAATATGCAGCAACAACTCAAAACTAAATTGCAGCTCACATTTGAACCCGAAAATTTGCAATATCTTCAGTCAAATTCAAATAGAAAAAAGACATATTCTATATATTAATATATATAGCCAAAATTGGATTTAAATTATATGTATCAATAATCACACACATATTCAACTTTCGGTAAAAATAATAAAATTTGTATCAAGTATTGAAAAATAAATGCTGAAATTTGCTTAAAAAACTAACTTGAAAATGAAGAATGAAATCACACATTATATGCATAAATATAATAATAATATTTTGAGGAATTTTTTTTTTGAAAATTATACATTTTCAACACAAATATCTTTAGTATAAAAATGGCTTTCAGCATTTGCTGGAGTTTAGTTTCAAAACTTTGCTAATTAATTTAGCAACCTTGCAAAAGGTATTTGGTATTATTATTCAAAGTTTGTCTATCCAAAGTTTCAACATTCCAACCATATCAAATTTAATTGTCAATATTGAGTAAGGCGCAACAAACTAAAAAATACAATTTCAACTTTATGCCACGCATTCAACTAAACTTTTCAGTTTAATATTAACTATTTATATATATATATATTATATACATATTTATATATAGAGCTAACATAAATCTATTTTTATAATTTTGAAGTTTGACAAAGTGGCACAGAAACTGTTCGTTTACTTTGGAAACTATTGATGTGGCAAGTGGCATTTTTTTAACATTTCAATTCCAACCCACAGGTGGCACTCACACATACATACACAATCTGCATCAATCTGTGTTTATTTGTACTTTTGCGTTTTGATAAAATATGCTTTTTGAATTTGTATTTTTTGTTTTTGTGTTTTTGTATTTTAATTTTAGTACTCACCTTGTGCAATTCGAACCGCGGGCATTTTAATTCTCATTTTTGTTACAATTTCCAAAGGTGTTTCAAAACTTTTCGAGCGCTCGCCCACGCAACGGCAGCTGGGCGGGCAACTCCTCCAACTCCAGTTTACTCCTACTCCTCCTCCTGCGCCTGCTTCGTCTTCGCAGACTTCTACTTCTGAGCTGTTGGTCTTTGTTGTTGTTGTTGTTGTTGTTGCACACTTTTCATAAATGTTTTGATAATTTTCAATTTTCAATTTTATTATAATTTTTAATTTGTTTTTTAATTTGTATTGCACTTTTTGTGGTGTTGTATTTTGATTTGTATTTAATTTATTTTTGCAGTTAGTCGTGTTGTGAAAAAAATGCACTTTCCTGGGATCTTTGCTTTGCTTTCTTTCTTTCTTTCTTTCTTATTTGTTGTTGTGGCCTTTTTCACAGGGGTCCCACACGGCGGCCATTGGCCAGTTTCAGTTTTATGTATTTTCTTGTCGTTTTCGTTGTTGTTGTCATTTTGCCCACCTTTTCAGATTGAAATGTCGAACATTATAATTGATTATATATTTGTGTGTCGATATATTATTTAAAACAAACTAACAAACAAACAAACAAACAAACAAAAAAAAACAAACAAATTTCGCACTCGAAAAAACACTTTTGTTGCCTGCTGCTTATTCTTCCTCTTCTCTTCTTCTTCAAACGCCTGTGCTGCTTCTTCCTCTTGCGACTTCTTGAATTGATATCGTATAGGAACCGTTAGCACTGTAATTCTTATTTGCTTATTCTAAGTTTTTGTTGATGTTGTTGTTGTTGTTATTGGCAGTTTGGCAGCTGACAAAATTGTTTTAGCGCGTTCCTTTTGGCCACATTATTTGTCGGTTTTTGTTTTTCTTTAATTTGTTTTTTTTTGTTTTGCTAAACAACTTTATCAATGCCTTGCTGGTGTTTCTTGTCTCACGTTGCTCTTGTTACTATTGTTGTTTTTTTTTTTTTGATGTTGTTAGCGGCTTATTCCAATTGGCAACAAATTTGCCATCCAATTGGAAATGACTTCAACACAAGACACTTGAAAAAAATTGCACTTTCTGTGTATGTGTTTGTGTGTCGCGTGTGCGTGTGCGTGTATGTTTAGACCGGGTATTTAGAAACGAGCGGATGAAGGAAGTATTTACTAGTAGAGGTCAAGAGATGTGCAACCAAATGAATTAAAAAAAATTGCAATTGTTTTTTGATACGTTTATGAAGAACGCGTCATTATTTGTCGTTGTCCTCTGGCTAACTGTTATTGTTGCAGTTGAGTTTTGCGTTAACTGCTGCTGGCTGCTTGCTGATGGCTACTTGCTGCTGGCTGCGTGCACCGCGACGGCGATGGCAGCCTCGTCAGAGAAATGTATGGTGCTAACGGTAACGGCGGAAGTACGCGACTACTGCGAGACGTCGAGCGGCGAGCGCGTCTTCGCTGGCTCTGCTGTGGCTGCGACTGCGGCTGCGACTGTCGCTCTGTTGTCGTCGCCGTCGTCGTTGTCGTCGTTGTCCAACAAAGCACAAAGCGCCGTGACGAGACCAACACACACTCCAACACCAACACCAACACAACACCACTAGCAGAGCAGCAGTGCACGAGAGGCCAGTGAGTGGTGAATGGGCAAGAGAACTTCTTCTTCGTCGTCGTCGTTGTCGTTGTCGTCGTCGTCGTCGTCGGCAAAACGAAACGAACGAAAGCTTGACGAGTGGACGAACACAGTGCGTGAGAGAGCAAACGTGTGCTTGTGTGTGTGTGTGTGTGTGAGTAAGCGAACGAACGTTTGTATGAGAAACAGGCAGTGGTGACTGTGACTGCGACTGAGGCAGTGGCAGTGGCAGTGGCAGTGGCGAAGCTTATGCGAGCCAAAGCCAGTGACTGAGGCAGAGACTGAGACTGAGACTGAGACAGAGACAGAGCAACGGCGAGAGCATGTCCGAACGCGACGATGTCCTGCGAGCGACTGTGGACGCACACGTTCAGATAATTCAATTTTATTTTAGGGTTTTGCACTTTAATGCCAATCTGAAAATTTGATTTTGGCTAAGCGACGCCAACGCTAACGTCGACGACGCCGTCAACGCTAACGCCAACGCCAAAGCTACAGCCCTTTAGCACTGGTTGGTGGTGGTGGGTTGTTGTTATTGTTATTATGCTTGCTGTTGTTGTTGGTGGTGGGTTGGTGGGTTGGTGGGTTGGTGGTCTGCTACTGCTGACTGCTGACTGCGCTGCTACTGCGTTTGTTTATTTGGTTTGCTGGCACTCGTTGGTCCGTTGGCCACCACATGTGTGTGTGTGCGTGTGTATGTGTGCGTATGTGGGGGTGGACACACACACACTCACACGACTGCGAGAGCGAGTTATATACATGTGTGTAACTAGTGCAAGCGAGCGCGCAACACAGCAAGCGCAAGCAGCAGCGTGTCAGAAAGTGATAGGTAGAGAGAGGGAGGGAGAGGGAGTGCGCCCCAAAGCTCAAATGAAAATAGCCAAGTTCGATGTGGCGACTGTTTCATGCAAGACTGCACACGTCGCGACGTCGACGCTGGCAGCGACGCGACGCGCAGCTGATAACGGCACTTCACACATGTGTGAAGCGTGCGAGCTTCAAAGGAGAATGAGAAGTAGAAGTAGTAGAAAAAGAAGAAGAAGAAGAAGAAGCAGCTTTGGCTCAGCTGCTGCTCTCGCTGTCCATTGTCCATTGTCCGTTATTCGCCCAACCCTCGCGCAACCGGCGTTTGCCTTTGAATGAAGGAACAACAACAACAACAACAAGAACAGCAACAATGAGCACAATGTGCGCGCAACTTAAGGCGGCATTTGCCGCGCAAATCAAGGCGACAACGAAAATACCAAACGGCAACAAAAAAAAAAACTAAATCGTTTGCAAAAATTACCCAATATTTTGCCAAATGCTGCGAAGAAGAGACACTAAAAACACATGTTGTCCAGTTACGTTTATTTGTGTTATTTATATTATTATTTTTGTTTTTGTTTTTGTTTTTGTTATTGTTTCAGGCGCGCGCGAACCGGCAGAACTTAAGCAGGAACTTGTGTGGCACGTCCTCACAACGCGACTGCTCGTGTGCATCTAATAAACTAAACTTAGTTTATGCCCATCTTCCTCCATTCAACAAGAAGCGCTGCTGCTGCTGCTGCCAACGAACCAAACCACTCGCAACGCTGACGTCGCTGCCAGCGCCAAAGCTAACGGCCGGCAGTTGCCGCCTGCCTGGTCGCGAGCCCCAACGCCAGCCGATGCCAGTCAGTCGGCGTTCGAGCAGCAGCCGGCGCTGAGGCTGCAGCTGAAGCCGAATCTGAAGCTGAAGCTGAAGCTGAACTTTGCTTGTTTGCCTGGCATTTATTCGTAGCCATTCGCAGTTGGTCGGAGTCAATGAGTGAATGGGTTGAAGTTCAGGTGCCTCTTGCGGCTGTTATTGAGTGCCAAACGGCTACGAATGTATCGAGTGTCACTCATTCACACACACACACACACACACGCATACACACAAAATTAATTTTAAATGTATATTATTAAATATTTAACTCTTTAGCTTTATTACCACAAATCGATACAGAATCGATAATTACCAATCGATCTGACATCTGTATTTATGAATACATTTACGAATGTTATGTTCATTTTGACATGATAAAATATATTTACACACACACACACACACTCAAAATGAGTATATTGTTGGGAATTTAACACTTTAGCTTAATTATCATTAATCGATATAGAAACGATATACAATAATTATCAATCGAACTGACATTCGTGTTGATGAATACATTTTCAAATGATTCACTGATTAATTTGTTGTGTTCATGTTGATATGATCAAATTGATATACGTGAATCACATTTTATTCAGTCTATTTATGAGTGTATTCGTGAGTGTATCCATGAGATTACACTTAAAGACTTCGAAAAGAATAAGATATGCATATAAAATAGATACAAACATATTGATAAGTTTGCAATATTCAGAGTATTCATAAACACATTCATAATTATAAATAAATGATTATATGTGCCATTCACGAGTGTATTCACGAATATATTGAGTGTAATCAAAAGAACATTAATAAGAAATGATTTACAGCTTGTATTCGCATTCATAAATAAATTAATGAGTGTATGAGTGTATTCACGAACATACTGTGAGTATTCATAAGTATAATAAATGATTTAACAGCTTGTATAACTGAGCAATTATACAAATGCTTGTAAATATAAGTGAGTATATTCGTGAGTATATTCATGAGTGTATTTACGAGGTTTTATTTTTTTTTTAACTCTATTTAAGTGAAGTTGTGAGTGTAAATGAGTACACTCATATCTGTAATTGCAATTGGAGGAAGGAGTCGCTGCTGCTGCCACTGCCACTGCTGCTGTTGCACTTGAGAAGGCTCGTTCATAGTTAGGCTTAATGCTCACCCAGCGCGGTCAACACCGGCTAATGCACATTAATCTTTGCAACTTCTGCATTGGCAACGTTGTTGCAACTTCGTCGGCATTCGCTTTGGTGGGTGGGCGGTTGTTCGGCTTGTTCGGTTGCATGCAGCATGTTGCAAGCCGCTGCCAGCTGCTCGTAGCAAGACACAAGTTGCGAGGCAGACCACGAGTGGACGCGACCTGTTCAAACCACCCAACGAACACAGAAAGCTGCTGTCAACGCTGGCGTCGCTGCCAACTGCGCTGCTTTGGCATTGCATCCATTAATGTCAGCGCACATACTCAAACATGTGTGAACTTGCATGTGTGTGTGTGTGTGTGTGTGTGTGTGTGTGTGTGTGTGTGCTTGTGTGTGCGATGCTGGCCCAAAAGTGAATGCGAATTGTTTTTATTGCAAAGGTTTGCGTTATTGTTAATTGTGCTCTGTACGCTTCGCATGTGTGTGTGTGTGTGTGTGTGCGAAAGAGAGAGAGAGAGAGAGACAGAGTGAGAGAGAGAGATATTGTTGGATGTCAAAGTGAGCGAGATAGCTAGAGATCATTAGCGGCACACATGTGCGAGTAGCTGTGAGTCTCACATTGTGTTTGGTGAGTGTCCACTGAGGCCACACTACTCCCACCCACAGCAAACGACTGTGTGTGTGTGTGTGTGTGTGTGTGTGTGTGTGTGTGTGTGTGCGGTTGAATCATATGTGATAGATGCATGCTTGCTGCACATGCAGCGCTGATAAACTGAAGCTTAACCCATTGTTGAACTCACCCCATCAGAAATAAAGGACACGCATATCCACAAAAATGGCCCCATGGCTATAGCATATGTATTAGCGCCACACACACGCAACACACACACACACACACACACACACACACACACTGGCACACTCACACTCAAGTCGCACACGCGCTTTCGCCCCATCGATTGGCCATCGTTGCTCTCACCATTTTCGCATATTTCGTGTAACTCTCCACGCCAATACCACCCACTACCCCCCCCCATCCACGGCTCAACCCCTTGTTCCCCACAGCTACCTGTGCGCTGTGAGAGAGCGCGTACGCGAAAGAGAGCAACAGAGAGAGGGAGAGAGCGTGAAAGAGAGAGGGGCAAAGGCTGATGCTGTGGCGACTGCGAAAGTTACCCTTTGCCCTAAGCAGCGTGAGAGAGGCGCGCAGTTGACTGAGAGAGCGACAGAGCGCGTCAAAGAGTGGGACAGAGAGAGAGGCAGAGAGATGGATGAGATGGGGTTATCAATGCGAATTTGTGTGCAGAGCTTTGTCAACAGCGTTGCGCTTATCAGTTGCCGCGCCAGCGTTGACAACGTCGGCACACGCAAAACGCTTGCCGCATGCTGCATGCCACATGCCGTGCTTAAAACAAAAACTTTTTATTTAAATATGATCACAATGCTCAAATAAATATTTATGCAATTTTGTATGTAAATTAATTTTATTTCTGCTAATTTTTTCATAAATAAATATTTTTAAATGATTTCATTAATTTACAATTTACTTAAAGTATTTCTAGAAAAAAGTAATAGTTTCAGATTTTATAAGTAATCAAATCGAATTCAAATTTGAGCTAAATGTCAAAGAATTAATCGCAATATTTTTTAGTCATTTAAATAAAATTATGTTAAAAATATTTATTCAATTAGCAGTTCAACGATTTGCACATGTTTAATTAATAAATTATTGACAGCTTTGAATTAAGTTTTTTAATCAAGTCTTAAGTCGGACTTCATTATATTAATACCGAAACTTTTAATTGCTGTTTAGCTAAGTTTTACTAATATTTTCCCTACATTTTTCCAAAAATTTACAAAAAAAAAATGGACAAAGTCAAATCAAAGATTTAAATTTCAAAGCAATTAAACTAAGACTCGTAAATGGGAAAGAATAGAAATTAAAACAATTTATTGTTGTTTTAGTTTGCCTAATATAATATTTAATTTAAGCTTGAGAAAATACTCCATTTCCCATTTTCTGAAGAATTTTTATTTCAATAGATTTTAGCTAAAACAAAATTCAACTATTATAATAATTACAAAGTTCTTTAAACCCTTGTCACAATTTGAAAGCCATTAAATAACTTCTTTTTTTTTTTTGTTGTATATCTCATTTTGAATAATTTGTTATTTTTTTTGTATTGTTTTGCCAAATTGATTATATAAATGGCATGTTTTCAGTTACTGTTTATGAATTTTAAGGTTTGTCCAAAAAGGTTGCGCTAGTTGACAATTGTGGGTGTGTGCAACTGTGTGTGTGTGTGTGAGTGTGCGAATGTGATTGCAAATGCAGCAACAGTTGCCAGATTGTTTCGGATTTTCTGTATTTTGTTTTTATTATTTTTTTTGTCGCTGATTAAGATTCGGAATGCGGCAACATCAAAAGCCGCGAAAAAGGAGCACTCGTAATTACCCTTCGAAGCGGCATTTCAATAAGTAAATAATAAACGGGGCTAAGGTACGCACACTATATATATATATATACACTATATATACATATATATACTATATGTATATTTACTATATATATATATATACATATACTTTATATATATCGCATAATATATGCACAGACTCCGCGTCGGCGAGATGTGAGAATTTTGAAAACAACAACAACAACAGCAACAACAACAGAAACAACAACAACAACTGCAACAACAACTGCAACGGCAGCAACTGCAACAACAACAACTGCAACAAAGCCTTTAACGAAAATTACAGAATTGCCGACAATTACCACAGCCAAGAGGAGTAGTTTGTGGCTGCTTGTTGCGGGGGGGAAGGTGGTGTTGCTGGTGTTGGTGGTGGGTTGCACTGTGTGACATATGCGGCAGAGCTGCTTGAGTTTTGAGTGTGCACTCCTTGCAACTGCAACTGCAACTGCAACGTCGTCATTATATAATCCTGCGGCGCATGTCCAGCATTAGAAAAGTGTCGACAAATTGGCCAAATTCGCCTGGGCCAGCTTGGCCTAAATGGCCATCGTGGCTAGCGTGGCTAGCGTGGCTAGCTTGGCCAGCGAACAAACTTGGCCAACGGGCAGCTGCTGCATTAGCATTAGGCCTGCCTGCGTGCCACAGACGGGGCATGATTGCCATTTAAGTGGCAGCAGCTCAATCGCTGCCAATTTGCAATTGGCCAAAGGGCGACTGCAAAAGTTGCCCCATTATCACAGCTACCGTTGTGGCAGCAACAGCATCTAAAATTCTTGTTGTTGTTGTTGTGGTTGTTGTTGTTGTTGCTGGTGCTACTGTTGTGGCAAGTTCGGTGCCAGGCGTTGCCCAGCTATTAATTGTCGCGTGAACCGCGCTTTTGTTGGATCGATTGCGGGTCACAGTTTCGATAGCACCAAATCGTCAAATAGCTATGTCAATCCGAGCCAGGCCAAATCAAGCCAAGCGACCAACTGACAACAAAAAACGGACCAATTCAACTTTCGGCTCAATGCCAACCGCTGGCCGTTGATCGATTTAACGAGCAGCAAGCGGCAAGCGGCAAGTGGCAAGCGGCAAGTGGCAAGTAGCAAGTGTGTGTAAAATAGACAGTCCACCCCGCTCCTTGCACACCCCCGCAACGCATTCACATTCCACAGGATGTAAATAAATATTAAATACAGTAAACACTCGCAAAATTAGCTTAAAATTTAATTTAATATATTCGAAATAATTTGCCTTAATTTGTATTTTTTTTTTTTGCACATTTTTGTATTTTCAAAAAAAATATTTAAGATTGTACTCGCAAAATCAGCTTAAAATTAAATTTATTATATTTAACAACAATTTGATAAATTAAAATAAAATTAAATTTATTATATTAAACAACAATTTGAAACAATTTGACCTAATTTGTATTTTATTTTTTTTGCACATATTTGTATTTTTATAAAAAAAATATTTAAGATTGTACTCGCAAAATCAGCTTAAAATTAAATTTATTATGTTTTACAACAATTTAAAATAATTTGCCTTAATTTTTTATTTGTATTTTTAAAAAGAAAAATTTAAGATTGCATTCTTTAATCTGCGATTAGCTAAATTATTGTTTAAATAGCAAGTTTTTAATATAGTTCTGGATTCGGTTCTATGCGAGATTTATTTATTTAATGACCAACAACTAAAACTAAGGAAGTTCTGCTCAAATAAGAAAGAAGACTTTATCGATTTGTTGTGGATCAAGAATTTATATTCTTTGTGCAAATTGTAGCACTTTCAACAAGGAGATAAAAGTTTTTACGATAAACCCAAATTTAAAATTCTAAATATGAATAAGAAACTTAACTTTAAAAATATATTATTAATGCAGCTCATATATTTATATATTAACATATTTATATATTTTAAATATATATATTTATTATCTTCGGCATATCTTAAATAACTTTTTAAGTTAAGATTCTAAAAGTAAAATATTTTTATTTGCAACATTTTTTGTTTTATTTATTTTACATATTAAGGTGTCCCACTTTTGGAGTGTCTACTGTATCTATTAGTAGAGCAATGTGTGCTCACAAATATATATTTCTTTCCATTTCGTTTCGTTCCATTCCATTTCGTTTCGCATTCGTTGACAAATTGTTGATTGACGCAATCCGTTGGCCAGGGCCGCGTATCCATGGAATCTGAACCTGCCTCGCTTGTGGTTAGGTCATTGGTGGTGTTGCTGCTGCTGATGGTGCTGGTGCTCTTAGGGGCCGGCTGCTTCTTGTTGTTTCCGCGGGCTAAACAAAGTTTATCGATTTAACAAAATTCATTGAGCCAAAGCGCTCAAAGTGCCACATTTGGCTCCTGGGACGGCCTGTGCCTGTGCGACCGGGTCTCGCTTTCGCTTTGGGTCGGGGTTTGGGTTTGGGCTTTGGGTTTTGGGTTTGGGTCCCGCGCGGTTTTCGCTTTGTTTAGATGACCCAACAAACTCGACGCTCGGCCCGTTGGCCGGGCACTGCCAAGGGGGGGGGAGGGTATAGTGATCGATTATACATTCGATGGCCATGAAGGCTAACAACTACTATAAACAGCTTTGTCCTCAATGCCCTTTCAGCCAAAACGGCGCACAATCTTTGGCCATAGATACCATAAACCATAGATACAAAAACGGCAAGCGGCAAACTAGCAATGATTGATCCTTAAGGCTGAGAAATACCATATTCCATTTCGATTACTAGTTCAACTTCTCATCAAAAACATCTTCAATCTGAGTGGGAAATGTGTCCACTTGACCCGCTCTAAAACACGTCTGTCCTCCTCCTTTGCCAGGATAATGGTTTTCAAGGGTATTTTTTTTTATATTATTAGAGATGGTTTTCCCATTACAAAGCACATCCAATTTGAACACAGCGTTTTTCTTCTCGTAGCTAATCAATTTGAGAACAAGTCCATTGCCAAGGACACCCGGTTGCTGCCACCAAGGTCCTTACCCCGTTGAGCGGCACATCTGTGAAGTGCACTTCATTATTTAGTTTTCAAATGTTGCACCGCAAATGCTTAATTGATTTTTCATCTATTCCACAAGTGGCAACACTTGACATATTCAAGTGGCCCTTCGATTGCATACTGCAAAGAGTGTCCTGTTCGCATCCTAGAAGCATCCTCCCAGCCCCGATTCGTCCTTCACAATAGGCGCCTGCGAAGCGTTTTGTTTTTACATTTGTGGTTGAACTGCTCCGCAAAAGGCTGAAAATGATTGATTTATTGAATTGATTGATTGAATATCATCAGAACTGTAACAAATTAATGTAAAGCAATTTTATGGAAACTGAGAATAATTTGATCAATTTTTAGAATTTGCATTAAATTTGTATTATTAATTAAATAAATTCTTAAAGAGTTATTTATTTTATAAACTTTAACTTTAACTTTTTAAATCGCTTTTAATCGATTTTGAGTATAAAATAAATTGCATTTAAGGAATTGTAAACATTATGTTTGTCGATTGATTTTATCAACTGCTGAACATAAATTTGATTATATCATTAAAATTTCAGAATTATCATGTGAAAAAAAAAACAAAAAAAAAAATATGAATTCAAATTAGAAATTATATTTGGATACTCAAGTGCACAGTGAGCAGTGTGTGTGTGCGAGTGTGCGAGTGTGTGTGTGTGTGTGTGTGTATATCTCTTGCTGTGAAGATGTTTTTCTTTTTCATTTACAAGATGTCCAAGTGACAATATTGAGAGCCAAGAACAAAGAGCGAGCGATGGGAATGGGAAACAGTAGCATTTGCCATTAAATAAAACCCAGTGACAACAACAACAACAACAACAACTACAAAAAATAAACGACAATTTTGGGAAAATAAAATAAATATTTTTGAATTAATGGAATCTCAAGTGTGTCCACAAATGGAACATCGAAAGAGAGAGAGAGAGAGAGAGAGAGAGTTGCAATGGGGTCGACTGATCGATGGCAAGCAGCGACCAACTCGAAAGGGAGAATTTCGCGGCGACAATGTCAAAGTCGCCAGCAGCAGCAACTACAACAACAACAACAAGAGCAGCAGCAGCAGCAACATCATCCGGCAGCAGCCCCACGGCCAGCAGTGCCACTGGCAGTGGCAGTGGCAGTGTCAGTCGTCCGTTCCGCTGGCTGGCGTCGCCTCATGGACAAACATATGGCAGACACATGTGCGCCCGCCCAGCACTCCGGACAGTGTCTCAGTCTCAGTGAGGCAGTCTCCGGGGCGCGGGTGACTGTGTTTTGTTATTTTTAAGCATCGATGGGGATGCGACACTAGAGTCGCTAGAGGCCAAGCGAGCAAGTTGGGCACTGTCAGTATCCCAGATCACAGATCGCTTGACAGTGACAACGGATTCGGATTCGGATTCACATTTACATTCACACACACATCACACACACACACACAGCCGTCCCTCGCATGCCGCAATAACATTTGACCAGGCAACGACGACGACGACACCAACAAATTGCTTGGGAGCAGCAGCCCCTTTTTGGAAGAGAACCAGAGCAGAGAGCAGCCCCAAGAGTACAGCTCCGTAGCGGGGGGTGAACTTGAAAATGTTAAACATTAAGTGTGAGATATTTATATATTTCCACTATTTATCCCATCTCCATATGCATCTCCATCTCCATCTGCATCAGCATCAGCATCTTCTACTTCAGTTTCAGTTTCAGCTTCATCTTTAATTTTATGGCCGCCTCAGGAATTCAGCGGAATTCACCATGAGGTACAGTTGAGATGAGAAATAGTTGAGAAATATAGAGAAAGCGAGAATGTTTGAAATGTACCCATATTCCCCAAATTAAACATAGATTATTATTTAATTGATTATCGCCAACAATTTTCTGCATTCATTTCAAATATATCTCTTGCAATATTTATATTTTTTAAAATTTAAACATTTTACTTTAGTTAACAAATCTTCATAACTTTATTTGAAATTTTTGCTAAGATCTTATTTTTTAAATAAAAAGTATTTACTCACTATCATATTCTTAAATAAAATACAATTTTGATTTCTCATAACTCGTAAATTTCATCAAAATAAAAAAAATGTTCTATTCATCTCACAGCTGACTTGACTTGAAACTGCTTTTATTGTTTATAGAATTAATAATAATAATTAAGAATTATTATTAAAACATCTATTTTATTTTATTTTGCTTTTGGATAAAATTTTTTACCAACTCTTTAGATAATTATATAAAACGGAGAACTGCCAAAAATCCATACAATTTCTTAGTTGTAAATGAAAATTTTATTTTTTTTTCAGTTTTTGTGACTTTTTAATTATTTTATTCGAATTTGCAAATTAAAAAATGGTTTGTTTGTTTTTTTTTTTACTTCTTTTCGGCTGCTTCAATTGGTATTTAGAAACTTTCTTTGCATGTGATGATGAGGAGAGAAGAGGTGACTGGAGTGGGTGTGTGGGAGGGGAGAGTGAAACTGAGAACTGGTGTGCGCCTAGCTGTATATATAAACATATATATATATATATGTATATATTGGGGAGTCACGATGGCATCGCCAATGGTTGCGACGCAACCGGCAACGGTTGACAATCACAAAACCAGCAACAACAACAACAATAATAATAATAATAATAGAACGTTTAGGGGTTAACAGGGTATATATAGGAAGAGACAAAAAAAAAATAAAAGAAGTCAGGGGGGGGGGGATAGAGAGTGAGGAAGAGCTGTGCTCTTGCTAAATACCTGGTATATACGGCATTTGTGGGTTTATCTTAATTGCAATATCTGTGGATATCTGTTGATTGCGATCTGAGGTGCATCATAGTGCACAAACTGAACTTATCTGGCCAGGCATGCGATTTACGAGTACTCGCATGCTCTCTATACATATATATATATATATATATATGTGTGTGTGTGTGTGTGTGTGCGAGTGTGGCTCTCCCAGGCACATTGCGATCGAAACACAATCGAGGCGGAGTCGCAGTCGGAGACGTTGAGACAATTCGAGCATTGTCATGTGGCTCCTCTATTTGGCCAGCGGGCATTACGAATTTCCTATGAATTATAATAATAAAATATATACATATATATATATATATATATATATATACATAAGTATATATATATACATAAATATATATATACATAAATAATATATTTAATACCCAATTAATTCTCAGTTTCAAATTTTATTCAGTTATTTTTTTAACTTTAACTTGTAAAAAAAAAACTTATCTATTCACAAACATAATTTATATTATAAGCATAAATATATATTTATTATAATAATTTTCCACTTAATATTAAAGTTTTAAATAAATTGTAATCAGTTATCCCAAGTGATTTTTTTGAGTTAATTTTAAAGTTGGATATAAATTTTATTTATTTTATTTTCCAAATTCATTTATTTTACTTATTCACATTCATCTTAGTAAAATATTAATCTACTTACATAATTTATTTATATATTACATAAATATATGTAATATAAATTTTAGGTGTAGACTTATTTGCAGTTAATACTCAAGTTTCTAATAAATTTTAATCAGTTATCCCAATTGATTTTTTTGGCTTATTCGCATTCATCTTGGTAAAATATTAATCTAATTACATAAAATAAATATATATAATATTTATTTTAAGAGTAGACTTATTTGCAGCTAATTCAAAAATGTCAAATTAATTTTAATCAGTTATCCGACTTGATTTTTATCGGTTTACCTATTAAAAAACTGAACTATTCAAATGCATAATTTATATTACTCTCATAAATATGAGCTAGTTATTGCTGTAACTATATTAAATTATAGAGTATACAATATTCTAGTTGGGCTACTAACCTTTTTTTTAGCTCATATTGTTAATAACTTGGGTGTCTGAGGCTTTTGTGTTGTTTGCTCTTTTGCTTAAGCGGCGACAACCCACGCAGTCTGCCTATGAATCGAATGAGTCGCCTGGCTCAGACTGAGCATAATGAATGAACTGCTGGCTGGCTAACTGACTGACTGACTGACTGATTGACTGAATAACTGACTGACTAACTGACAGACTTACTGACTGGCTGACTGAATGTTTGCCTTGCTAAATGACAAATGGGACTGGCAAAAATGTTGTTAAGGTGGCTCATGACACCAAAAACAAAAGCAACAGAGTCACAACAGCAACAACAACAACAACAGCAACAACAACAACAACGGCAACAACATTGTTGAAGACAAACAACAATTACTACTGCAGGCCAGCATTTAGTCAAGCCCAGGCTGCTGTTGGCCAGGCCCACAAAGAGGGCTGGCAAAATCTTCGAGCATCGCTAAACGGTGCTCAGCTCAAATCAACTCAATTCAATTGAAAGCCAGCTCAGCTCAGCCCAGCTCAGCTCGGCTCAGCTAAAATCTTTGGCTAGCTGCGATCGAGCAACCATTCCCCAATCTGTCTCCAATGTGCCACAAATCTGATAAGTTGATGGAATGCTCAGATTGAATTTGTGCTTTATTAAATATTAATAGCAACGAGCCGAATAATTGTGTGTATTTTTTTTTTCTTCCATTATTTAAGCATTACTAATCTGATATCCACTAATTAGATATATATATTTATGGAATGTTTTTTTTTTTGGGTGTGAAATGCGACAACTAAAATAAATAATTGACATTTCAATAAAATCTGATTTTATTTCGCAATCAAATTGTATCAATTTTTAGAACAATTTTAAGCGACGCATTTTTATGCGAATTAAATATATTATTATTTTTTTATTTGATTATTATTATGAATTGTAATTAATTTTAAGCAGCACTTTTGTTATGCGAATTAAATATATTATTCTTTTTATTTTATTTGATTATTGTTAGGAATTATAATTAATTTTAAGCAGCACTTTTTTTATGCGAATTAAATATATTATTATTTTTTTATTTGATTATAATTAATTTTAAGCAGCACTTTTTTTATACGAATTAAATATATTATTTTTTTTATTTTATTTGATTATTGTTAGAAATTATAATTAATTTTAAGCAGCGCTTTTATTATGCGAATTAAATATATATATTTTTTTTATTTTATTTGATTATTATTATGAATTGTAATTAATTTTAATCAGCACTTTTTAATGCCAAATAAATATATAATTATTTTTTTATTTGATTATAATTAATTTTAAGCAACGCTTTTTTTATGCGAATTAAATATATTATTTTTTATTTTATTTGATTATTATTATGAATTATAAAATGGGGTAATCTGAAGAGTTGGACAGCTGTCCAGGGAACATAATCAGTCGGCCAGTTCAGATGACTCAATGTATGACGTAATCGCAGATATTATGTTAATATTACAGATTTTTAGCTGCAAATTTGAAATATTTTGCTTTAAAATAATGGAAATCAATCTCTTTGAAGGAAACTCGCCTTTTGCCATTTCCTGTGTGGTGCGTTAGGTGGGCATTTAGTGGGTGAGGTAATTGTAATTGCAGTGGAGCAGTTTTGCGAGCCGAGCTGAGTCCTCAACGGATCGCACTTGCACACGCACACACACACACACACACACACACGCACACACACACACACACAGACGCACACACACACACACACACGCACACAGACGCACACGCAATGAGACTGGCAACAGAGAACGTGGCCGTGCCCCTGGCCGGCGCTGTGTTTGTTTGTTTGTTTGGTTTGGTTTGGTTTGGTTTGGTTTGGTGGAACTGGCTGGGACAGATCGGACTGCTTGCGCTGCTCCACATCAATGAATATGAAATGAGCTAAGGCGTACCTGCGATATGTCTTGCTCCCATTCGCAGCGATATCTCAGCATCTGTGGCCCAAGCGCTGGCTCCAACTCTGTGGCTCACGCACACGCGAGCGGATGAGAAATCAGAAATCAGCGCCCAGAAATCATTTTGGGGCCCCAGCAAAATAACAAAAAAAATAAAAACAAAAAAAAAACAGAATAAAAAATAAGAAAAAAATAAGAAAAAAAAAAAGAATCGAGTGCAGCTGAGCGTAGGTTGGGACAATTTTGTACTCTGTAAGTGATCGCACTTCGAGGAGGCGACACAGCCAGTGAGAGTGGGGAGTGCGGGGAGTGGGGAGTGCGAAGAGAGAGGAGAGTAGAAACGGTATCAGCTTGGCTTTGATTTTGATTTTTATATATATATATATTTTTTTTTTGCTTTTTCTCTTGTATTTTTCATATTTCTTCGTTTTTTTTTGTTTTTATTTTTTTTTTTGGGTGTGCGCGCGCCTATGCCCAAGTTGGGTGAATTGAGGGGCATGCCAGCCACGCCCAGTTTTTGTGGTCATCAATGGCACCACACTGGCACTGCCACAGACACAGACACAGAGCAGATGATGATGATCAAATTGTTGTTATTGCCGGCAAACCCAAGAGACAAGACAAGAGACAAGAGACAAGATTTAGTTGGAATGGAATTGGAATTGGCGCTGTACTATTTTCAGTTGGGTTGTCATGCATCGACGACGTCGAACAAATCATATGGCACCAATATGCGTGAGCCGCCAATGGTCTTCATATGACCGAACCCCAAACCAAACCCGGCTCAATCCAACTCAACAGCACAAAAAGCGATCTTTGCTCAAAGCACAACTCATGGACAGCTCATATATATATATCTCAACTGGTCATATATATATATATATATATATATATTATATATCGCTCTGAGCTCATTTGTAAGCATTTCTTTTAATTTTGTGCACCGCCTAAATTATATTTTGTTGCATGTGCCGCAACTTGCTTTAAGTCAGTCACAAAGAAAGACGTTAGCACAAAGTGGCTTATACAAATATAGATAAATCGTAAAAGTTCATTTGATATAACATAACAATAAGATTACTTTCTTAGATATATATGATATATATCACAATATTCCCCATTTAAAACGCATAAAATTTGTTGGAGGAATCCGAATAAGTCAAATAATTTATGTATCATTCAAAATAAGTCTCGGATAGAATAACTGTAAAATCTATAATAGTATTAATTATATAAACTTAAAATAATAGATTAAAGACTGAGCTTAACTAATCTAAAGTGCCCATTCAGATATATATATATATATATATATATATATATATTTTATTATATTAAAGCAAAATTGTTCAGTTTTTAATCGATTAATTTTGAGTAAATTAGTTTGGGTTAAGTTCTAACAAACTCTCTAAATAAATGGAGAGCAGGTATAGGAATAATTCTTAGTAGTAAAAATAGATGGTATCTGCTAGTCGATCATTGTATTTTGTTGTAGTTACATTGGTCTATTAACAAAAAAAAAAAAACAACAAATGTCAGACTTGAGTTGGCATTTGACGATCGCCGTCGACGCAGCTTTTGGCCGGTCAATTTTCAAGTGCACACCGTACCAATGTGTGTGTGTGTGTTTGTGTGTGTGTGTGTTAGCAGCTGCAATTTGCAATTTCTCGGTTGAGCAGCGATGACAACGACGTCGTCTGGCGAGGTCAAAGTGCGCAAAATCGGTCAGAAATTGAAAGTGACTAGGAGAAAAAGAGAAAGAGAGAGAGAGAGAGAGAGAGAGAGAAGAGAGAGAGAGAGAGAGAATAGCTAGCGGGTGTTGAGCCAAAGGAGAGTTGAGCACTGAGTGACTTGGCACTATGTGCCACATTGTGGCAAGCAACACTGATTTCTAATTAGTCATGCCGCTGGCAGTGCCAGATCATTAGGTAATCAATGAATGCCCAAATGTGAATTGTCCAATATGGAATATGCCATATGCCGTATGCAATATTAGGTGTCCAATGTCCAATGTCAAATGTCCCAACTGAATTGAGTTGAGCGAGCAGCTGGCAGAGATCAGAGAGCGAATTCGATTTGAACTGGGTCGTTGGCTGCATCCATCCATCGATGGATGACTTGCTGTGACAGCAGGCGCAACCACTGCGGAGGTGTGTGTGTGTGCGAGTGTGTGTTTGTGTGTGTGTGCGACTTACAACCTCGACTCCATGGCTCATTATTTAAACGACGCTGGCTTGGCTGTTAAAAGCCATCAATAAAAAAATGAAACGTATGGGCTAGCCACAGTCGCAGTCGGAGTCGGAGCTACAGCCACAGCCACAGCTCCAACTACAGCTACAGATTCACTGAGAGACCCACACCAGCACACCAGCAATCCGGCACAGACACAAAAGATCCGCTGACCATCGTGGAGGGCTTGGCAATTGCAACATGCAAATGTGAGTGGGTGGGCAGCTGTTGCATCTGTTTGTTGTTGTTGTTGCAGTTGTTGTTGTTGTTTGGACGCTCCTAAAACGCTTGTCAACTGGGAGCAGCACACTTGGTTACAGATTGACGCTAAGATTTCTGGGTATATATGATGTGATGCTGATGTGAATCTCTGACAGAGGCTACTTTACTTTACTACACAACAAAAAAAAAAAAAAAAAAAAAAACATATGAATGAGATAACTGGCATCTCTCTTTCTCTCTCTCTCTCTCTCGCTCTCTATAAATAAATATTTATATATATATTTTGACATATTCATCATTTGAATGATATACACAAAATGTGTTTGTTGAATTTTTAATATCGAATTAATTCTTATCGAAGAAAAAGATAATTGATCTGTATATATATCCAAAAGTCAGAAATATTATTATCTGCTGCGATTAATAGAGTTTTTTTCTAAAAGACAGCAAGTGAGAAACAGAGATCTGAGATCTCCAACTCCAACTATATCTCATTGTGTGGCAAGTTGGCTGTAAGACTGAAAAAAGTATAAAAATATATATATAGAAAAATTGGCCCATACACCTAATGGCATCAGATACGTATTTTCCGCAGGACTCACAACTAAATTTGACTTCTTTCTTTAAATTTCATAGGTATAAATTTGATCTGCAAAATGTTAAAAATCTATTTAAGATAATCCAAATAATAAGCTAGAAATTGCCAGCAGATGGATAACTGGAGGGATGGATATCTGGATGGATGGATGGACGTATGGATGCATTGAAATTCTGTTTGCTTTCAGATGATAACTTAATAATTTTGTTGAATTGAGGCGTCTCCATTAGAGCTAATGGCAGCCAATCATTCAGCCAATTCGGAGCAGCTCACGTGCCTCCCAATTAAACTTTGCAGTAAATTTAAAAAGTGTGTGTGTGGGGGTGTGTGTGGGTGTGTGTGGGTGTTTGTGGGTGTTTGTGCTTAAAAGCCAATTTGTGGCCGGCACAGGACACAGCATAAGAAAGATAACAGGACTTTATTATTGCGGGTCGAACAAAGCAAAAATTTCTGCCTTTTATTGTTGGATTGTTGGAAAAATGCGTGCGGCTTCTGCTGCTTCTGCTGCCGGCCGGCTGTGATCCTTATCAGTGGCAACAACTACACACGATGGCGATAACCAAAAAATTGGGCCACACAAAACTTTCGCCTGTGGTGGCTGCCGCATGTGGATGAAGGGATGAGGCGGGCGGAGGGTGGAGGGTGGAGTTGGGCGGCCTGTGGCTGGCCATTTGTGCGGGTCCGTGCACCTGACGGCGATACCAAAGGCCTTGGCCCCATCTTTAGCAACTTTTCTTCTTCTTCTTCTTTTTTTTTTTTGTTTTTTTTTTATTATTTATTCCAGGCCAGCACAACGAATGCGACAACTTTTGTTGTTGTTGTTTGTTGTTTGTTGGTTGTTGTCTTTTGAGCTTGGCCGGGTTCACACTCGAGTGCCCGCAATTAAAATACAGCTTGTCCAACTGATAAGCCTTCATGCATTCTTTTCACTCGTCGACCACAAGAAGCCGACCCCCTGCTGCCACTTCCACCCCCCACCCGCTCCCCGCCGGCACCAACCAAACTCAGGCGACTTTTGTCAAAACAAAAAATTGAAAAGTTTTGCTAAAACGCAAGCAAATTGAAAAGCCATGGGTTGCGGGTGCTGGTGGGGGGTGGCGTGGGTAGCCAGCAGACACAACTTAAAAAAGGACACACGCACACACACACACACACACACATAAGACACACACTTGACTAGGCCACGTTGCGTTTCCTATTTTTATTTTTTTATTTTTTATTCTTTCTTTGCCAGCAAAATGAGTGAATTCTGGACGCACGCCTGCCTGGAGTGGTGTCCACAGAATTGGCTCCTTTGGTTGGCTAAACAACTTATTCAAAGACTTAACACACACACGCATTACAACTTGTAATTTGGCCAGTTTGAAAGCTGAAAAGGACATTTTTTGCGAGTCCTGCGATAAGCTGTTTGGCCACCCAATGAAATATTTATGCCGGACAATTGCCAGCATAAAAGTTGTCCTCGGCTGAAGTGGGGATTCGGGCAAAGTGCCTGGACACTTGCTCTGAATAGGCCAAGTAGTTGCCAATTCTCCACACAGAAATTGATTTAAGTGTGCAATTTTTACATATTTTTTGGTGCATTTACAGACAGAAAAACTGAGTTAAATAGTTAAATTAATTGCAAGAAAAATGATTTAACAGTTACAAAATCAAGCAATCAATCAATCATAATCAATCAATATTAAATTAACAAATTTAATAGAGAAAAAGTTAATTTTAATAATGGATATTTAAGCTATGATATGGTGGATATATAATAAACTGAGCTCCGATTGAAGATGAGTGTCGAAATGCAGCCGCCGTCGAAAATCGATGGATTAACGTGGTGCAGATCAATCGATGATGCTGGTGGCACCACAGTTGAGTGGGGTTGGCGGTTGGTGCTCAGATTGCTGCTCATTTGGCGGTGCCTGGCGGCTTGTGTGGGCAGCAGAACATTGCAGCCGAATGTAAGCCACACATGCCACATAATGGGCAAACATTGAAACGTTGCAACTGGATTTGTGCCAAAGTGGCAAGCAGCCGTGTCGCCTTCACTGTTCGCCGTCTGCTGCATTGTTGCACTAATAAAAAAATCACCTCCAGTTTCTATAAATTATATCTAAAAATTTAAGTAAAAATTTTTACAATTATTTTTTGTATTTTTTTGCCGCTATTTAAAAATAAATTTTTTAAAAACTGCCATTAAAAAAGCCTCAAATTTTAGTTTTAGAAATGCAATTTCTGAGCAAAAAAAGTATGGTAATTTTTGCTAATTTATGGTCGTTGGCATTTTGCTGAGTGTAGGCACAGGGACAGGGCAATGGACATATATAGACAAGAGAGAGACGTTGAGCTGGAGTTGGAGTTGGAGCTGGAGCTGCAGCTAGGCGACAGAGCGGAAGTCATGACTAGCCAAACACGAAGCGATGAGATGAGCTGCCGTGTCACAGCCACAGCAAAGCAATCACAGCAAACCAGCAGCAACCAGCAACAACAACAACAACAACAACAAAGCCCAAAAAAAATGTAAAACAGCAAAAACTGAAAATAAGAAAGTTCGCAGATTATTTCGGGCAGCAAAGACAATCGCATAATTTGTGCGCGTGAAAGTGAGAAAAGTTCCAATTACCTAAGCAGAGGCATTTAGGGGATTTCAACCAACCCCCTCCCCCCTCCCACCCCTCCCTCAAACTGTCTTTGATTGCGCACACTTACAGTAGAGTAACCACCCCTCCACCACAAAATCCCTTTATGGCAATGTGGTGCATCCAAATTTGTCATAACCACGATTACGATTAACCCGTTGAATGAATGCATCAGACGACGAATAGCAATGTGAATGCGAATGTGAATGCGAATGTGAGTGCATGTGAGTGTTTGTGAGTGTTTGTGAGTGTTTGTGAGTGCTTGTGAGCCAAAAACACGAGCATGTTTTTTATTTGGGAGAGAACACCGCGTGGCGAATTTCGCGCTTGTGTCCTAATCGTGCCTGCGATGGATTCGTGAGTTTTGCATATGTATGTCGGATGTAAATCATTTGACAATTTCGAAAGAACGCCAGCATCGCCCCCACTGCCCCACTCTCTGCCACCGAACCCCCCTGCGGCGCCACAGCTACTCGTTTTCACTCATCATTTTTTTTTTTCTTCTTTTTTTGAGTGGGTGGATGCCACTTTTGCGAAAACATTGCGATTGCTTGTCGAGTGGGGGTTATCGATAACAGAGAAGCGATAAACATTGCAGCTGTTTTTCCGATAAATTTGAATTTAATTGCATTACAGTTATTTTGGAATTTATCGGCAAAGCGATTATTATTGAATTTTTATTATTATTATTAGCTAGTAAAATTAGACAAACTAATTCAATAATAATAATAATTATTATTATTATTTTAATAATTTTGTATATTAATAATAAATTTAAATTTACAATAAGAAAAATTCAAATAATTATAAATAAATAAGCACAAATTTATTTAAATTTGTATATAATTTTAGAGCAACGAATTCTCCAATCCCGCAACGATAAATGGTAGAATTTTTGGAATGGGACCACTGTGCGTGCTGCTGGCCAGGCCAACAACACTTTGGAAGCAGAGCCCCATCAAAAGTGCCAGAAAACTGCCAATGGGCTGCAATGGTTCGCTTCCATTGATTAGCCGACGAGGACAAAGATGAACAAACGCTACCGTTTCCCGATGTCTGAAACAAATGGCTTTCCGTTTGGGCTTGGGTTTGGGTTTGGGTTGTGGGTCTGGGTCTGAGTTTGGGGTATTATTAATATTGCTGGGCATTTTATTGTGGCGCGACTTGGTCGTTGGCTGATTTCGTGATTTATTTTTTAAGCAAATTGTCGCCAGTGGAGCCGCAAGCCGCCGGCGTTGGCAAAAACTGTCGCCAAATGGCTGCCATGTAACGGGGCCAATGAATAAACGACCGTGGGAGTGATGGACAGAAGAGCGGTGGGGGGGGAGGAGGGGGGGGGCAGGTGCATCCCGACAAGAGAGAGGGGAAGAGTGAGTTAAGCTGTAAAGGGAGAGGCTGACTTTAAAGCCTGGGTGCTGGAATCGTGCATTGCGCTATGGCAAATGTGCATCTGCTGAAGATTACCACCTCCCTGGACGGTCTTCTTCCTCGTCTTCCTCTTCTTCTTCCTCTTCTTCTTCTACTGCAACTAGTGCTGAGCAAATGTCGCATGTGATTTTCCAAACTGTTTCCACGCTCGCTGCCCACAAAGCCAACAACAACAACAACAACAAAAGCAGCAACAACAGCAACAAACGGCGGGACAGCAGCTTCTGCTGCTGCTGCTGATTATCATCAAAAGATCGGAACTTGCACAGAGACAAAACGAAGAAGCTCTCATGTGGCTCCATGGAGTGCTCCAACTTGGAGCTGCCATCCATTGCTACGAGCAATTGTTGCTGCTGCTACATTTGCTGTTGCTGATGCACCCTATAAAAATGTATTAGCTAAAGTTGGGCTTGCTAGAATGAAAACATATATATATATATATATATATATATATATAAACAAATTAAGACCAGCTCCAACTCAATAAATAAATATTTTTATCGAAATCTACAATAAATTTCACCTACAGAAACTATAAAATATATTTTAAAAAATATTAACAATAATTTTTATTATTATTATTTATTTATATATTTATATATATAACAACTTTTTGTATAAAAAATAAGTATTTCTGCAATAAATTGGGCCTGCAGAAATCTCAAAATATTAACAATAATTATTATTATTATTTATTATTTTTATGCTTGCCAAAATTGCAAACAATTTATATTTTTTATTATTTTAAATGCATTTTAAATGAATAAAAAATAAAAAAGCAGCTAAAAAGCAAAAACAGGGTAACATTTATTTGAGCGCTTTTGGCTCTTCGCTATTTGTTGTTATTGTTTGTTTGTTTGTTGTGGTTGTTGTTGTGGCAGTGAAAAGCGTCGCGTTATGCCCTATAGTCACAGCTCCATGTGGCACAAACGAGTGCAGCAACAGCAACAGCAACAGCAGCAGGCAACAAGCAAGCAGCAAGCAGCATGAAACGGGGCAGCAGCAGCAGCAGCAGCATTTTGGTGGCAAATTAAAGTCCAAGTGCGAGTTGCGAGTTGCGAGTTGCGAGTCAAATTATTTCTTTACAAGTGAGTTACTGTTTTCATTGCGGCTCTTAATGTAACTAACTGTTTAGAAATATTTATTATTATTATTGTAGGTGACGGTTGCCGCTAGTTTCTACTTCCATTGTTATTATTCATTGTTGTTGCTGCCTCGTTTAATCGCCTGATGATGATGACAACAGCAACAACGGAGACGACGACAACGACAACGACAACAACAACAACAACGACAACGGCGATTATTAAAAACCACTCGAAATCTTGAAGACGACGCAGGCAGGCGAATGAAATTAAACGGCGACCAGGCGCATCTAACCGCCACAGACCGCAACAACCAAACCATCCAAACCACCAAGCCACCAAACCATCCAAACCAACCAAACCACCAACCACTGTCCGCTCAGATGCCCACGTCCCGATAAGCCCCCAAAGCAATCCAAGTCAAAACTAGCAACAGGATTCTCTGTTTTGGATGAAGTCCGTTAAAGGAAAACTTTAAGATCACTTCAAAAATCAACAATCAAAAATCAACAATCAAAAATCAAAAATCAACAATCAAAAATCAATTCGATAGTTTACCAAATATTCAATAAATCTGTTAAATTCCAAATATTTGCATTTGAATAATTTAATCTTCAAAAAATGCTTTTAATTGCGCAAATTTAAAGTTAGTTTAATTTTTTCCAAAATTTTCTAAAACTCAAAAGTTTGTTTTATTTTTTTCAAAATTTTCAAAATTTGTTGCTTTTAAGTTTAGTTGTAAAAAAGTAATTCTCTGGTCTAATGCCAAATCTTTCTTCTTCTTTTTTTTTCTTTCTTTTCAAAATTTTCCAATTTCCTCATTGGAATTTAATATTTAATTTTTTATATCTTGTTTTATTTGCTTGCAACTTGTGCTGCATTTAAAGTATCTGAAAGCCACTCAAACAAAAACAAAAGAAATGCATTTTGAATATATATTTAATCGATTTTGGCTTAAATTTATATATATATATAAACCTTCGATTTAGTTCATATTGCGACAAATGGTGGCAGCTAAAACTGCTGCAACAATTAAATAAACCAAAAAGAAAGAAAAAAGAAAACAAAATAATTGACTTTGGTTAATGTGCTTAGAAGTAGCACAATTAACTGATAATCAGCAGAGAACTATACTTTCAAGTGAACCACAACAACAACAACAACAGCAACAACAGCAACAACAACAACAACAACAACATTTCAGCTGCAACTAGTTATGAGTGTGGCAACTAAAAGTGCAACGACTTTTCGACTTGGCTTAAATTAACTTGTATGTCATACGATGAGCTTGGACACTGCCTACACACACGCACACACACACAAAGTAAACATATGTATAGATATGGAGACAGAGATAACAGCCAGAGGAGTACTTGGAGTAGTCTCTGCTTGGGGCCTGGGTTCTTTGGGTGCTCTTTGGGAAGGCGCTGGTCGGTTGCCCTTGTCGCTTTTGCGGCTCAGTTAATGTTAATGTTAATGCGCTTCAAACTATTTGTATACCCTAACCCCCTCCTCCACACACACCCCCTTCTGTGTGTGTGTGTGTGTGTGTGTGTGTGTGTGTGCGTGCAATTGTGACCAGTGGGTTAAACCAATTTCACGCCGGTAAAGCGCCACAAACGTTGCAAAGACCAGGCAACAGCATTGAGAAGGTTCTCGTGTCATCTACCTTGGCCATGAGCAAAGCGCACTTCTGTGTGTGTGCGTGTGTGTGTGTGTGTGTGTGTGTGTGGTGCGGGCGGTGGTGCTGTGTGGTGTTTAGTCTACTCTACTAGAGCTAAATGTGCATGACGTACACTTTTTGGACACACACACACATAGGTAAGTGTGTGCGTGTGTGTGTGTGTCGCGCTGTGATCTTTGGGCGTCTGAAACCACTGGAACCACCGAAACAGCAAAACAGCACAAGTCGCGCCACTTTCATTCAGTCAGTGGAGCGCAAAACGAAGACAACTGAGGCAAATGGACAAGTTAGTCGACTTGGTCGACATTATCAAAAGCGTCGACTGGTCGCAGCTATTGTCAATGTTTTAACGACACACACACACGCACACACACACACACACACGCACACACACACAGAAATGAGAACTCATATTAGGCCATTAAAAGAGCGATAAGAAAGTTCAGCGGAACTGAAGCGCGCAATTTCAGGCTTAGTTTAGTTTTAGTTGTTCGAGCTGTTAGAATTGCCGGGGGGGGGGGTGGCGGTGGAGTTGGAGTTGAAGTTGTCAGACAAACGTGTGTCCACTACAAATATCACGATCTGGCAATACATGCCACACAACACATGTCGATAGATCGCGCGGCGTGCACAAAAAAAAAAAAAAAAAAACTGCTTTAAACATAATTTTCACAACAATCTCAGGGGGGGTGGGGGGTGTGCTGTGTGTGTGTGTGTGGGAGAGTAAGAGGCGGCCTAAACAATTTTATTGATTAATGAACCATAATTAGAGACATTTACAATGAGCAACAATAATTCTTCATTATCCGCAAAAGCAGAGCAGGCATTCAGTTTTGCAAGTGCGCCACACGCTCGCTGCACAAAAACAGTTGTTGCCACAGCAAGCGGCAGAAGCAGCAGCACCTACAACACTGGCTGGCTGGCCCCCGAAGCGACCGTTGGCCGTGCCCCACATCTACTCCACTCGGCAGCCCGCTGCCCATCTCCACCTGCCACAAACTTGCGCCCTGTACGCAGTCTCGTTGATCGTGGCTCACGCGCACAACTCATTCAATTTCCATGGCAGACACGATTCGCGGCCAAAACCACAAAAACAAAAAAAACCAAAAAAAAACAACAACAACGACGACCAGGCCAGCCAGGCAACCAACCAGCCAGGCAACCAACCAGGCAGTCAGTCAGTCCACGGCATCTCGGCTTTTCCACGAGTGCTCGATGAATGAATGAATTTCGCGTCTGTGCATTGCCGGAATTCGCAATTCGCAGACGTCGCAAGTTGCAATCATTTGAACTTTCAGTCGGAGCGTGTCAATGGTACACACAAATACACAACAAACACACACACACACACACACACACACACACACACACAGAGAGACAGCCAAGCAAGAGCTATGTGTTTTGGCAGTAGACGGTAGATTAAGCAGACTTGAAGGTGGACGCACACGGACTCTAATCACTTCCGACTACAAGTTCATAAATCGATCCATTCCAGCTCTTTCCACTCCACTCCCTCTCTCCCCCTCTCTCTCGCTCTCTCTCTTCAACGTCCATGAAAATTGTGTTAACGTATTTTCCCAGCACTTCTCAACTGGGCACAACAATTTTGAAGTGAGTGAAGAAACATTTAAAGCTGTATATAATAAAAACATATATATATATATATATATATATATATACATATATTAGTAACGATTAATTTAGATCAGTTCTAATCGATTGTGTTATCGATAACACAGGCTTCCCGTTTGATATCATATCATTAAGCATTTCATGCTTAGCTTATTTGTTGAACAGGTGCCGAATTGAGCAGAGAATTTGGATATTTAGTCGAAGAGATTATATCGAATGTTATCGATAAATCGTTAATCAAATGCTATGAATTTCGTAATATTAAATAATGCAAATTACGAATTTTCCAGATAGTTATCATCTAAGCTTGCGGTAATTTGCACATTTGCTGCCAATGTGTGTGTGCGTGCGTGGTGTGTGTGTATGTGTGTGCGTGTTTTAGCTTGTGTGTGCGTGTGTGCTTTGGTGCTGGCGTTGTAAGAGCAACCTCAATTCAATTACGTGCATTTCTATCAGTGCCTCTTTTTTCTTTTTTTTTTTTTGTGTAGGTCGTTTGATCGATTAACGATAACACAGCGTTTGCCTCGTTCGCTGTTTGGTTGCCTCCGCGATGATCGCTCGATAACCGCAAGCAAAGAGCAATAGCAAAAGCACCTCTCAAATGAGTTTTACAGCGCAATTTACAATGCATATTTATTTTGGGAAAATAAGTAATCAATGAACAAGTGGCAATTGGCAATTGGCAATAGGCAATTGGCAGTAGGCAATTGGCAAGAGCGCAATGAGTGTAAGGTATGGGAAAGAGCAACAGAATTGGCACAGGAAGCTGGCCAACGCCAAAGACGACACGACAACAGCACAAAGCACCCAACTGCTGCTGGCCAGGCAAGCTCCCAGGCAACATCAGCAGGCCAAGCCAGGCCAGGCCAGGCCAGGCCAGGCCAACTCAAGCAGCTACCAAGTTCTTTAAGTTCCCGCTCGCAACTCAACAAATGTATAAATAAATAAAAGCTGATTTATGTAATTTCACAAATTGCGAGCACTTTTTGCCAAGAGTCTCCTTGTTTTTTTTTTTGTTTTTTTTTTGATTTTTGTTTTTGTATTTTTTTTTTTTTTTTTTTTTTGTGGAGCCGCTTCATGATCCAAATCAATGGCAATTATTAGCGGCCAGTAATCGTGTCGGGCTGACCAAGCAGCAGCCACAGTCAAAGCGAACCTGACCTGGCCCAAAGACAGACAGAGAGAGAGAGAGAGAGTAGCAGCAGCAGCAGCAGCGGCAACAGTTGCCGGCAGCAACAGCAGCAAGCCACAAAACAAAGAAACGACGATGCTGAACCCGCAGCACGACGATCTTCATCATGATGATAATGATGATGTTGCTGATGCTGATGATGAGCATAATGATGCTGCTGCTGCTTCTGCTGCTGCAGTGCGAAATTTAAATTTTCGCTCGAAACGCTTCTGGGGACACTGTTTGTCGCTGCTTCTGCTGCGGCTTTTACACCGTCAACAATTTTTTATTTGTTTTATTTTTTACTTAAAAATTGCTTTAAAAAAAAAACAATTTTACTGCTTTTCGAACAATATAAAATAATTTAATTTTGGTCATTTTATTATATATTATATTAAATCTGCATCAGGTTTGGTCGCTTTTGCTCATTTCTTTTACAAATTAAATTCATTAAACAATTTATTAAATAAGTTTAAATTTGAAAATTATACTCAAATGCCAGAAATATGTTAAAATCTTTGCTTGTTTTAAATTAAAACAGATTTCAGCTCAATTTATAATTAAGAATTAAAATTCTGTTAATACTTTAAATAATTCTTAATGCATTTATTTTTTAATGCTTTTCGAACAATATCAAAAAATGTAATTTAAATATAAATTTGCAGTCTTTAATAGCCTTTTAATATTAATTCTGCAACATGTTTGATCACTTTCACAAATTAAATTTATTAATCAATATATTAAATAAGTTAAAATTAGAAAATTAGAATCACTTGCCAAAAATCTATTAAAATCTTTGCTCAGCTCAATTTAAAATTGAGAATTAAATTTCTGTAAATACTTTAAATAAATTTTAGCTGAATATTTTTTTTAATTTAAGTGCTATCAAAAATTGTTTACTGTGTAGTGTTGCTGCAACAACTGTAGCGCAACTTTGGACCGGCACTTGCCCGGCGACGACGTCGGCGGACATGGACGTGGACGTGGGAACTTTGTGTCTAGGCAGCTGCCCCTTGGCAAACGCTGGGCAATCGCTGACTGCTGCCTGCTTGGATGCTGTCTGCCACTGCCACAACTACCACAACTACCACAACTACTACTACTGGCTGCCTGGCTGCCTGGCTGGCTGCTGTGTGCCTTGGGGCTGTAGGCTTGGCGGAATATCGCGCACGATTGAGGAGCCACTGGCAGCCCAAAACAATGCAGCGAATAGTCGGCCAAAAACCCTGAGCACCCCTCCCTCGCCCGTCCTTGCCAACCCTGGAAAATGTACAGTTTTAGCTGCTGCTGCTGCTGGATGGCTGACTGGCTGCCCACTCCCAGAGCTGAGCAGCTTGGCCTGCTGTCCAAGGCAAAAGCAACAATGGAGCTGTGTGGATCGATTAAATTGGTCGCTAAAGGTCGAAATTAAATCACGAAATAATTGTTACACCAAATATGTTCTTCTTCTTCTTCTTCTTATGTTGCTGCTGTTGCTGCATCTTCTTCAGCTGCTTTGGGCTAGTTGGCATCATCGTGCCACTGGCTGATCGATCTGTGAACCAAGTCGAAGTCGAAGTCCAAGTCGAAGTTTTAGCCTTTGACTGACCGTCATTTCTTATGTGCCTCTCTCTCTCTCACTCACTCTCTGTCTCTCTCATCAATATTCGTTGGCTTAAAAGAGAATCCTGTGTTGACCAAGCCATTGACTCTCAGCTGTCTGTTGGCCTTAACGTGTCCGTTCTGGCCAAAGTAGACGTAATGCAACCCAAGGCAATTACCTCGTGTCACAATAAATTGTTTTTCTCTTTGAACAGGAGGCCAGAAGGAGGCCAGAAGGAGGCCAGGAGGAGCCATAGAGGCCAGTGGCTACAAATCTTGTTTCGACTGCCCGTGTAATATGTAAATTGAAAATGCTAAACACCAGACATAAAACGATACAGATACAGATACAGATACAGATACACCAATAGATACAGATACAGATACAGATGCAGAATGCAGATACATTTCCACAAAACAATAACAGATACAGAAAGACCAACAATAAAGCAAAACACACAAAAAAAAAAATGAACATGGACATGAATCTCAGAGCCGCTTTCATCTTGGCCCACTGAGTGGCTGTAAATGGTAGCTTCAGTTTTACCAAATTCACCCATTTCTCAAGCATCTTCAGCGAGTGTTAAGCAATGCAAAGCAGTAAAAGTTAAATTATAAAATTAAAGTTATTTATTGCATAACCAAATATGGGCTATAAATTTATCAATGAAATAATAAAAACATTAACAACGAGGCAAAAGAAGTTAAGATCACAATTAAGCCAACTCTGAAGTAACGGCTTTTAATTAAAAAAAAAACAAACAACTAAAATAATGAATAAATTAAAGCAACTTTAATAAAAAATAAATGAAAACAACTAAAATAATGAATAAATGAAAACAACTTAAATAAAAAATAAATAAAAACAACTTAAATAAAGAAAAAATAAAATTACTAGCAAAATGCAGAATGAGATAAAAAAAAATATTGTGATAATTGTGTAAAAATGTGTAAAAGTTTATTTGAAAGTTGAATATATGAAAATATTTATGTCTCAATTAATCGATTTAAAATATTCAAATGATTATTCAGTTGCCTCATCAAGCTGATAAAATTTTTAAACTTTGCATAATTTTTAAAAACATTTTTTTTTAGATTTTAATTGACATATTTACAACATATACAAACAAAGAGAGAGAGTTGTTAATATTATTATTTTATTGTTATTATTATTTTTAATATTAATATTATTAATTTATTATTATTATTATTATTTTTATTCATTTGTTTTTTTGGCTGATTATGCAACACTTTGTGGCCGATTTTCCATTCTCTTTGCCTTTCGCTTGATGCCAGATGCATGATGCGGCAGCTAATTGAAAACTAAAAGTAGAATATTTGAACATAAATATATAACTGCAAATTGCGGTGCAGTGTTGTGTCTCAGTTGCAACAACTACACACACACACACACACACACACACACACACACACACAGTAGAATTGACAAAACGATTGCCAGTGCCAAACAAATTGAGCTATTGTAATTGCCCAAAACGTTCAAATCCATCTTAACTTCTCCACTGTAAGCCCCCTGCCCACCACCCCCCCGTTCCACCGTTCCCCGTTGTGTTTGCAAATGCAAAAGTACGTGGGGCATGCGAGTTACTACTGGGGAATTCAGTGCCACGACTTCTTGAGTGGCATGTGAACGAGCTGATTGTTGTTCTTATTGTTGTTGTTTGTGTTGTTGTTATTGTTGTTGTTGTTGCTTGCGAAATGCGACCAGGCCACACGATGCATTGGTCCTCAGTTAGTGGGTGAGTGATGCGATGGCACTGCTCCAAGATTCAAGGTGCAATGCAACCGAAAGTCGGAGCCAGCTACGCCTCTGTCTCCGTCTCTGTTTCTGTCTCTGTTTCTGTCTCTAACTTACAACCCCCCCCCCCCCCACACACCCCATCACAACCTCACCTCTCCTCTATTTCTATTTTCTATGTTTCTCTCTTGAGTGATTGCCAGCAAAGTCGAGCTGGGGTCAGGTGACGGACGACTCTGGCGACTGCAACTGCAACTGCAACCGAGACCGCGTCTCCGACTGTGGCATGCCATGACTTCGCCATCCCCACATGTTTGAAAATTACACACGATCATTAAAAGATTGTCTTCATGCTGAGATATTTTGTGCACTACAGTTACCGTTCCTATACATATACATATATATATATACAGTTATATATATATATATATATTTACCCTATGCCGAAGCACGCTTTGTCGTTTGGTAAAGTTCATTTCATATATAGAAATTATTTAATAATCTTCATATTTGATAAAAAAAAAAATCACTAAAAATCAATAGTTGTACCAGCAAAAAAGCCACTTTGATTAAGGCCAACTTTGAATCTCTCTTTTGCATAAATAAAAAAAAAATAATATTATTTAATTAATCTAATTGTATTTTATTTATTGAAACGAAACTCGTTTAATTTTATATAAAAAATTCATGGGAAATATTATAAGCAATTTATTATTCGGATTTTATTTTAAATATTAACAAAATTTGTTTCTGCTTAAATTGTGGCAAAACGGTTTTTGGCAATAAGATTGACGGTTATTTGGCAATAGGATTGTTAAGCCAGTTAGGGTATTTGGGAAAGGGGCATGCTGTCGATAGTTGCTCATTGTTGTTGTTGTTGTTGTTGCTGTCGCTGGTTGCATGTCGGGCAAGCGTGCATCTGCTGTCATAAGCGGCAGCCGCGCCAGCAGTCGAAGCAGCAGCAGCAACAGCAGCAGCCGTGGCGGCCACATTAGCGCCACGAGGAAGCAATGACAGCCTCGGGTTGCGGGCAGATCAACCAAGCAACCAACAAACGAACCAACAACAACAACAACAACAAACACGAACAACCAGGCAACCAGGCACCGGCCACGGCGAATGGCAAAACGGCAACAAGGTTGTTTGTCCGACATGATGATGAGTGTTTTAGGCGGCTGTGGCAACAACAGCAACAACAACAACACAAACAACAACAACAACAACAGGAACAACAACAACTACGATATAATCATGACTGCCCAAGTTGTTGCCAAAGTCTTTTAGCTGCAAGTGATCTGCGTCTTGAGACGCCGCAGTTTCAAGAGCGCGCCACATGTAAATGAGGCAACAAGCCACCAAAAAAAAAAAAAACCAAAAAAAAAAATAAATAAAATAATAATGCAAAATATTAGAAAGAACACTTATCGATATGTTGTCGAAGATTATATATACTCTGACGGGCGTATTATAGACATCTGGGTAGATGCAGCACCTCTTACCAAGGACGTGCTTAGACACATATATATATATATGTATATATATATATAGACTTGATGGGGTCAGAGGTAACTGGCCATGCGAGTAGATGTTGCTTGCCACTAACGAAATATCATAATGATGCCAACCTGATGATCATTGATGATGCTGCCACTGCCACTGCTGCCACTGCCACTGCTGCTGCTGCGATGATATTGTGCCAAGGTAAGAGACGGTTCCGTTGCCAAATAGTTTATTTTTTTTTTGGCCAAAATTTTTAAAATAGAAAAGAAGGCAAAATGCGGCTCGAAGGATTTTCTGTGTGTTGTTGTTGTTGTTGTTGTTTTGTTTTTTTTGCCAGTCACTGCGCGCGACGAGTGCGCAAATCTGTGCAACAAATCGACAACCTCTCGCCAAAGCTGGAGCTGGAGCTGAAGCTGGAGACCAGACCAGACCAGTGCCAGACCAAACTGAATGTTGCCGCTGCAAATCCGTTGCACAACTCATAGCGCACGAAGAGAATGGCGGGGAAACGTTGTGCGCTGTGCGCAGAGGGTGGATAGGGGGTGGGGAGGGGGGGCGTTAGATCTACAGCTGCATGTCAGTGGAGCGGCTGGAGCTGCATGCCAAAAAGGTGAGCGCTGCTGAAGAATCCTTTGAATTGTCAAAATATTGTATGCCAGATTCACTCACGAGTTGCCAACGTTTGCACCGCTTGGCCCCGCTTGCCCCCGTTGCCAAGCTGTTTTTCCCAGCCGGTCATGGGGCATGCTACAACAAAAAACCCACACAGATAAAACAAAAAACAAAGCAACAACAAAAACTAGGAGTGAACGGCCCAAAGTCAAAACATGAATAAGCCGATGTTCAAATACATCGATACTTGTGCCTCGATACTCGATACTTGAGTAGCAGCAGCAACAACAACAACAACAACAATCAAATGGCAAATGCAATAAATGTCCAGTTTGAAGCTATTGACACATTTGCATGCGGCTTGCGGCATATGGCATGTGGCATGCGGCACTCAATGGGTTCGGCATTGAACCCAAGCACAAACACAAACACAGCTTCAGCGTTGATCGTTGAGGAGCCACCAAATGTGGCACACAATTTGCAAGTCGCAGGTGTGTGAGTCTGTGTGTGTGTGTGTGTGTGTGTGTGTGTGTGTGTGTTGACAAATTTAGCCTGAAACAACTTTTGTGGCAACTCATCATGTTTTTGAGCATAAATTGCCATTTAACGTGATTTGACCTACTTTATAAGAGAGAGAGAGAGAAAGAGATAGTTAGTCTTTATCGCTCTCTCTCTCTCTCTTAGTGTGTGTCTCTGTTTTCTCACTCTCTCTCGAAATCGAATTTGTAAAATGTATTTCAATTCAGTTAATTAAGTTAAAATCAGCAAGAAAAAATTCATAAAAAATATATTAAAAAATTCATTAAATTAATTCTAATAATTTATTTTACAGCTGAAAGTCAATTCTCACATATTGCAAAATGCATTAAAAATCGGAGAATTTGAGATGTCAAATTTGGTTCGCTGAGTAATGATTTTTCCAAAATTTACATGTTTTCTTGGCGCTATTTTTAAGCTGTATGCAAAAAAAAAAAAAAAAAAAAAAAAAAGAAATTTTCAGATATGCAAAATTCGCGTAAAGTTCGAGAGAGAAATGGAGAGAGAATGAATCCCAATTATTGATCATGACAATGATTTGTGTGGAGCGAAATTAGAATTCGCATTTGAGAAACACTTTGTGGCCAACTTGTCTCCATCTGCAGCAACAGTTGCAGTTCCAGTTGCAGTGAAATTCACGATTCAACCGTTTGCTGCCCCTGTTGCCGCCGAGGCTCTTCCTGGGCAACCTGGGCAACCCCTCCACCCCCGCACCGCGTACACTTTTGGGCCAGTTGCAGCCGTGAGCAATGAGAACTTCATGGTTTTTGGCCAATATAAGTTCAAATTGCTTGAACTTTATGGTGTTCCAAATAGACCAGACGACTGGTGAACCAACTGGACCGGCAGGTTGTCCCTTTTTTGGCCACTATGACCAAGTGGGCTCCGACTGTGTCTGTACCTGGCCATAAGGTGACCAAGGGCCAGACGCTGATGTTTTTTTTTTTCCATTTCTATCTGCTTCTTTTTTTTTTTTTTTTTTGGTTTTGAGCTGCTTTTGGCGCTGCTCTTCGGGTTTGGAGTTTTGGGTTTGGGTTTGGGCTCTTCGTTGTCCTAATCAAAAGTCAAAATCTTTGCTTGCTGCCCACAAAACGTGATGCAGTACAAAAATGCAGACGATGACTTGTTGTTGTTGTTGTTGTTGTTGTGTGCTGCCGCCTGCTGCCTGCTGCCACATGATGGCATTTTGGTGAATGCATAAACTTGGACAATCAGCCAAGTGACTAACTGACTAACTGACTGACTGACTGACTGGCTGACTGGAGGAGCGTCTAGTCTAACATGGACCTTAACCATTAGCCAAATGGCGCAATTGCTTTTATTGGCGCTGCAGAAGCTGGCGATGCTCGATGCTCGATGGCTCGGCCGCTCCCGTTGACAACTTGGAAAATTATGAACATTTATTTGGGCTTGCCTGCCTTGCTTGCCGCACCTCCCGCCGCAGTTTGCCTTTTACGCCGCCGACACCCCTCCTCTTGCCAACAAAAACAAAACTGGTTGTTAACCAGTTGGCAATTGCCGCCTTTGGCCAGATGAGTCGTCGTCGTCGTCATCTTTGTCGTCGGGTGCGAGATCTCGCACAATGTTCAGTGGCAACCAACTGATTGGCCCAGCCCAGTAGCCCCGTTTAGTTTGGTGGCCAGCTAGATTCTAGCATCGAAAGTATTGAAATACCATTTTCACACATTCTACTCCCAAGTAAATAAAAGATTCGCAAATTCGAGAAAAAAACACATTTGAAAAACAAATTTGCAATTTTTATAAAAAAAACTCTCGACTCAAATTGTGCAAAGTTTCAAGTTTTTAATTAACGCTTTTTGTAATTAAGGCAATATTTTTTAGTTAAGACAAGCTCAGCATATTAACGGCTGAATAAATCGACTGTTTTCAAAATAAGAAAATTAAAAAAATATTTAAAAATTCATATTTTGAGCGACAGATATTAGCAATTAATTTAGTCAAAACTTAAATTTTTATTCATAATTTCTTGATATTTTTAACAACTTGTTTTTAACTGAAACTTTCACGAATGACAAAATTTAATCTTCATTTAATGCTGATGGCAAAATATAAAAAATTGCTGATATAAAAAATTAACTATTTATTTAAAAAACAATCTTTGCCATTTCAGCTGCTTGCAAATTGTATCGACAAAAGAAAACAAAACTGCAACAAGCGATTTTTTGAGACACGAGATGCAATATGCGAAATGAGAGATGCGAAATGAGAGATTTGAGATTTGAGATGCGATTGCCAAAAATTGATGACACAACTGCCTGCACAGGCTGCACAGAGTTAAGCATGTGTGTGTGCGTGTGTGTGTGTGAAGACGGCAGTCTTTCAATGTTTTCGGGGCGTCTATTTGTCTGGGTGCATAATCCCATCGAGTAGATCTCACATATCTAATGGATTTTGCACACATTACGACAACAGTTTCGTGCAATTTTACAGGACAACGGCACAACAGATGTCCTGCGAGCGGCACAGCGAAAAGGAGAGAGGCTTATCATCTGAAAGAATGTCCCCTGATGTTATCGAAGAGAATGCTTGAAGTGCTCATCTCTTGGCAAATAACATTGGCATAGCTGGGCATAGCTCGTCCTGCGGCTCCTGCTCCTGCTCATCCTGCTGCTGCTGCTGCTGCTTTGGGTCCCCAATTAAAATCAATCACATTTTGAATGCGCAACGAAGCAAACCGACACCGCTAAGCAGATAAACAATTATCATCATCCTCATCATCATCATCATCATCATCATCGTTGATCATTATTGCGATCAGCTCTCTCTTTCCCTCCAACTCTTCGCTGCATCTTTCTCATGTGGTTCGTTGGTTTTTTTTTTTTTGTTCTTGTTCCTTTCTTCTTTCTTTTTTCCTTTGCGCCTGCCTATTTTTTACGTATAGCGTGCGAAAATAAAAAGAGATCTGGATAAAAAAAAATAACAAAAAACCAAGATAATAGAAGAAAGAGCAGAAATGAGAAAGGGCGATTGTGCGGGGAGAGATCGGAGAGTGGAAAGAGAGGAAAACCGCTAGGTATTTGTTCTTGAAGTATGTGTTCATCCCACGTCCAACGTTCCGCGTCCCACGTCCCCCGTTCGCCGCTGTTCGCCCCTGTCCGCTATGCGTCGTCCGGCGCGGGTCCATTTTGCTATTTTTGTGGTTCAATTTAGTTTGGCAGGATGGGGCAGGATGTTGGTACCGCTATAAAAAACGGTCGATGCGTCTTAAGTTTCCTTTTCTTTTCTTTTCATTTCATTTCTTTTCTTTGCAGCGCTTCTCATTCGGCTTTTGTCCACGCTCAAAATGGGAACAATATTAGAAAGCAGATACCGCAGAAGGTTGCCGTCCACACACACACACACACACAACTACAAATATGTTCAAGTAGTTGTAGTTGTAGGTGGTTCCCAACCCCACTATAAAAAAAGAAGAAGAATTGTCTACTTTATTCGCAGGGGTGAGGTGAGGTCAATGCCTCTGTTGAGTCCCAACTTGTAGATTAGTTGAGATTTCTCAGAATCGAGTTTAGTTTCCCAAACAACTTAGGCAATAATTTTAGCTATATCAAAATTAAATCATTACTTTTAATTATTATTATTTTAAATAATATATCATATTATATTTCTTTACTTTATTAATAATTTCATTTTCATCTGAGAGTAATCGAAATTTCGCTAAAATGCGATTTTTCAAACGCATTCAATTTGAAAAAACCAAAAAAAATAAATATTTTTAATGTCAACTCGATTTGACATTTCGTGGCATTCAAATTCCATTATGAACTGCGTGGGATAATTTTTGTTGTAACTTAACCATCGGAATATATTCACACTCCAGGGAGATGCTTGTCGAACTGCCCTGATGGTATCTAGGTAGGTGTGGGTGCAGTGCACCTTGTGCACCTTGTGCACTGTGATTGAAAGGAAACGCCATGTGTGTTACAAATTCTCAAATGCCATGGAAATTATGAAAATGGACAGGACCCAGTGAGAGGGGCAGCCACAGACAGCAGCACAGCGATTTCCGGTAATTCTCACAGTCCGTCTAGTATCATAGTTAATTATCATCTCTCTCACTCCCACACACACACACGCACACCCGCATCAGCAGCAAGTGCAGAGAACGAAGCAATCACATCGCACAACTGTGAATACTTTGCGAGTGTGTTGTGTGTGTGTATGTGTGTGTGTGTGATATCCTTGTGTATGCTGATCGCGTTCGTATCTGGCTTTGATCTATTATTCTATTTTCAACGTGTTTACAAACACATCACAGCGCCAGGATAAAGGTCAGCGCCTGGCCAGCTACTACCTGGACTACATCGCTGGCTACCACTGACTACCTGCCCCTCGCATCTGGTACCGTTAAGTTGCAGCTCTTGTCTCACACAGCGGGGGAGCCGTGGACCGAACAGGACTTGGCAGCACTTGGCAGTCGATTCATTTCCGTGTCGACTGCGGTCAGTGGATATCCTGATCCTGTTGCTGCTTTCGGCTCTTGTCTATTGCCCGGCACTAATCCAGCTTGTGTTTTCATTGGATTTGGAATGAAGAGCGTTGATGAGCCAAATTGCTTATACAGGTAAATACTATACGTATCTATATGTGTGTGTGTGTGTGTGTGTGTGTGTGTATACATTGTCCATTATGCTTTGTCGGTGTGCGCTTCTAATTATTGCCGGCAAAATCAAAAACCGACAGCAAATGATCCTTTTGCGGATCTACACCTTAATTGCGCTTAACGGAAACACTAAAAAAATAATAATAATTGTGAGCCCAACTGGACAACAATCAATACAAATCGCCGTAGCTGCAGTTAATGAAATCCTTCGAGTCAATCGATTTTGTGCATTGCAAACCAATTGCCAGAAGCAAAAACAAAACAATAAAAAAAGAAAAACGGAAAGGCGGAAACTTGTGGTGCGGAAGAAGCTACAAGGATTAAGCCGGAGATGGCCATCGAATGAGTTTGCAATAAAAAAAGAAATGCCAAATGCGAGTTGAATTTGAGTAGGAATACAAACTGCATCGAATCGGCCAGTTTGATATCGAAGCTAAACTGATCTGATGCAGCTCTCAAGACTACATCATTTAAAGATCTACCAATTAATGGATCTACGAATTATATGCCATATACGATTCCATGCAATCGATTAGATTGACCATAGAATCGAGACAATTTTGACGAAAAAGAGCTAATAGTTATTTATTTTTCTAAATATAAATTGAACTAATAAGCAGTATCAGTTATTATATATTTTCTATATATGTTAATAATTAGTACATTTTGTGTAAATATTTTAATAAATATAAAGCAATATCAATTATTATATATTCTATATATTTTAAATATATGTTTATAAATATAAATATATTTCATAAGCAGTTTCAATTAGTTTTGTGTAAATATTTTTATAAATATAAATTCATTAAATTTTGAATATATTTTTTAAATGTAAATTCATTACATAAGCAATTTGTATATATTTGGTATATTTTGTTTATATTTTTATAAATATAAAATCATTAAATAAGCAGTATGAATTATTGTACATATTTTTATAAATATAAATTCATTAAATAAGCAGTATAAATTAGTATATAATTTTTATATATTTGTATAAATTCATATAAATTCATTTATAAATTTATTTATTAGGCAGTATCAATTATTACATATTTTACATATTTAATTTAAATATATGTTTATAACTAGAAATTTATTGATAAACAGATTCAATTAGTACATATTTTGTAAATATAAACACATTAAATGAGCAGTATGAATTATTATATATTTTGTATATGTTTGTACACATATAAATTAATTTAATAAGAAGTATGAATTATTGTACATATTTTTATAAATATAAATTCATTAAATAAGCAGTATAAATTAGTACATAATTTTTATATATTTGTATAAATTCATATAAATTCATTTATAAATTTATTTATTAGGCAGTATCAATTATTATATATTTTACATATATAATTCAAATATATGTTTATAACTAGAAATTTATTGATAAACAGATTCAATTAGTACATATTTTGTAAATATTTTAATAAATATAAATTCATTTAATAAGCTGCATTTATATAGTATATATAGTCGTATATATTTTGAAGATATTTTGTTTAAAATATAAATTCATTACATAAGCAATATCAATTAGTACATATTTTGTATATTTTTTGTTTATATTTTTATAAATATGAATTCATTAAATAAGCATAAATAAAAATTCATTTATACTGCTTACTATCAAATACTATTTATTTTGTGTATATTGTTTTTAATATTAATTTATTTATAAGTCAGTATCAATTATTATATATTTCGAATACACATCTTTATAAATACTAAATAATTTAATAAACAATATCAATTAGTACATTTTGTGTAAATATTTTTATAAATATAAATTCATTTAATAAGCAGTATCAATTACTGTACATATTTGTATAAATATGAATTGATTAAATAAGCAGTACAAATTAGTAAATATTTTTAGAATATATTTTAATAAATATAAATTCATTTAGTAAGAAATTACTATTTATTTTGTATATATTTGTATTTATATAAATGTATTTAATATACATTTTGTATATATTTGTATAAATATAAATGAATTTAATAAGCAGTATCAATTATTGTACATATTTTTATAAATATAAATTCATTAAATAATCAGTATAAACTATTACATAATTTTTATATATTTGTATAAATTCATATTAATTCATTTATAAATTTATTTTTTAGGCATATAGGCATTATATATTTTGAATATATTTTTATAAACATAAATTTATTTTGTAAGCAGCATCAACTACTATTTATTTTATATATATTTGTATGAATATAAATTCATTTAATAAGCAGTATCAATTACTGTATATATTTATATAAATATGAATTCATTAAATAAGCAGTGCAAATTAGTAAATATTTTTAGAATATATTTTAATAAATATAAATTCATTTAGTAAGAAATTATATAATATATAAATTTATTTAATATACATTTTGTATATATTTATATAAATATAAATGAATTTAATAAGCAGTATCAATTATTGTACATATTTTTATAAATATAAATTCATTAAATAAGCAGTGCAAATTAGTAAATATTTTTAGAATATATTTTAATAAATATAAATTAATTAAGTAAGAAATTATATAATATATAAATTTATTTATTATACATTTTGTATATATTTGTATAAATATAAATGAATTTAATAAGCAGTATCAATTATTGTATATATTTGTATAAATATGAATTCATTAAATAAGCAGTATAAATTACTACATAATTTTTATATATTTGTATAAATTCATTTATAAATTTATTTATTAGGCAGTGTCAATTGTTATATATTTTGACTATATTTTTATAATCATAAATTTATTTTGTAAGCAGCATCAACTACTATTTATTTTATATATATTTTTATATATATAAATTCATTTAATAAGCAGTATCAGTTAGTATCTGCTTCTAATCCCATCCGAATATCAGAGGAAGTGAAGAGTTTTTCAGCAGTTTCCCAAGGTCTTAATGAGTGTGGCTTTCTTTAAATTGGCCACAGGCCAAACCCGCATGGCAGGATGAAAAGCTAACCCGAAAGAGATACTGATTACTGAATTTGAATAGTGCGTGCATAGATAAGTATAGAAATCAGTGTGGAACCACCCCTCGAGTTGGGTGTTGAATTTGTGTGTGTGTGTTTTTTTAATGGCCTTTTTTTATTTTTACCTACAAACATGACCTGCCCGTTGAGGCCGGTACGAAAAGGCGAGCGCGGCGTGGCGCGGAGGGGTGCGAAATTGGTTGACAATGTCCTGGTATTTGGTGTACGGTGGGTCGCGGGTCATCGAGGTCTGCCAATGAAGTTACCCTGAAGATGCGACCGCTGACAACGAGCCGGCGACCCGCGACCCGCTGCCCCGCTAACCCTTGTGGCATTCGCATATGCAAAGGACGCATGTAAATTAATAAATTATAGTCAACTAATGAAAAGAGAAAACGAGACAGAAGCGAAACGGAAAATGGGAAGTGCATATTGAAATAAAAAACAAAATGAATAAAAAAAACTGCCCGTGTGATCCATGTCAAATGCTTATAAAAAATTGTCTACGACCTTTTTATGTGTGTGTGTGTTTGTATCTATGTGTGTGATGCATAGTTTTTTCTTTTAGTTCCGGTTTATTAGGGGTAAATGTTTTTTGCGCAGCCCTTTGACTGCACCACTTTGGACGAGTTGACGCTTCTGCATATTTAAGAATTCCAAAATATATATTTAAAAAAAAAAAAACTAAAAAAAAACAATTCCGGTCTTCTGGTTATTCAATATTCGCGGGTAGCGCCCCGCAGGATCCGCACATACATGGCACAGGAAATACAAAATGCATATGTGTATGTGTAAGCATACAGATGTATGCACATATTGCATGCGCTTATAATTACATATGGAATATATGAAATATATGGAATTGTGCATCTGCATTGCGCGGTTTCGATGTCTTCGGCTCTGTCGTGGGAATTGAAAAGCGCCCAAATAAATCAAAGTGCAACAGCAACAAAAGCAGCAGCAGCGACACCACTCAAAGATGCAGAACACATATATATATATATACATATACATATATATATATATACAGATACATATATAGATACAACCTACAAAATGCATTTCGCTGGCGTTTTTGTCATCATTATTGAGCGGATGCAAGCCTCAGTGCTCCACTCGAGAATTAAATCCCGAGCCAAACGAGCTGCCAACCCAAGCCCAAAGCAGCAAACAACTCGCGGTGCTGCGTGGGGGGATTAAAAGAGACAACAACAACAACAACAGGAACAATAAGAAGAAGAACGCACCCAAAATGGACACACATGTGTCACATGACCAGAATCTCAGCCAAAGTACTCCCCTTTCTCAATACTCTTTCTCTCTCTTTACTCTTGCTCCCGCTCTCTATCTCTCTCTCTCTCTCTCTCTCTCTCTGTTGTAGGTGCGTTGTTTAGATTGTATACTGTACAGGCAGCTCTCAGGCGGACTGATCGCCTGGCGCATCCTGTGTGCATCCAGCACTCAGCTGCCGTGTGAAAATTTCTTTTGGGGAAACTGTGCTTGAGAACTGAGCTCTCTTTTGCCCTCTGCAACTAATCGATGGATATATATATATATATATATATAGTTATATATATAATATAATAGCTGTAAATCTGCAATAAGTCTGCCAGCAAAGATCAGCTCAAAATAAATGTCCAATATAAAATTATGAAACATTTAATAAATCAAGGTTAATGTATCTGTATCTAAATATAAAATATATATATATAAAATATAAAATATAATAAATTATAAAAGTAATCGTTATAAAAATATTCGTTATAAAAGTAATCGTTATAAAAGTAATCGTTATAAAAGTAATCGTTATAAAAGTAATCGTTATAAAAATATTCGTTATAAAAATATTCGTTATAAAAGTAATCGTTATAAAAGTAATCGTTATAAAAATATTCGTTATAAAAGTAATCGTTATAAAAATATTTGTTATAAAAATATTTGTTATAAAAGTAATCGTTATAAAAATATTCGTTATAAAAGTAATCGTTATAAAAGTAATCGTTATAAAAATATTCGTTATAAAAGTAATCGTTATAAAAGTAATCGTTATAAAAATAATCGTTATAAAAGTAATCGTTATAAAAGTAATCGTTATAAAAATATTCGTTATAAAAGTAATCGTTATAAAAATATTCGTTATAAAAATATTCGTTATAAAAGTAATCGTTATAAAAATAATCGTTATAAAAGTAATCGTTATAAAAGTAATCGTTATAAAAGTAATCGTTATAAAAATAATCGTTATATAAGTAATCGTTATAAAAGTAATCGTTATAAAAATATTCGTTATAAAAGTAATCGTTATAATAATAATCGTTATAAAAGTAATCGTTATAAAAGTAATCGTTATAAAAGTAATCGTTATAAAAATAATCGGTATAAAAGTAATCGTTATAAAAGTAATCGTTATAAAAGTAATCGTTATAAAAGTAATCGTTATAAAAGTAATCGTTATAAAAGTAATCGTTATAAAAGTAATCGTTATAAAAATAATCGTTATAAAAGTAATCGTTATAAAAGTAATCGTTATAAAAGTAATCGTTATAAAAGTAATCGTTATAATAGTAATCGTTATAAAAGTAATCGTTATAAAAGTAATCGTTATAAAAATATTCGTTATAAAAGTAATCGTTATAAAAATAATCGTTATAAAAGTAATCGTTATAAAAGTAATCGTTATAAAAGTAATCGTTATAAAAGTAATCGTTATAAAAGTAATCGTTATAAAAGTAATCGTTATAAAAGTAATCGTTATAAAAGTAATCGTTATAATAGTAATCGTTATAAAAATATTCGTTATAAAAGTAATCGTTATAAAAATATTCGTTATAAAAATATTCGTTATAAAAGTAATCGTTATAAAAATAATCGTTATAAAAGTAATCGTTATAAAAGTAATCGTTATAAAAGTAATCGTTATAAAAATATTCGTTATAAAAGTAATCGTTATAAAAGTAATCGTTATAAAAGTAATCGTTATAAAAATATTCGTTATAAAAATATTCGTTATAAAAGTAATCGTTATAAAAATAATCGTTATAAAAGTAATCGTTATAAAAGTAATCGTTATAAAAATAATCGTTATAAAAGTAATCGTTATAAAAGTAATCGTTATAAAAATATTCGTTATAAAAGTAATCGTTATAAAAATATTCGTTATAAAAGTAATCGTTATAAAAGTAATCGTTATAAAAGTAATCGTTATAAAAGTAATCGTTTTAAAAATATTCGTTATAAAAGTAATCGTTATAAAAGTAATCGTTATAAAAATAATCGTTATAAAAATATTCGGTATAAAAGTAATCGTTATAAAAATATTCGTTATAAAAGTAATCGTTATAAAAGTAATCGTTATAAATGTAATCGTTATAAAAATATTCGTTATAAAAATATTCGTTATAAAAGTAATCGTTATAAAAATATTCGTTATAAAAGTAATCGTTATAAAAATAATCGTTATAAAAGTAATCGTTATAAAAGTAATCGTTATAAAAATATTCGTTATAAAAGTAATCGTTATAAAAGTAATCGTTATAAAATGAATCGTTATAAAAATAATCGTTATAAAAATATTCGTTATAAAAGTAATCGTTATAAAAGTAATCGTTATAAAAGTAATCGTTATAAAAGTAATCGTTATAAAAGTAATCGTTATAAAAATAATCGTTATAAAATTAATCGTTATACAATTAATCGTTATAAAAATAATCGTTATAAAAATATTCGTTATAAAAGTAATCGTTATAAAAGTAATCGTTATAAAAATATTCGTTATAAAAGTAATCGTTATAAAAATAATCGTTATAAAAGTAATCGTTATAAAAGTAATCGTTATAAAAGTAATCGTTATAAAAATATTCGTTATAAAAGTAATCGTTATAAAAGTAATCGTTATAAAAATAATCGTTATAAAAGTAATCGTTATAAAAATAATCGTTATATTTTTTATCTGTATCTGTATCTTTTTCTGTATCTGTATCTGTATCTGTATGTGTATGTGTATCTGTATCTGTATCTGTATCTGTATCTGTATCTGTATCTGTATCTGTATCTGTATCTGTATGTGTATCTGTATCTGTATCTGTATCTGTATCTGTATCTGTATCTGTATCTGTATCTGCATCTGTATCTGTATCTGTATCTGTATCTGTATCTGTATCTGTATCTATATCGCTGTCTACAATCTGTGTATCTGCGTTGCCCCGGCGAGATCAGAGAGATGGTAGATGGGAGCCGGCGAGCGAAGCGGACACAAAGTACAGTAATACAAATGTGAAACGGACACTAAAAATAGCCACCCCTCCGCCAGGGCATCTAAGGGCAACGGCTGGGGCGCATCAATACCAAATGACTGACTGTATTTGGGCCCATGCCCAGAGTCAGCTCAGCTGCCGCATTGCCCCCGGTGGCAGTGGCACTGTCATAGACATTGTCAGTCCGTGGTGGGGGTGTAGCTGGAGCTGGAGCTGATGGCGAAGGCGAAGGCGAACGCCTTGAGGCCAGACTTGGACGCACCGATTCAATGATACAATGCAATGACATTAAGTAAACAGAGTGGCAACCATGTCAATGTCAAGAGCACTCGCCACATGCGTTGCAGCCAGCATCTTGTGCAACATCTAAATGCGTGTACATGTGCGGCAAACGATACAACATTTTGGACACCAAAAGCAGGACGCGTAACGCACGATGCCCGCCCCCCCCCCCCCCTCTCCATTTAATGTTGTATAAGTGCCACACACTCACGCACAATCACGTGTACGCAACGCACGCACAACGGCCACAAATAGTGGCAGCTTCACGGTCACCGTGCACACATCTGCAACCAAGCCAAGCCGAAGATTTCCACATCCAACGGATGCTCATGTTTATTTTAGTCCCACTCGCAACTGTATGCGAGTGTGTGTGTGTGTGTGCTGTACTGATACGGTTATGCAGCCACTGTCATATTCATTTGCTGCAGCAACATTAGCATCACTGCCCCATCCCCCCCACCCCGTGTTAGTCCTAGTCGCACAGATACTTTTTGGTCTATTTTGGTCGCCTCCCGTTGCCAAACTCAAAGTCAAAGTCAAGTTCAACGGCGATCGGTAATATATATATACAAATTCCTTCTCTCTCTCTCTCTCTCACTCTCTCTCTGTCACTCTTTCCTGCGTAATTAGTGCGTTTCTTGTTTGCTTTTATGCAGAAGGAAGTGAAAACATTTCCGCCGCACGCGTTTCTTTGATTTCTTTGCCTCAAAAGTATTATAATAAATTATGACTATGTGCAACATATGTTGTTGCACATCCATCGAATGCATGAAGCTGCAACTTTATTTTTATAATCATAATTATTATATAAAGCATTGCTCAACTCAATTCAAACTTTTTAATCTAAAGAATTAATATTATTTAAGAGCGTAGAAATTTAACAAAAATTTCAATTGATTTGAGACAAGAATAAAACGCAAAATACCAATAACAATTTTGCATACTTATTTCAATCATTAAAACTTAAAAATTGTTGCAGCCAATGTAAAAAAAATGGGGTCCAAATGGGGACGGGGAAAATGTATCCATTTTCAGACTCAGCTTTGACCCCAAGTTGCAGTGTTTGGATGGATAGAAAGGGGGCGAGGGATGGGTAGATGATTAAAATACAACTGAGATATATAAATACCGTAATTGACCAGCTGGATGAACTGGCAGCACGCGGTCATTGCCCAATGCATCTGGTCGTTAAGATGTGCCCCTTGAAGGGGCAACAAATTTGACTTTGAGCTCTTGCAACGGATTTGCCATTTTGCGGCAAAATACTCGTAAAATCAAAAGGACACACAAACAGTTTGGGTGTGTATGTGTGTGTGTGTGTGTGCGAGAGAGAGGGAGAGAGACAGATTTCTAGTTGTTATTGTGTGTTTGTCGAACAAAGGCGGACAACAGGCCAGCAAATTGTTTTATTGGCAGCCGCCGCATTTGCCTCGGCGATAAAATCAATTTACTGTCCGTTCGAAAAAAGAAAAAAATAAAAATAAATAAATAAATAATACGGAAAAAAAACCCTCCTTTTGGCGTGAGTTTTGTGGCGTATGCAAAATTGTTGCCTTGTGCCCGTCGCACGCACAATTTATCTAATCCATATTCAAATTTTGGGCTCGGACAAACCCTCAAACATAATGCGACTGGTCCTGCTCCTGCTCCTGCTCCTTGTTCTGGTTTGAACCCTCAACTCGAGCTCTCGGCCGCTGTCCGAATGCCGAATGCCAGCCACAATTTGTGTTTGCGGTTAAGATTTATTTTTATTGAATTGCAAAAAATTAGCAACCCAAGTCCAGAAACCAAAAATCCCCCCCCTGACCCAGACACCAATCGCCAATTGTGCAAACAGTCGAAATGTTGTGCAAATTTTCCGAATTGTTTTTGCCCTCTTTTCTCATTTTTTTTCCTTCTTTTTTTTTTTTGTTCTATTTGGCAAACGTTTGGCTCATTTGTGTGCTGAAGAGGGGGGAGGTAGGTTACGGGTATGCGAGGCGTTATTTGAAATGTACTCGATTAGATAATGGCCCGGAACAAGTTTCTTAAAATGATGGCATGCTTCAAATTTGTCATTTATTTTTCGATTTTAACTAAAGCTTGTTTTTTCCATCTACTTTTTTTATCACTTTTTTGCTTGACTTTCTCGTCGTTTTTTATGACTTGTTTTGTGTCGCAATAAATACGTAATTATTTCATCTGTGGCGATGTAATTCTATCTGTTTTGCTTAAGATGTATAAATACATTAAATAAATAAATTTCTAAAATATTCTATTTGTTTTTTCATGTAGTTTGCTTAAGATGAATCTGTACATAAAATTAAAAAATTTCTAATAATTTTGCTCACTTAAAGAAATGCTTTGAAATTATTTAGAATATTTTAATACTATTAATAAAAAGTATTATAGATATTATAGTAAAGATACCAGAGAAAAGAAGTTTATTTTATTTATTTATTAATTATTGTCTTTATGCTTAATTAAATCTTGACAGAGATTGAAATGTTTCCATTTTCCTTAAAGATATACTCGATGTGTGTCTCTGCTCCAGCTGCCTTCAATCAGATCAGAATATTGGTGCTAACCCATTCCATTGAATTGGCCATGGCCATTGTTGTTGGGTGGCCAGCAGGAGGGAGGGGGTGAGGGGCGATGCATGATGCATTTCTCTCCATTTCAGTTTTGTCTTTGTTTTTTGTCCAGTTTTGCAATAACAATCGATGATTTGCTGTTGCGTACGTGCGTTGAGCCAAATGCTGGCAATATATATATCCATATATCCTTAATATCCTTATAAGGATGTTTGCATGTTGCATGCTGCACACTGCATGCCGGCTTGCCTCTGTCTGCTCATGTTTTTTACGAGTCTTTGCGCCAGGACAATGCCCAAGTCCAAAGGTCAGCCATGATCAAATGTGTGTGTGTGTGTGTGTGTGTGAGTGTGCGTGTGTGTGCTTGTTTGTGTTTTGCTTGTTATTATTTCAATGCTGTTGTTGTTGCCCTTTGTTTCGCATATTTTGCGGTTTTTTATGTAATCTCACGTTTGACGTATTGGTTTCAATATGCCCCGTCTGCGTCTCAGGACTCGAGCAGAGCCGAGCTGTCAGAATTGCCAGCATTGGGTGGTCCAGCCTTGGCCCCGCACAGCAGCGGCAACACGTACCATGCACCACTGCTTCTGCCTCTATCCATGCAATTGCCCCTGCCACTGCCACTGCCCCTGCCCCTGCTCGTGGCCCTTATGACAGCAAGAGTCCATCACAAATGCTGCGCGGTTGCATCATCAAAATCAATCAGTCTGAATCTGAATCTGAGCCTTTTGTTATCTGCATTCGACACGGCTGCAGCGCTGCTAATTGGCAGCAGCAAAGCCAACCCACAATCGCCAAAAATCTCACAAAATTCGACAAATCGACAAATCGACAATTCGACAGTCGCACAATCAAAGCTGTCTATTGTTTTTCCCAGCTTGTATGCAAATTGAGGCAACATTTGGCTGGCTGTGGGCAGCATTGGACTAATCAGGAACAGCAGAAAAACGCGGCACTTGTCATTCAATTCGATTTGCTTCCATCCATTTGACATAGTGGTTCATCAGGGCAGACGCAAAATGTTCCCAATCCACAAATGGATACTACTAAATTCATCTTCTGGCCATAAATGTCACTGGCTAATGAAGAGCTGATGTTCGTTGAGACCCTTATAACGGTACATTTTATGTTTTATTCACTTTTCAAGCGAACTTTCTAAATTTCCATACTCAACATGAAAATATCAAAAGAATCTTCCAAATAAAAATATTTTTACTTTTTTTCTTAAAGCACCAAATTTAATAAAAAAAAGAAAAAATTATAAATCGTACTGAAAGAAAGTTTGATATGCTAAAAGCTAATAATAATAATAAAAAACGTTTAAAAAAAAACTTTAAAGAATTTCTAAGGAAAACTCATATTTTTATTCTGTTTTTAAATATGGCATATTTCAAATATCCAATCCCAAACTCAACTCAATTTGAGATTTTGATATTGTTGACAACCCGTTTTGCATATGGGCAGGATAAATGTTACAATTTATCACTGGTTTCCTGCTCATGTTTAAATTACAAAAATATGCTGAAAGATACTTAAAAATGTGGTTCTGTGTATTTTTTGGTGCTCCTGATCGGGTCGTAATACGGTTCGGTTCGGTGTGGAATGTTTCGGTTCGGTGTTTTGAAGCGCCAGCGTTGTTGATGGAGGCGACCAACTGCAGGATGTTTATCATTGTCACTTGAATCTCAAGTTGTCTAATTCCCGGCCACTGTTCGCGGGGGTGTGTAACACACACTAACACACACACACACACACACACTCAGATGTGCATGTGCCCTGATTCTGTCTTCATTGTCAAGCGACATTCTTTCCCTTTCTCTCCCCTCAAAAAAAAAACCAACAAAATGTTGCCTAGCTCAAGCGTTGTTTTATTTATGGCATCTTCATCTTGAGCCAGAAACAGGCGCACATTTTGGATCACTGGCACCGTTATGTTTAGAGCCATTGGGAATTGAAGAGCGACTTGTTTCTCGTTGCTTTCCTTTCCCTTTGTCCGCCTCAAGGACCCGCAAAATGTACAGTTATGCAAGCGGAGGCATCTTGAATTTCATCTCAAGCGATCCAAAGGTCAATCAGTATTTGTTCAACTAATTCTGAATATATTCGTCTTATTTTTAGCTATTCAAATTTCACTCTTATCTTCGATATAAAAAACATATATAAATAAATAAAACAATAATTTAGATAATTTCTATAAATTACAGTTTTGATCAATATCAGTCAGTGATATTTCTGAAAACAGAAATATGAAAATATTATTTGATATGGAAATTTATATGTCTATATAAAAATATTCAAGTTATAAAATTTTTTTTTTTTTATATCATGCATTGATTAATATTTTTATTTTTGATTCTTGATTTTGGCAGAGAAATAATTAAAATGAATTTTAAAATAAAATTTTTTCAAAAGAAACTCACTCTTAACTTGGCTTAGACTTTAATTGAGCACATTTTTGGACTTGCATATTATTTTGATATTTGTAGAACATCAGTTTTCTTGACCAGAGGCCACACTCAAGGCACATACATACTGCACACATGTGTACATATTCGGCTAAACGTATGCACACACACACACACACACACGCATGCACACATATATGACACACATGTGCTTATGGGAAAACCACCCCAGAGGCGACCAATTCTAGTCTTCTGATTGGCATTTACGACTGCGCGTGTCCAATCAGTTTTAGTGGCGCCATCTGTGTGCCAAGCGGCGAAACAGCGGCTGCCAACAGGTGGCGTCTAGGTGCCAAGACCTGCAAACATGTTCGCCAAACTGGACAATCAGCTCAAAATCAATAAAAACGATTACAAAAAAATACTTAAATCACTCATTGAAAACGCAAATTTCATTTCTTTTCAAATTTGACAGATTTTCGTATCGAATTCAAGTGTAAATTGGGCGCTGCGCTAAAAAGTATGCAAACTGCTGATCGGTGCCATACAAATAGGTGCCATAAAGGATAGCAGAGACACAAACCATCAGGCGAGATCAATTCGTGTGTAGGTTCTTATCGATTCGAGGAGGAGCTCCGAGGATTCCTCAGTGGCCAACAGTCCATTCCCCCACATACATGTACATAAGCTATTAAATATGTATGTGCACATGCATGCCACATACATAGCTATGAATATTTATGCATACAGCAAACACACACACACACACACGAACATATTTGGCAAGTTATTTGGACACACATACATATGTGGAGAGCCACCCTCGCCTTTGCATATACATATGGCCAAAAGTTGACGGCCGCGATAAAGCGCAAGACGTGCCCGGGTGGGTTTTATTCGCCCATGGGCTAAAGGGCTGTTAAAGGGGGAAGGGACGCAAACTTGGGACACATGGCGTCCTCTCCTATATATGCTGAATGTACACACACACATATATATATATATATATACACACACACATATATATTTTGCAAGTGTGTCGCCCTCGCTCTGTGTGCCTGAGTGTGTGTGTTTGGGTGTATGCTGTGTGGGTTGGTGCTGGTGGTGGTTCGCACTGGTCACACGGCCCAGTGGTGGGTTTGTATACATTTCGCGAATGTTTGCGGACCAGACACAGACCCAAGCGAAGCCAAGCCAGACAATATCTAAGCACTCAATCCATTCCAAAAACCCAACCGCCCGCCCGCCCGCTACCCACTCACTCCGCCGGCTGGCACCACCTAACCCAACCACCCACCTAGTCAACTTGTCGCTTGTTCGCCTCGGCGTTTGTTGTTGTATGTTATGGCCATATAATGGCAGCCAACACAAACACACACATCTAGAGACAAACCACCCTCTTGATAGCTCCACACACACACACACACACACACACACAGCTCCCTTTCTTTTACTTCGTCTAGCTGCTGGCCGGGGCTACCTTTTTGCTTCCATTCGTTCTCCTCCTCCTTCTCCTCCTCCGCACAGCCCGCACCGCATCCGGCTGCATCATCATCATCGCAACAATGTTCGCAAAAAAGGACATTTTATATGTGCGCCATAAAGGCATTAGCATTATCGCTCGTTATGTCCTCGCGCGCTTACCAATCCCTCCTCCCCCCCCCCCTCCATCCTCTACTCACCCTGTGTTTTCTGTGTGTGTGTTTGTCCACCCTCAAAGCTCAAAGCGCGACAACGGCATATGCAAATGAGGCAAATTCGCAGAAGCCATCAATACACATAGTTGGGCAATTTCAAATTCAAATCCAATAAAGTCCTTGCTAAAGGATATTGAACTACAGCAACTGCCCAGCAAAACAGGGTTGAGGGTTGCCACTCTTTGCGTTTATTTCCAGCTACTATTTGAGAATAAAGATTTCCCTAGACTCATCCAGTATTGTTTTCAGATGGATGGCCAAGAACCTTTTCTAATTCAAAATTACGATTTTTATTTATTTATAGATTAAAGTTTAAAAATTAAATTTAAAAAAAAATCTAAAAATAAAAATTTCACTTAAGATTTACTATTGAAATATAATATAATAAAATAAAATATTAGCCATATTTTATATTTAACATTTTATTAATTTATATTGAAAAATAAATAAAATGGTTCAAGATTAATTGGAAGGATTGGAACAACCCAGAAAAAAACTCAATCAGATAAAAAATATGTGAGTGCTTAGAGAAAATAGAAGCGTAAAAAAAAATATAATATTAAGATTAGGTAGAAAGGGGGAAGGGAAAAGACGAAGAGAAGGAAAGAAAAAGATAGCAAAATATCTGCGGCTTATAAATATCCATAATAAATAATTAAATTAAAATTATTAACAAAACGTTTGGATATTTTTAGTGTGGTAAAACTTTCTCATTAATTTATATTTCCTTTTTTCATATTTATTGTGAATTTTTAAAGCTGTTTGCTGAGCTAGAAAATTACTTAAATTTAAAAGTATTAAAAATTTATTTTTAGAAGTTTATTTTTACACTCGACATATGCAAAAAAACACAGCTAATGTTGGCAACAAATGTTGCTTAATTTTAAAGTATTATTAAAAATTCAAATGTTGCACAACATTAATTTTTTTTTAATGTTTAATATAATTTTTATATATGTTTCAATTAGAAACAATATTTCAACAAATTAAAAAAAAAACAAATCTTGAATTATTAATTACAAACAATTTAGTAAAAATGCATTTAACTATATATAATTAAAGCATAACAGTTCTTATTGCTGCAATGTTTACAGTTATGAACTAAATTTTTTAACAACTAAAATAGAGAGAGAGGGAGAGAGAGAGAGAGAGACAGAGAGAGAGGGAATCAGAAAGTCAACTGCAGGCTTCATCATTCATTGGCCTTGATATACTGAAACTGAAACGCTGGCCAGACTCACACACACACACACACACACACACACACACAAACACACACACACAAACACACACACACACACACACACACACACCACACTAAAAGCAAAAAAAAAAACATTGCTGCTCGCCGCAGGTTGAGCTTCTAAAAGGGGCTTGCTAAGTGCCAAGAGCAATAGGAGACACACATACACATAAAGCATATGGATGTATGTATGTACAGATATGTATGTATGTATGTATGTGCTAGCCGGATCGTTCATACATAGATTTTATGTACTGGCAAGCTTCCAAAGCGCATTAATCTAACGACCACATCCGGCACACAAAAGCTCCAACCGCTCCTCGGCCCAGAGACGTCTCTGTGTGTGTGTGTGTGTGTGTGTGTATGTGTGTGTGTGTGTGTGTGTATGTGTGTGTGTGGTTGTCCTTATACATTGCTTATGCTTATGTCCCTTGCATATTTGTCATTTGGATGGCGCTGGCGATGTTCGCAACGTTTGCAAATTCCCGATTTTGCACAAATCCAGGAAAACTGTCGTGTTTATTTGTATGTGTGTGTGTGTGTGTGTGTATTTCGCTCTTATGCTCAAACCCCTCCACCTCTCTCCCTTGTTCACTTGCTGTCTCTCTTTTATTGCGCTCCATGCAAATGCGACGGTCTTGTCCACGCCCCTGAGACGATATGTACGAGATGTTTTGCATATCAAAAATATAAATCACTTGGCGTAAGACCAGCATCCAAGCACCACCCCCTCCCCCCACACACACACACACCATCCCTTCCGCACTCCCCTTTAGTCAGAAAATCCCGCTTTGCTAACGGACCTGGGCTCCATGAATGGATGGATGGATGGCCTCTGCTCTGCTCTGCTTTGGCTTCAAATCGTTTGCTTTTCTTTTTGCACATTTTTTTTTTGTTGTTCAGCCTCCAAAACACTCTTCCCCCTCCCCTTCCTTCTTCATCCACAACAGCTTCGACTTCTTTTTGCACTATGTGTGTGTGTGTGAGTGTTTGTGTTTTATTTTGGATTCGACAGCTCGTTCCAAATGATTTGAGAACCACGAACAACGAACCACATCCATGCCAAGCATTTCAGCCACTTGGTTGGTCTGCAGTCCGTCGCTGGAAACATTCCGCAATCGACTAACTTTTTTTGCTACACCTCCCACACCACCCACGCACACCCTGTCCACCATCATGGCTTGCTCACTTTTTTGTATTGCGTACACCACCCATGATGTCCCCCTCCCACCCAATCTCCCAATCTCCCACACGGGACACAGTTAGCGTCAGTTTGAACACTTTTTGCACAAATGTTTTCGGTTTATCGTTCGAATTCCGAAACAGTACAGTTGCGTATGCTATGCCATGGCATTTTTGTAGTACACACACACACACACACGCACACACAGATACACATGTGCATATATGTATATAGAACTGCTATTGTGTATGGTACATGCGCACACACACCCGCATATAATAGACACACACACACACACATGTATATAAAAGTGGCAGATATAAAGAGAGAAACCTGTCAATGAAAACAGCGAGTTAGCCAAATAAATGTTCATGTCAAGAGGTCAAAAACATACATCAAATCACCCAAATCAACTAAAGCAAAATATCCTTAAAACTGCAAATCAACAGTTTTTTTTATTGCATAAAAGCGAAGCCTGCAAAAAACAGTTGCATTACTTTAATTCGGAAATAATTTGTATTTTGAATTTGCAACTACACTCAAAAAAAAAAAAAGAAATAATCTCAGAAAGTATATTTAGAAGTGGGTTTCTTTCCCAAATTCCAGCGTACATTTTTCTAAACTGTTGAAAAATATATCTCATTTCCAATGTTTTTTTTCATATCTAATATTAATAATAAACTTTAGTGTTTTAAAAGTTCACATTTTAGAAAGTTTAAAAATTATAAAAAAAAAACTACATTTAAAAACAAAAAATTAATCTCAGAAAGTATTTTTATAAGTGAGTTTCTTTCCCAAATTCCAGCGTACATTTTTCTAAACTTTTAAAAAATATATCTCATTCCAAGGTTTCTTTTTTATCATTTCTAATATTTATTATAAACATTCGAGTTTTAAATGTTCACATTTTAGAAAGTTTATAAAGTCTTAAAATTTAATTAGGTGAAAATTGCAATTTTATGGCGATTCCATAAGTTTTTTTTACCATATTTTACATAGTTTTTTATTAAACATTTTTAAATTTATATTCATCAAAGATTTGAAATTTAATTACTTCTCAGGGCAAATTGCTTTCTTTAGAAAACTGCTTCTCATTGAATAGGACGATTTGAATATGGGCAAGTTCTCGTTTTCGAGCAACTACTGTGCCACTGTACTACTGTACTTTATATAACTGGCGAATTCCAACAACTTCGAAATCAATTATTTGTTAATCCTTTTCTTATTTTGGCAAAATGTACAGTTATTCATATTTGCAGCAGGTTTTTTTTAGTTATTCCTCTTTTATGAACCCTCCACGCATCGAAAATGGCTTCAAAAGGGTATATTGGTTTTCTTAAAAAATAAATTTAAATTTAAGTAAAAGTTGCGGAATTGTAAATAAATTTAAGCAGAGCAGAAATGAATATTTAATTATGTTTTAATCATAATTGACCAATAAAAAAATGGGAAAATAGGAAAATAGGCACAGGGTATATGCTAGTCCAGCACACTCGATGGGCGGCATTTTAAGTTGTTTACCTTTCCTCTTTTCCCACACCCCCGCCACAGTTTTGTGTGCTGCTGTTTGATGGCTGCCATTTTGCAATTGACAGTTCTGGCAATTTGCTGAAATTCGTTACGAATTTCGTAGAATTCAACCCCGAAAGCAGCAGACGCACTTTTCACATTCACAAAATGCAATTGCCGCTTTGACCACACCCTTACCATTTGTACAGCACGCCCTCCACTCCCCTACCCTACCCTGGCCATGCCTCGCCTGCCCGCATGCACAGAGCCCGCATGTCCTGGACACGAGCCTCTATCCCTATGCCATGTGGGTTGTTTCTATCTGATGTGTGTGTACGTGAGTGTGTGTGTGAGTGTGTGTGTGCGTGTGTGTGTGATTGAATTGACCAATGCAGGCTGGCTGCTGCTTGTAGGCGATGGCGTCGCATCCACATCCCACAGACGCATGGGAAATTGTGCAAATGCTGCCAAGGCAACGATTTATGGGAATTACCTGCAATTTATTAAAGAAATAAATATAAATATAAATATAAATAATATGCAGACGGCGCAATTGAACTTCTGATTGACTATTGAGCAGATAATAGGATTGTCTGCTTCTTCAACCTAACAGCAAAAAGTATTAAAAAAAAAAACTCAAAGAAAATGCAATTTATAATTTCAAAAAAAAAAATATTGTGTTGAATCTTAGTGAAGAAAGAGTTCAGGAAAATGTAAAAGGAAAAAGAAAATTTACTGATTTCAATAAAAAAAAAACCATTCTCTTTGCAAAGTAAATTAAATAAAAGGCGATTATTGAATCTATAATTTGCATACCACATCCTTAATCCTCAACAGTAATCCCAGTCTTCATATTTCATATTTTAAAAAGTCTACTTTTAAATACCTAATATTATTTTCAAATCTAGCTAACTAATATTTCATAAACTATCTTTTAAAACTGACTAAATACCTGCTACAATATAAAAGAGATTAAACATCCTAGCTAAAATGTTTCTCCTAGTTTGATTTGCATATCATTAAAATATGAATGAAACACAAAAACAAATTTAACTTAATTTAAAACTGTTTGTTATTTCCATTAAATTCTTCGAATTAAGCCAAAGAGCAAAGTAAAAATAAATATTTAGAGGAAGAAGCAATTTGGCCACTTGAAAACCAAGAAACAATTTGTTCAACCGGATAATCGGTTTCAATAGAGAAAACTGTTTTAAAATTATATTTTTACTGTTTTCCTTTTAGGGCGATAAATCATTTAAATCTTTCAGTCTCTGTCCCCCTCTCTCTCTCTCTCTCTCTCTCTGTGTGTCTCTTAAACAGGGTTAATTGCAGCAATTAGACGCATTTAAAACAGCTTATTTGGAACTTTTGTATCTGGGCAGCAAAAGCGGCTATTGTGCAAGTGCCATAATGCCACTTAAAGCTTGCCACTTGCCACTTGCCAGTTGCCAGTTGGAGGTTGCCCCCCTTTTCAGTGGCTGATAGACAGTGGCAATCATAGACCAAAGAGATACAGAGAGAAAGGAGGAGAGGCGAAAAGAATTTGCACAGAGTCAAGAGTGAAAAAGCTAATAAATTATGCAGCAGCAGTCGGGAAACTGTGCAATTTCATGAGTTCATTTTACAAGCCAAAAGCCCAACTAACAGTGCCCCTGCTCCGCGCCTCCACCACCCAGCTGGCGTTGTTCCCAAGTGGCGCCACTTTCACTCTGCCTTGGCAGCAAACTTGCCAACTTGTTGCACACTCATTTCTTTTCTTGCCTTCTTTTTTTTCACTGTTTTCCATGCTTTCTTATCTCATTTGAAATTATTTGCTTTAATGGGAGAGAGAAGAAAAAAATAGAGACAGTGCAGAGACGGAGATAGAGACGTAGGTCGGCGGAAAGGGCGCACGTGAAAAGTGTGTGAGGCATGGCACACAAAGCGGGCCAAAACAAAACGACGCAAATAAATGGCGTCTAGCGTCTTCAAAATAAAAAACTTTTTCATTACAATTTCCATTTCCGCATTAAAGAACTGGCGGCGCGACGACCTTGAAAAGGAGCGGCACGAAGAACCAAAAAAAAAAATAATAATAAAAATGGCAGAAAGAGCCTTCAAATAAATCAGTCTACAAAGTCACAAGCGCACACCCCTCACATTCAAACACTTCCCCCGTCTCCTTACCCATAAAGGTCACAGCATTCACTTGTGCTTATGGGCAGAGGGTGGTGTGGGGGGGGGACTTCTTACATTATCCATAGCGTAATTTCTAACAACAAAAATCCAGAAGCAAACGAAGCAAAAAAACTGCGCTGTTATTTGACGGGGAGCTGCTGCTGCTGTGACTAAAGGGGGGGGGGGGCGGAGGCGGAGGGGGGGATGTTGCGCCGGCTCAATGTCGTCAATTAGAGACTCATTACGCTCGCATTGCAGACTCGCGGCGGGCAGACTTAATATATACTTATGCACACAATACATATACATACATATATATATATATACATACATATATATATATATACATACATATATATATATGTATATATATATATATTTATTTATGTTTATATTTCTGGTTTCTGTTTTCATTATTTTATTTCTTTTTTTTTTGTTTTGCGTTCCTTTTCGCCTTTGCTTTTGCTCGCCGTTCGTCCTTGCTGCTGGTCCTGCGTTCTGCATTCTTTTATTGTGCCGCTGCCGCTGCGTCGCGTCGCGTCTCGTTGTTTTTTTTTTTTTGTATTCTTTTCTGTTTTTTTTTTTTAGAAAAATTCATTCATGAAAAGAAAAGCGTTAAGTGTGAGGTACTTGGACAACTTTTGGTGTTTCACCAGTGCTTGCATGCCCCCCACCACGCGCCTCCTCTTCACCATCCCTAAGCTACCTTCGAGCAGCACAAGTGCTTGTAGTTAAGACTAATACAGGGTCACAGTGTGCCTCCATTTCATAAACTAAATAACTATAAAGAAAAATATTCAATTGAATATTTTGCCAAATTTTTTATTCTAATTTTTAGCATATATCAATAAATATATCATCAATTTAAATAATATCAAATATTTCTAATATGGGCACATATCTGTCATGCTATATTTGCACATAATTAAAATTGATTTCGGAAAACAATTTATAATACTCATCAAGGCACGTCGCTTACAACGTTTATAAAATAATAAATTAAGTTTAAAATATTTTCATTAAATTTTAAATTTTTAAGAGTTCTAATTGAAAGCGAATCTCTTTTTAAGGAACGCATCCAATTAAAGGTCAATTAGGATAATGTTGAGTTTGTGTTGCGTAGGCTTTTAACCACTGTGCCAATTGGCAACGGGACGCGTCGCGTTGCGTCGCCTCACTCTGGCTGTAAATAGATGGAAAATTGTGGCATTTAAAATTAAAATTCAAATTGAGACTTGACTGGCAAGGACGTGCCAGCCATCAGCCACCAGTGGCAGTGGCAGAAGCAGCTGCCACCATTAGAGAGGCCACACGAGAGGCGGAAAACACTGCGAGTTAGTGGGCGGTGGAGGAGGAGTGGTGGGGGTGCGGGTGCGGGTGCGACGCCAGCAGTTTTCTATTTGCATTTCGCTTTTCTTTATACACATTTTTTATGGTGCCGTATTTTCAGGTCGCATTTTTTAAATACTTGCTGGCACAGCAGCAACAGTTGCAGGCCGGCCCAAAAGCAACACTTGTTGCTGTGCTGCAAGTTCAGCGAGCTTTAAGTGACCTTCAAATTTATTGCCAATAGAGCCTGGCCACGCCTACCTTCCTCCATCTACATCCACAGCCGCCGCACCCCCCGCCAGGCCAAACGTCAGTTGCATTCAATAATTTCGCCTTTAATTTATGCCAAGTGTTTTTCCTTCTTATTTTTTATTCAATCATTTTTATTTTTTTTGACGAGCCCAAAGCCCACTTGAGACGCAACGGGTAAATCAGCATTTTATTTTAGGGTTCATCGTGCCAAAAAAAAAAAAGAAGAGAATTATATATAAAGGAAAAGTATTTTAAAATAGTTTTATATATATATTCATTTATGGGTTTTTATGCATTTCAACTGGTTGCCGACGAAATGGCGTGAAAACCACTTGAATAATTTACATTTAACGGAAGCATTCATTGAGATGATGTTTCCTGCCCGATAGCTGATGGCTGTTGGCTGATGGTGGTGACTGTCAAAAAACGGTATCTGCAGCCCAGCGGGCGGCTCAACACCATCCTACCTTCCAGCTGGTGCTGCTGCCGCTATCGATCCTGGCAGGCGACAGTGTGTGAAGAAGTCCTCGAATGATGCTCTTCACTTTTGGCCACGCTGTGAATAAGCTGATTACGATCAGCTTCATCATCTTGAACGCTCCCTCAGCTAAATCAATGGGTTTCTCTACTTATTATAAGAATTTGTGTATTTTTTTCCCCTCTATAAAATGTATCTGTGCCTAGATAAAAATAGACTTTTGAGTATTATTCTAACAAAGGAAAGGCAAATTCAATTTTTTGGCATCAGATGATGGAATTTTGAAATCAATCGAAAAGCTGAGCGTAATCGATAAATTCCTTTATTTGCCTTATATGGTTTTTCTAATATTCCCAAAGATAGATTAATTGGGAAATATGACATGAAAATGATTAAAAACTCATTTTTGCTGAGCATCAATTATGATATAGCATGAAATTGACTCGATTTTGGAATTGGTATGTTACTCTTAGCCAACTGAGCCGTTTAAACTTGTTTGTAGGAAAAAAATGTAAATTTAATTTCTGCAAAATGTGTCTTTAATTCACAAGTAAAACGAAGTCTTCTTGTGTGCGAAATGCAAAAGGAGCTGGCAAATGGAAAAGATTAGATGAGACGTGAGGGAGGGTGGTTCAGGATACTGGATTCATGATTCCGGATATGAGATATGGTGCAGAGTATATGGTATATGGACTTCTTTATACGGGCAATGCGATACGCAATAAATGTAATAATTTTCACGGTGTTTACGATGCGTGTGTCATGTTACACAACTACTTACACACACACACACTTACACACACACACACAGAGATAGAGACACATATGGCATAGGCAGACACCCTTCGCTTCTCACAGGGGTCGTCTCCTCATTCGCTGCCCAATTTGCATGGGTAATAATTTTTCTGTAGAGATACGCGGAGAGCTGCACAGTTAACCGTTAACCGTTAACCGTTACATCGTCTGTCAATCGCGCTCAAAGCGAGGCACCTTTTTTCTCGAATTTTTAATTAAATGGCATCGTCTATTCCCGCTTCTCCCCGCTCTCCGCCCGTCTCTGTCGATCCGTCGAGCTGTCGCCTGTTTGCATATTGCAATTTTTCAGCTTCGACTCGGGGGACAAATGTGAAATGCGCCTTTCTCTAATTGCGGCGCACATACATGTAACCAAGGGTTTTTCCTTTCCAGACACACACACACGTGCACACGTCTTGGCTTGGTAATACTTTTGATGCATTGAGGGATTGGTCTTCAGATTGCATATCCATCAACGGCCCAGATAATTGAAGTCGGGGCGCGCATTGAAATTTAGAAATTTACATGCGCCCGCTTATAGCTTTGAGCCCTTTGGGTGAACCCCCTTCGGTAACCCTGTCTTACCCTAACCTCACCTTAGCGCTACCCTTCTGCCCTGTGGTTTCACCATTGAGCCTTGTAATTTGATTACGCCGAAGACGCTGGGCGACTGAGGGAGATAGGTGCGAGAGATTCGACAATGCTAACGAACCCGGGTCAAAGGGCAGGTTACGTTCATCGTTTCCCAGGCCCTAATGCCATGCATCCTGCATCCTCCATACATCATCCCATATAAATCCCGTAGTCTCGCATGCAAAGTACCCGCCATGCAATTAATGCCAAAAGGGTTGCGAACTGTGCAGCAATTTTCCGACTTTCTGCAACAACAGAAACAACAATGCAAATTTTACTGCCTCAAGAAAATTCGCACGATAAGAAAAAACAAATCCGTAATTTGGAACAATTTGCATTTGGCGTCCAGGTGACAGTTGAGCAAACGCAAATATTGATTGACAGGCCTTCGAAATCCCCTTGGGAAAGTTGAGAGGTAAAAATAAAATAAAAAATATTAAAAAACGCTAAACGCATTAGCCAAAAATATATTGAATATATTGATACTAATTTTACTTAATTTAATTAAGGTAATACAAAATTAAAATGTTGTTTCCTTGTTGATGGTATTAAAAATTTATTGGCCTCATAAGGAATATATATTCTTGATCGATAAAGCAATATCTGGCTGCCCCTCTTTCTACTCAAATTTCCTCTCAATTTTAAAGGAATGTTCTTGGAATTTGCCATATATGCGTCAAATCACTATATAATATAGCTGTCATAGAAATAATCGGTCGAGGCATATTTCGTAGGGTTTATACTCGAGATAGGCCCAATTTAACCACACAAATATGAAATATTCAGTTTACAATCAGCAGAGAATCAGACAACTTTGTATATAATCAACTGGATTTAAATTTGAAATTAATTTTCAGCAGATTAATTTCGGTGCATTTTTTTTTTTTTTTTTTTTGTATTCTTTGAAAAATAGTGTTTAAATTGAAGTAGCGTTAAATAATTTAAAATTAAGGTTTATATTTATGAAACACTTTCAAATTAACTTTTAGCTGATTTTAGACAAATACACATAATATATATTCGTTATAAATTATCGTTTCATATGAGAAATGTATTTTTGTATTTTTTAAATTTATTTATCAGAAAATTATTTTATTTTATTAAATCAGAACTGTGAAAAATGGAAAAATGAAGCAGAGTAATTAAAAGTAATTAATATAAAATCAATGAGTGTCTTTAAATACTATGTGAACAAATATATTGTTATAAGTTTTAAAAATATTTAATTAGTTTATTGCATTAAGAAACTTAAAAATTAAAAACAAAAAGCAATAAGATAAATGGGGGAAAAAAGAAAATGTAGTTCGAACATTTTTGGGCGCTGTCAAAAGTTGTGAACTGCTGACTTAATTGAAAACTGTACCTTAGCATAGATACACACACGCACACACACGCACACACATCACACACACATCACACACACACACGCACAGTTACACGTCAGCAGAATGTATTGACTTTTAACTTAGCGAACCCTTCTCCAACTTAACCGCCCCCAAAAGTCCCACAGCTTAATGCCAGTTGTTGTTGTTGTTGTTGTCATTGTTGTTGTTGTTGTTGTTGTCATTGTTGCTGTTGTTGTCAGAAACAGCGCGCAAAGCACAGCAGCAGCGAAGATAAACGAGCAAAAAAGGGACTTGAAACAGTGCGGGAGAGGGGGTTGGTAGGAAGGTGGGCGGTCGGGCGGGCGGGCGTAGAGCAGAGCGCAGATAGGTCGCATGTTGTAGGCAACTTGGAGCAGAGGCAGGGGCGTTTAGAGGGGACCTAGCAGGGTGGCTTAGAACTAGGGGTAAGCCAGCGGGTCCAGGCTCCACACACTCATGCAGCACACACAGCACACACCACACACACAGCACACACACCACACACACACATCACACACACAGTTCAGTTCACTTCAGTTCAGTTCGGCATGCACGAGTATTGGCTCAACTGGCAGCGACTCTAGATTCGTGACAATGTCCACACACAGACACACACACACTCATACACACTCACACACTCACACACACACACACACACACACACACACACACACATCAATTGAAGCATACATATGCATCAGTTGTCGGGGCAACGAATTTCACTTAATTTCTTCAGTCCTAGCAGTCAACGTCATTAACTTATTGAAATCGATTTTTACACACACCCACACACACATATATATATATATATATATATATATATATGTGTGAACTCAATTAAGAGCTAACTGGCTTGCACATAAATAAATCTATATAGATATATATAATGAAAACATTGGTCGCCCAAAGCTATTTTCTCTGCGAATTTCCAACTGTGATTATTTAGAATAAATCAAATTTGGGAATCAAGATGAAAACATATATTCCTAGTCATACGAATCAAAATAATATAATATAATAATATATAATATCTGTCCGTCCATCTGTATTTATCATAGATATGTTCGATAATTGTTGAGTTATCGAAATGCATCCCTAGCTAATAAAGTTGCTATAAATAGATTTAGTTAAGAGAAAAGTTGTTTTCCAAGATATATTTAAAATTAAAATTAAATTATAAATCTTAAATATAAAAAAAAAAACACATATCTTCCAATTAGCTAATCAGCAATATTAAAAACAATTCTGATCGGTGGGAAATCAAGTTTTTGTTGCTGCTTTTCTGATTTCTGTTTTGAATGTCGAATTTTAAAGATTCCTGCGAAATGCATTTTTAGTTAGCATTCAAAATAAATTAAACATAATTTTTTATTTATAAACAGAAATTCAATAAAATCGCCAATTGAAATGTGCTAAACATAAACATATTCATTTTGTCTGTGTGTGCGTGTGTGTGTGTGTGTGTGTGTGTGTGTGCTTAAATGCTCACAAAATGGCTGACGTGCAACTCATTTGCTAGCAAACAAAACTAATTTATGCGCAGAAGAAGAAGAAAAGGAAGAAGAAGCAGAGGCAACGGTAGCTAAATGGGGAGTTGGAGTTGCGAGTGTGGCATGTGTGGCATGGGTGGGGTACGTTTGGGGCTTAACCAGGTATCCACTAATGCAGCAGGCAGCTGGCAGCTGGCATGTCATGTGTGGACGGGGTCCAAACACACACACACACACACACACGCACACCACCTGCCACCCCCTTGGCTTGCTATACAGCAGCGAGTGGCCGTCAACAGCAGCGCTGGCAGCGCTGGCAGCGGCAGCGACGTCAGCTGCACCCTTTTTGCAAAAAAACAACAACAACAACAAAAAGTATAAACCAGAATTGAAGGTGGTTTTTTTTGTTGTTGTTGTTGTTGTTGTTGTTTTTTGCTTGGGGAGGGATTCAGCTGGCGGTTTTGGTCAGGTCATTGAGTGGTTGGACGTGGTGGGCAGAGCCCGAACAGCGCTGGAGTGACAGCAATGGCAGACAAGAGCACACACACACACACACACACAGAGACACACACATGTTCACACATGTGAGGGTGTGTTGCTGCCTATATGCATGTGCTGCTCTCTCTCTCTCTCACTCGCACACTCACTTGCTATGCGTGTGTGTGTGTGTGTGTGTGTGGGTGGGCTTCGGCTTGGGCTTAAGCCTCAGCGCAGCGTTTGGCCTGTTTAAGGGAAGCAAAATGTATTGCTCATCGAAGGCTATTGAATGTGTGCGGTCGTTTCTCGTTTCTCGCCTCTCGTTTCTCGCCTCTCGTTTCTCGCTTCCACGTTTTCGTCTTTGCCTTCGTGCTCGGCTTCGTTTTTGCTCGTGTTAAGCACGAGAGTGGCTGCTGCTGCTGCTGAGGCTTCTGCTGTCGCTGCTGCTGCTGAGGCTTCTGCTGCTGCTGTTAACAATGGCAGCAACATTGCTGCCGCTGCTGGCCGAACATGTTGCGTTGTCGTTGTCCATTTTGTTGTGCGTGTGTGTGTGTGCGTGTGTGTGTGTGTGTTGTGGCTCACACACATGTTGTCTCACATGGCGCTTCGTGTTTTATTACTCGACCTGCGTACTATTCGAATGCGAAGCGCCCAAAAACTCACACACACACAGACACAGACATAGATTGAATATTAGTCGCAGCCGAAACTTGACTAACACATATGCATGCATGAGACACGCATGTATGTGTCTATGTGTGTGTGTTTGTGTGTGTGTGTGTGTGCCTCGCTTTCGCACATTTTGAACTTTCGTTTGCTCCATCTCGCTCGCCGTATCGCCGCATCTTTAATTGAAGGACTTTGCGCAGCTCTCACATACACACACACACACACACACACAGACCCCAGCAACATACACTCCCCTTTGTCCACCTGTCACATACAAACTGATGCGCTAGCTCGCTCTGACTCCATGTGTGTGGAGTCCATGGCAGTGGCTATATGTGAAGAATGGGGAGCAAATGAATATCTCATGCTTATAATGGGCATTGCCCGGGACATGCTAGGACATGGCACGGGGGGATTGGTAGGGCACATAAGAAGAGGACGTCAAACGTTGCTAAACAACACAAAAGGCAGCAACAGCAGCAGCAGCAGCAGCAGTTGGCGGCGGCGGCGGCAGAGCTGCGCTGCTTGCGTCGCTGCTGAGTAGCCCTTTGACTACCGTGCAGACGTCCCACGCTCACTTCACATTGTCTCCTGTACGCTCCACACATGTACATACATATATGTCCTGCGGGTGCGCCCGCTCTCTGCATGTGTGTGTGTGTGTGTGTGTGTGTGTGTAGCACTTTTAAACATATGCACATTTCGTGCTATCAGCAACGGCCACATGAGTGCAATTGAGAGAGCGTGCGGAAAAGAGACAGCCTCCGGGTGGGTGGGTAGGGGTTGGGTGGTGTTTGGTGTGGGCGAGGGCAAGGCCAGTAAGCGTGCGAGTGTGTGTGTGTGTCAGAGAGAGAGAGGGCGAAAGAGCGGTCGAAAATGGCGGAGAGGCCAGTGAAAAGCTTATGTAAGCTAATACATACACAATGCGCGATATTTATGTGCCACACACACACACACACACACACATATGTACACTCACATGTGTGTATATTTGAATTCCCACACACACTCACACACGGAGCATATATGTACATCACACATGTGGCAGAACTTTCATATTCGATTTTTCATGACGGCTCGCTTGAAATGTTTTCCCAGCTTTTCTTTTCTTTTCTTTTCTTTTCCTTTCTTTGCTCTTCCTTTATTTTTTTTTTTTTAATATTTTCTTTTTCCTATTATTTTTTGGCTGTTCATACTTCGCTTGGGTTTTGGAAACTGTTTACATAAGTTCTTCAATATGCAAATCATTTCACTTATAACATCCGCTGAAGATTTCACATAGATTTCGTTTTAAATTTCAGCTTGGAAATATAGATAAAGTTTGGGTTAACCAATTAAAATAAAGAGAGTAGTTCGAGTTGTATATTTTAAGGAGAGAGAATCTTAAATATTATGATTCATAAATTAATACAAAATAAATAGCAAAAAATACTTTAAAATAACTACTGATTTCACTCATTTTATGCACAATTCCCAAACAATTTTAGTTTACTTTTACTCCACAAAAATACCTTATTTACAACTCCAAAAACATAGATTCTATTTTTTCAATAGAATCATTTAAATAATGATCAATCTGAATTGAGTAAAACTTGGCTTTTTTTTCAAGCCGCGACAAATTAGTAGATTGCAGGAGAAAAGGCAGAGAATGGCTCAAAATGTAATCGTGTCTTATCATTGCCATCACTTGGAAGCATTTCACACCTTCGGAACAAACGTGAAGCACAGACAGAACCCAAAACCGAACCTGAACCCAAAAAGCAAAAAACCCAATTTCGAATCTGAGCTAAACAAATGCAATGAAATTGAAAATTGGATTGGCCGCATGGGAAGGGGTTAGAAACGGGCAGAGACCAGGAATGGTAGGGGTTAGTTCATATGCAAAGTAGGTAGTAGGACATGCCAAGGGGACAGGGGACAGGGACCGGATGTGCACGCTTGTAGCCTATAATTTGAATATTCAAATTTCAAATAACCAAATTTCAAATACCGAATTTCAAATGTCGAATGGCGAATTGTGTTCAAGCTGAAATCAATTATTTGCGAAAATGATGGAAATTGGGATGCGATGCAATGCAATCAGAAAGGCGAGTTCCGAGTTTCAGCAACCCAAATCACGATCCCAAAATCGCATTGTGAGCAATGTTGCAAAAGGATTACAACAACAACAACAACATGTTCAACATTTTGCATTTGCATATTTATTGATTTGAATAGGGCACATGGTGCAGGGAAGGGGTGGGGCACGGCAGAGCTAAAAAAAAAAAAAAAGGTTTAATGACAGGGCATATTTATGCTATACCCCTCTGCATAGTAATGTAAATTATAATACGCACGATCTTCTTCTTCTTCTTCCTCAACTTCGCCAACTGCATCATTATAATCTTTTATTCTTTCGTGTGAGTGTTTTTTTTTTTTTTTTTTGGGTCAGGGTTGGGCCAGCCACCAAAAACTGAAACAGAATCCGAAACAGGAACAGGAGCCCCGTAGCAAAGTATTTTTTTTTTTTTTTTTTTTTCTTCTGTTGTTTTCGGTTTTTTGTTGTTTAATCCCCATACGGCAACAACAAGACCTAAAAATGCAAATTTGCATAAGTTTTGCGCGAACGCGTAGATGAGATATTGAAAAATAGAGAAATAGAGAAATAGAGAAATAGAGAAATAGAGAAATATAAGTGAATTGAAAAATGGAACAACAGATGTCCCAGAGACAAATGACAAACGCAGCCCTTTGAGAAAATATGCTACAATAATGGAATGGCGAGCGATAGAGAGAGAGAGAGTGAGCAAAAGAGAGAGAGAGAGTGAGCAAAAGAGAGAGAGAGAGCGAGAAGCTGGCTGAGATCAAAGATTTCGAGCCTCGCATCTCACAGTTCGCAATTAGGGCAAAGCAGCAACGGAAGTCGCAGCCCAACACGGATCTCCGCGAGGGAACTAAAGGTATGTTTTTGATTATAAAATAGGGAAATCTATTAATTAATTAATTTAGTTCACTTCTCAAATCAGATATTAATTCATGACTAATTTAAAGTGATTAGGTAAGAATTATTAGAGCTACTCGTTCTCATTTGGGATGGGGTGGAATGCGGGGATGCTAAATTTGGAGCGGTATGGGTTGGTTTGTGGACATGGCTAAGCTAAAAATATTTGACAGAGAATCATCTACTAATCTTTAAATGCATTTGCATAAAATATTTACAATAGGTATACAAATTATTTGGTTTTATTTTTCTATAAATCCGACTACGCGAAAATACTTGTGCCGACATAAAATATAATCTTGAGGAATTTTGGAATTTTTAATATCCAAAAATGTACAAAAAAAAACTTATCATCCAAATTGGCTTGAGTCAAATGTTTGAAATTCCAAACACAATCTCTATTTTCCAACAGCTGCTTTTCGATTTGGGCAGCAAATATTAATTTAATATGGAAATATATTTTCAATTTATTTAATTAATGTAAGCCATTTTTTTTGTAATTGTCAATCAAAATTAATCGCCACAAACTTGAAGTCCAAAAAAAATGACTTATTATCTTTGACTTTGAATGAGCTTAAAAATATAAAAAAAAAATACTTAATTTAAGTTTATATTAAAAGTATCAGTGGCACAACCAGACTGGCTGGTAAATAATTAGAAGGCCTACAAGAAATAAATGCGATGGTCGGGTTTGTGATGCACTATGGATTTGGATTAGGCACACATATCACTATCACAATAGCTGTCATGTGTCGCACCAACAAAAGGCCGAAATTGTGTGAGACGTCATGGGCCGAATCTGAATCTGAATCTGAATCTCATGAGTCTCGATCGGGCGACCAACAGACCGCCAGACCGACAGAACGACTGTCTTTTACACTGATTTTGATTCTGATTCCGGGCGCGACTCTGACGTCTTCAAGCTCCAAGCGAAGTGGTCCGCCAGAAGGGTTAACGAATATTTGCAGCCCAAAAAGCAGGCTGCACAGCAGTGGCAAAGGGTGCACAATACACATATATATATATATTTTATATATATATATATAAATTATTTTTTTTATATTATTTCTTGCGTCAAGGACGTCAAGAAATGAGGACACGTCCTGAATTAATGAGCGTGAGGAATGCAAAGGCAGCGCCGCTTGATTGACACGTTGACAGTCGTCGTCGCACCGCAATCCGCATCCCGGTCAGTTCAGTTGAGTTCCCGGACTGGATCCCGTTGCGATCCTTCAATGAGATTGTTTTAACGGTCCTGCACAATGCAGCGACCAAAGGTGTCCCCTGCTGTTGAATTGTTTTAATTCTGCAATATTAATAAACGCTGAATGGGGAACATGGTTCAAGTGTGGGCCCGAAAACGTTCCATATTATTTGTATGTTTTCTCCAAATCTCAGCGCACATATTGCTCATTGAATCGGAAAGTGGGCATTTGGCTTTAAATCATTCGATTTGTGTGATTTGCAAAAGGCTTTGTGTTAATTGAAAAATTGCTAGCTTGCCAACCTGGCAACCTGACAGATTTTAATTCAGAAATTAGCATCGCATTAATTTAAACAGCTTTTAATAATAATGTTAAATGATTCTTAATATTCTGTGAATAATTTATTAAAGTTTCATTTATTGCTTTTTTAAGCAATACTCCAAAATGAAATTCATTTGTTTTCAGCTGAGACAAAAATTAATTAAAAAGGTTTCTAGAAATCGTAGAATCAACTAGAAATTGTATTACCATATCTTAAAATGATCATTAACCACTCTGAGTATCTGATAGATGATATATAATATCATAGGAATAATGTCGTCTAAGTATTTAAATATAATAACCAACCTGACAGATTTTAAATCAGATTCAAGCAATTGCAAAATATTGATTCTAAAATTAGCATCGCATTGATTTGCTTTGATTTAGACAGCTATTAATAAAAATGTGGATTATCAATCAATCAATCAATCAATCAATTATTCTACAAACGCAAACCAAATTAATTATTATAATTAAAAACTTGCAACGCTTAAAATGAAAAATTTATTTTATATAGTAAAAAGATTTTTAAGTTAAAAAATCAATTCATAAAAAAAAACGACCAAAACTGTCATTTACTGAGTTGTGTACATCGCAGGATAAATGGAAGGACGACGCGAATCATGATCACAGCTTAAAGTCAATATGACAGTATTTTTCTATCTCTGTTGCTGTCTCTGTTCCGCTTGGAGGGATTGTGGGCCGCCTTAAGCACTTGTCGTTCGTTGTTTTAATAAATTAAATTCCGGAAAATCCACAGGAAGTCTGCCAGTGCAATTTTTATTCTCTCATCTCTCTGTGCAAAGTGTGTTTTCCCCCCCCCCCCCCAACCTTTCTTTTTTGCTGCCGTTCTTTTTTTTTGCGGCTGGGTGGCAGCTGGTGTTGTTGTGGGGCGTGGAGGGAGGTTGGGGGTTGGGGTTTTGGTGCATTATGTCTTACTTGTCGTAGACTGCAATGGCTGGCAGCCATTCATTCTATCACTTCCTCTGCCCGGGCGCAGCAGTGCATGCCGGCACGGACTTAATTTCATTTAAGGACTCGTCTCGACTGCGGCTTAGAAAGGATGGCAGAATAAATGTGTTAAAATTGAGAAAAAATAAATAATAATATACAAATAAGCGTAAATTAAACGCCTCACTTCTTGTTGTTGTTGTTGTTGTTGTTGCTATTCTTGGTGCCAATTGGCAAATCAAAAGGCAATTTGAAACCAGTTTAGTTGCGTCCAGCAGCCCAGTCAAGTGACTGTGTGCAAATGACCAAATGACCAACACGTGCCACAACAAACACACACACACACACACACGCTCACACACACACACGTAAGGAAATGCTGTAAACATGCGAACATGGCCAAGTGCGAAGGTCACTGCGCACAAAATTTCTGGGTTAATTTTATGAAAAATGAAAAATTAATTGAGAAATAATGTTGACAAGCGCTGACCACCACCGGAGCCGTACAAATACACTCTAAGGACACCCGGAACCCTAACGACCCCCTGCATGCAGTGTCAATGGACTGCCCCTAATGCGATTTTGCCAACAAGATGTTTCCGATGTTTGTTGTGCCCATCGCCCAGCGTCTCAATAAAGGGGGCTGCTGAGCGCGTGCGACATGCTGACCAATGGTCAAAAGTTAAGTCGCTCTCGTCCAAGTCTACCAAGTCGTCCAAGTTATAGTTTGTCGGCCATTTTATTTGTGCCCGTGAGGTCTACCGAACGTCCGACAAGATTGGGCCAGCACAGCTCGAAAGGTCAGCCATCATCATTATCACGCTTATCAAAGGAGAGAGAGAGGCGCAAGCCGGGCCACCACCAGCTGGGGTTGGGGTGGGTTGGGTGTGGTAGTTGTATGGAAATACGTTCGTTCCCATAATGAGTGACCAGCGGCCAAGCGGCCAAGCGGACAACGGACAGCGGACAGAGGGTCACAGCAACCCCCTTTGCAGCTGCGTATGAAAACATTTTTGGGGGTTGTTTTTGCAAATCATTTCCAGCAATTGGTATGCAAATTAAAGTTCATCATTTTTTTTTGTATTTCATTTTTTGCGTTGATCGTTGTGCGTTTAATGAATTTGTACCGGTTCCAAGGCAGCGGAACGGGTACCGGGTTGAGTTCGAGTTCGAGTTGAGTCGAGTTGAGTCGCGACGCGACGCGTCGAGTTCAGTTCAGTTCACGGGGCTCGTGGCGGACTCTGACCAGCGGTCAACTTGATTAGCGAGCGGGCAGCGGGGTCGCATCGTCATCGGGGAGTGATCTCTATGGTAAAAACATTGCATTTTTCACATTAAACAGAACATAAATCACCGAATTAAATGGAGGCAAAAGCCAGCCCCTCAGCATGCGTCCCTCCGACCCCGTTTTTTGCCGAACCAAACAAATTTGTGAAAGGATACGGCACATGCATATATTAGGACATTGGTCAGCCAAGTGGGCTGGGCACACGATCAAAACATGAAAACATATGTGACTTACTGCTTACAACGCATGCGTCAAATGAATTATTATCGAATTGGCCAACACTAAAAGGCGGGCGGTTAATGCAACAACAACAACAACAACAGCAACATTAACAAAAAGGGGGATACTTTGTGCGAGGCGATTGGTCGATTCCCTGTTTTCTCCTTCTCTTTCTCAACTCTTAAATCAAATCTCCTGTGGCCATTTAAAGGCTTGTTATCAACACAAAATATTGGGCAATATATCATTTGCAGCTTAATAAAACTGAATAATTCTTAATATACTGTGAATAATTTATTAAAGTTTGATTTAATGCTCTCTTAAGCAATACTCCAAAATGAAATTCATTTGTTTTCAGCTGAGACAAAAATTAATTAAAAAGGTTTCTAGAAACAACTCAAACATTTTTAACCATATCTTCAAAATTATTATATGCCACTTTGAGTATTTGCTAGATGAAATAAATATGTTTATAGAAAAATATGAATTGAAATGTTTCTGGAAATACAAAAAACATATCCAAAAAGAAATATGCGCAATGAATCAAAGAATCAACTTGGAATTGTATTACAATATCTTAAAATGATCTTTGAGTATATGATAAATACCACTCCAAAATAAAAATAAATTTCTTTTTAGCTTAAACAAATATAAATCGATATTGTTTCTAGAAATCGTAAAAACAACTCGAAAATGTATCTTAAAAATTATTATATTCCACTAGCAGATACTTCTAGATAGTATATATATTTTCCACAATGTAAATTATTGGTTTTAGCTGAGACAAAAATTAATTGAAAAGGTTTCTAGAAGTAGAAGAATCATATTTATAAAATTTATCATATTCCACTTTGAGTATCTACTAAATGGTATATAATACTCCAAAATGAAGTTTAGTCAAAAATGAATTGAAAAGGATTCGAGCAGTCGTAGAACCAACTAGAAATTGTATTACCATAACTTAAAATGATAAGCCACTCTGAGTATCTGCTAGATGGTATATAATAATATAAGAATAATGTCGTATAAGTATTTAAATATAATATAATAAGTTACAAATAAATACGTGTGCAATGCATGCTTGCATCAGTTGCATCAATGATAACCACATATTTATTACAACGATGTAATCTGTTTAATCTCCTTTAGCCTGGATTCCTTTATTTAACTTGCTTGCAGTTTCTTACACAAATATCCAAGTCAATAGAAGCTCAGCATTCAGCTTTTACCGGCTTCCATTTCCATTCGGTTTCGCATTCGCCTTTGCATTCCCATATCCATTTCCATTTCCATTTGCATCTACATTCCCGTTCCGAGTCCCGTTCCCATTTTGGGTGCTGTCATCGTTTCCACCTATGTCGTAGGGGCGTATGATAAATGCTGTTGACATTTGAACTAAAACCGTTTTCGTATAATATGGCAAATAATAATCCCCAGCCAGATGCTTAAAACGGAAACTATGCCACTGACAGAGCTTATAGTACTTTCCGCCTCAGCTGACTGAACTGCTTGCTTGCTTGCGGCAAGAAGCGGTACCTAGAAACCCTCATCCACTCACCCACTCCCCCCCACTCACATTTCCCACATTCCCCACTCCCCGCTCCCAAGCGCACCTTCAAGCCCGAGCTGAGCGGCTTTTATTTGCCAAGGCGAATGACAAACAAGCGTTGTAAGAAGAAGAAAAAGGACATGCACCAAGATAGAAATGATGGAGGAAGCGGAGGAGGCGGCAGGAGGGGTAACTGTAATCCAAAGGCAAAGTAAATTGTATTTCTGAGCAGACTTGTTGATGTATGTGCGTGCACGTGTGTGTGCCCGTATGTGTTGTTGTTGTTGGTTTGTGAGCATCAGCAGTTGAGCACGCTACACAACAAGGCACATCGATAGACACCAAAACAATAACCTAAGCTAAAAAAAAAACAATAAATAAAAGCTAGTAAATAAATTGCGTAATTGAAATATAAAAGTTAAAACAGCATTTTAAATAGTTCGATTGAATATGAATATTTAAAACAATGAATTAGTTAAAGTGATATGCCCCAATGTGTAGGGTATCACAACAAATAGATACTTAATCACATTCTTACACACACACACACACAGACGCACTTCTCGCATGTCAACTGAGACTTCGGGTTTAGTTGTTGGGCGTTTTCATCAGCATTCGTTGTTGTTGTTGTTGATATTATTGTTGTTGTTGTTGTTGTTGGGGATATGCTGCTAAAGCTTCTCTGTTACAGTTGTTGTTCCTGTTTCTGTTTCAGTAACTGCTCTGGGTAAGCAGTGGGGGGGGGGGGGGGGATAGGATTTGTCGGGGTAAGGCATCTTATAACTAAGTCCTCGAAATGCTCATCACGGATATGCTTTGCCAGTCAGCCAGCCAGGCAACCCACTCGCCCAGGGCCGTCAGCGATTGTTAATAGCAAACAATGAAAAAACATGACTGAATTAAGAGGGGGGGAAGGGGGAATTAGACTCAGGCCAAAGAGCTGAAAAAAATTAAATATAAAACCAAACTGACATATGATGCGAGCAAACTGAACTAAATAACGAAGCTAAGTAAAATATGGTCAAAAGATTATATCGTTTTCATATTTATATAAAATTATAATTAAATTTACGACTTATGCAATTCATTAAATAAACACCAGATATGGAAATTTGCAATAATTTTGCATTAACCAATTAAATTGTTAAAATTTAACAAGACTACATTAATTTTTTATCGTTTTTATGCATATAAACAATTCTAAGAACAGTTTCTACAAGAAATTCCTTTTAAAATTTGTAAAACTTAAACTAAACTCGAAAGGACAGCAAATCAGTTCAAATTAAGATGCAGTTCAGTAAACACAAATTTTATTTCAGACCAGGCCCAATTATTTTTCCAACGAAAACGTTACTGACAAAAATAAAAAATATACAAAAAAAAAAAAAAGGAAAAAAAAATACCATAATAAAAACCACAAATGGAGCTGCGTCAACTTGATGTGCAGCTCGAGAACTTGGTTGCCAATGCATTTGCCATATGTGAGTGCAACGGGAATTGATATTGGAATGGGTATGGGTCTAGATATGGCTTGCAAAAAGGGTCTGGCTTTATTTTGTGGGCGGGTGGGTGGGTGGGTTGGGTGGGTGGTTTTGGCTCTCAAGTGGCACATGCAAACCGAAAACTTCTCGTCGTCCGAGCCGCCGACTTGGCTCTTGTGCTCGTTCAGGGTACTCCTCTCAGTGTTCTGGTCGGTCCTCCAGCCCGTCCTTGTCGTCTCATCAGTACTAATGGAACATTTTCCATAACACATTGGTAAGCACAACAACAGCAACTATAGAAAGACGACAACATTCGCCCAGTCATTCGTTTTGGCATCACTACGTGTACCACCCCAACCAACCAGGCAACTCCCACCTCTAACTTGCCACCATCTCACCCTTTGTGATGTCGTCGTTGTCGTTGTCGTTGTCGTTGTCGTCGTCCGTTGCCTGCTACTCAAACCACTTGGCTCAGCTCCACTCTGCTATACTCCACTCCATTTCTCCACTTTGCTTCCGTTCACTTGATGTTTTCACGAGCTCACAAAGTCGATAAATATGTATACACATGTACGCACACACACACACACACACACACACACATATTTATATATATGTACAGATGTATATATGTGATCCGCTGTATATACACAGAGAGCACATCTCGTATGTGACTCGTTTTTAATGGAATGGTTGTCGGGGGTTTTCGGTTTGGAATTGAGCATGTGAATGGAAATGCGATTGAGTCTGGGTGGTGTTCTGTGGTGTTCTGATGTGTGTGGCATGGTGTGGCATGCTGTACCGTGCTGTGGCTCACGTCTCTTCTCGGGTGCACATGTCAGGATGAAAGTTTTTTAGTGAAAGGCTTCGGAGTCTGTTTACGCCCGCGGCTGCCTCAGTTGCCAGAACAACGCTTCGGCACCGAAATCCTTACGACATAGTTACTGATGCCCGAAGATCCAAGACTTTGTTCCTTCGTCGTTTTGCCTAACGACCATTGCGCGACCCAACAACCCAACGACCAAGTCAATGCCCATCCCCAATCCAATGCCAACAAAATGTTCGCTGACAATATGTGCGGAATGATTCCACTGCATCTGCTTCTGCTCCGGCCTCGTTTTCACCTGTCGCCTTTAGCACATCATCAACTATTCATCCAGCAAAGGCACCTGCTAATAGTATCGCCAAACATGTATCCACACTTAGGATGTATGTCAGGCTCAAAGGCACAACACTCCCTATTCCTAGCAAGGAAAATCTTAGAATCTATTTACACATTATAAAATGCAATATTAGAAAATATTTTTGTACTTTACTCTTTAAATTCTACTCATTTATATATTTATTTTTATTTTTAATCCATATTAGTCTATTGTAATCTTAACTAACATATCAAGATCTGTTTGCCATCCTTCTCTAATATGCATGTCCTTGTCAATATTGCCCCATCAATTAAACATATCACAACCATCATTTATGTAATCCTCTATTTGGGATCGTGTTTTTGCTAAATTCAAATAATCATGTAGTTTATCTCAAAAATGTTTTATTTTCGAAACTGTAGATTAAGCAATACTCCAAAATAACATAAATTAGTTTTTAGCTGAGACAAAAATTAATTGAAAAGGTTTCTAGAAATCGTAGAAACAACTCAAACATTTTTAACCATATCTTCAAAATTATCATATGCCACTTTGAGTATTTGCTAGATGAAATAAATATGTTTATAGAAAAATATGAATTGAAATGTTTCTGGAAATACAAAAAACATATCCAAAAAGAAATACGCGCAAGGAATCAAAGAATCAACTTGGAATTGTATTACAATATCTTAAAATGATCTTTGAGTATCTGCTAGATAGTAAATACCACTCCAAAATAAAATAAATTTCTTTTTAGCTTAAACAAATATAAATCGATATTGTTTCTAGAAATCGTAAAAACAACTCGAAAATGTATCTTAAAAATTATTATATTCCACTTATGGATTCTTATATATTCTCCAAAATGTAATTAATTGGATTTAGCTTAGACAAAAATTAATTAAAATGGTTTTTAGAAATAGAAGAATCATATTTTTAATATCATAATCCACTTTGAGTATCTACTAAATGGTATTAAATACTCCAAAATGAAATAAATTAGTTTTTAGCTGAGACAAAAATGTAGATGAAATAATATGGAAACAATGCTCAAAAATGTTCGATTCCAAATTTTATAGTTAACAGTTAATTATAATAAATTACATTTAATGAATTAGTTGAATTTTGTATATTTCAGGAGATATTAATTAAAATTCAAGAGCCAAGCAAAAGTGATACGAAAGCAAATGGAATTTGAAGTAGGAAAACTACAAAGCAAGTGGAAAAGCAAAAATAAAGAAGAAGAAGAGCAAATTTTCAAATTACAAAAATATCACAAGTTAGTTAGAAATTCTTCTTCTTCTGCTTTATTCCATGTTTTATTTTATTTTAGTTTTCACAAATTCTACACGAGATGCGAATGCCTGCGTTTTTGTATGTGGGTGTGTGTAAGTGTGTGTGTGTGTGTTTGCACATAACATGGCTGCATAAAGGAGAGAAGGAAAGAGAGAGAGAGATAGAGAGAGATAGAGAGAGAGAGAGAGCGAGAGAAGGCAGTGAAATGGGGCAGATGCTCACATGCATGGGGGTTCCAAAAAGGATTTTAGACCATTATTTTCACATGGAGGACGTCAGTCGGTTTGCCACCGCACGAATTTCAAACTTTTCACACACACACACACACACACACACGCTGTATTTGTGTGTGCATGTGTGTGTTTTTGTGATTTGAATTAAACTTTGGAACGCACACGCACACACACACACACACGTACACACAGCAGCGCCAGAGCATGGAACATTTTACTGCAGACAACAAAAGGCTTGAGCCGGTAAACGGAGCACGAAGGACGGTGGGCGGTTTGCCTGCTGTGGGCGTTGTTGGGCGGCCAACGGTTAACCCATAGTTACTAACGTTGTTGCCCAATGCTCCTGCTGCTGCTACTACTACAACCCCCCTTCTACCCTCTACATCCATTCCGTTTGCCCCCTCTGCCTGCTGCCTGTCGTTTTGCTTTTCTACTTTTGGAAGTTTGCGTCAAAGCTTTGTTATTGTTGCTGCTGCTGTTGGGCAGGCATGTAGCATACACACATATAAGCACACACACACACACACACACACACATGTGTAAATGTATGTGTAGTACACACGTCTGCCTGTCTGTCTGTCCGTATGTGAAAACTTCTTCCAGATACATATATGCATATTCAGTATGTATGTACATACATATGTATGTACATCAGCATGTACATAGATATGTGCATGCATTGGTGTGCGTATCGCGAGTATGTGGCAAGGAAGCAAGCTTTGTGACAGCTTGTGGTCTGCTTGCGACATTTGAACATTCATTTTGTTTATTTTGAACACACGCTTTGGGCTTAATGCGACACACAGCGACGCATGCCGGGCTTCCCCTTCTACCCTTCTACCCTTCCATCCTCCTAATATCTCAGCCCCAATTCACTCACCATCAGCCACCCACCTTTCTCACTCCTATTCCAACTCTTTATAGCTAAATGCGGGACTTACTCTTCGATATAATTAAATACACCAGAATTCTTTAAATACGTTAAAAAAAACCAGAAATGAAATTATTGAAATTAATTTATTTGTATTTTATTTTTAATATTACCAGCAAATCCTAATTGAACGCTAAACAGACTTTATATCGATAGCTCTGTTTTTATTGAAAGTCCTTAACTATTTAAGATTTACTTTATCGATTTTATTTTGGCTGTATTTTAGTTATTGTCACAGCTTAACAATTATTTAAATATAAATTGTAAGTTTTCTCTTCATCTACTATTTGCTTTATCTACGAATTATCAATATTATAATATCAAGTTGTATTATTTCATAAATGCATCTATTTTTCAACTTATAAAATTAATTTAACAAATCCAACACAAATATGTGTAATAAAAAATAATAATAATAATAATAATAATAATAATAATAATAATAATAATAATAATAATAATAATAATAATAATAATGATAATAATAATAATAATAATAATAATAATAATAATAATAATAATAATAATAATAATAATTATAATAATAATAATAATAATACCACAAATATAAAATGGACAAACTGAAAACTTTTTTTCAATTTGTTTTAAGTCAACGAAAGAAAAAAAGAATCAGACGTAAATTCAAAAAAAAAAAATTCATTACTTAAAGTAATTTTTTATTACATAAATATGAAAGCAACACAAGGCCAAAAGAAACCGAAATAAAGGAAAAAGTAAAACAAGTCATCAAATCACAAATCGACAACAAAATCATTTTTTATTTATATTTATTTTTTTTTATTTTTTTTTTTGATTTATTAGAAAGCGGCTGGTCTAAAATTATATACAAGAATCTGATTGTGCCACAAGAAATCAATAATTACCCAACAGTTTACCTTAACCAACAGCATGGCAATCCAGCCACACCCCAGTCCACCCCCGCCTCTGAAAACATCCCCCTAGCAGCGCAGTGGTCAGCGACAAAACAAAATGGTGGTCGACAGGGCAAAATGCTGAATCAGCAAAAATTGCCCCCGCCTTCGAGTCGAATCCTGCCCAGACACATAAACAACTAGCTGCTGCTGCTGCTGCTGCTAAAAGGGAAGAAATCACTGGACGTCGTTGACAAAAGGGGGGAGTGACGGGAGGGGGCTTATGTTCATATTTTATCCCAAACTGTATGGCCAAAAGCAGAGTCATAGACATGGCCAGCGTCCGACATTGGGGATAAATAATGCATATATATTTTATGTTAGAGACGCGACGGATCAAGGGACAAGTACCCCACACTTTGACACTCACACACACACACATATACACACACACACACCACAATCAATTGCCCCCTTTTGACTGCAGTACTCGTTCGACACTTTCGAGCAAAACACCAGCAAAAACTTTTGCGACCACAAAAAGCGTAGTAACAATAAATACACAGCTCTGTCAGCCCAGTGCTGCCAAGTCGCAAGTCCACCGTTTCCGCCAGATCCCCGTGCCCCGCGCCCCGTGACGGGCGTCTGGCGCAGGCCTTCGAACTGGCCAGAAATAGCGCAACTCTCGCCGCCACTCGATGCTCGGAATTCGCCCTTGAATCATTTCAATTTTAAACAAATTGACATTTACATTGCCCAGCTGTCGGCTTGCCCTGCCGTGCCCACAGCTCCCCTTCCATGGGGGGTGAGGCAGCGGTCCGGTCGAAATTGGAAATGCTTAGGCCCGCACCCCGGGCTCAACTCAATAACTATCCGCGTCGCAAGGGGCAACAACGAATCGAAGGCGAAACTTGACAGAATCTGCTCTTTGGCAACATCTCTGCCGCATTAACCCATCCTTGTCATCCTATGTACATATATATCTGTGTATATATATAGATGTATATGTATAAATGTATTTATATTTTGCGACTTGGCCACGGGGCAGCCACGCGCTGACTGACAGCCGGCCAGGGAATTGAACTGGCCGAGACTTGGGCGGTTGGGGTTTGGACAGACAGCCACAGACAAGAGCTCCAAAAGGTGTGGGGGGGGGGGGGGGGGTGTGCAGGCGACTTTTGGGTTTTCGGGTTGGGGTATGGAAAGTTGAAGGTGGATAGCCGTAGATGACACCAGCAGGAACTTACTTAAATACAAGACAGACGCGAGGACCAACACTTCATTTCACCAAGCGTCAGCCAACTTGATGCAGACAGACACACACAACACCTACACACACACCCACACAGAGTATGTGCTTATTCAAAATGGCTGCCAGACTGGACAATGCGCTCAAGGAGACCAAACAATATGAATCCACAGAGCAACGAACAAAGCTCGCACAGATGATTACAGCTGGGTTATTTAAGCCAAAACGGAAGGCAGGCAGGCAGGCAAGAAGGCAATAAGTTGGCAAGAGCAACAAACAGGTAAAGAAAATGCAATAAATATAATAGAAAACAGGAACTGCCCTTTGCCGCGAGGAGTCCACCTGTTGCCATTTCGATTGCGTCACAAATATCAATGCAAAAAATCTATATGAAAAGTCGACAGTTATTGATGATTTTCTGCTCAAAGTTGAGTGGCAAAATAAGTCTCGCAACTAATCATTTTTAGCATTTGTGGCACATCTTGATAAACTAAAAAAAAAGTTGTGCAGCCAAAAACTAATTTTTCCATATATTATTTCTAAGGGAACAATTGGGCTAGATATCCAAGTGGCTTTAATAAAAACTCAACTTGTTACCGATCGTTCACATTTCAGCTTTATGCTAAAGTTCGCAGGAAAAATTTTAAAGGATTATTAGGTAAATTTAGTTCGAATCTCTTGGATAATAAATAGTTTCTCAGACAAGAACTCATCGTTCGATAGATTGTTCCAATGGGAACTATATGATTAATGCTGTCTGCAATAAATTTGCAAAAAATGTGCAAACTTTCCTTAAGAGGAATATATAAATGGATGTTGATTGAGTATGTATATAATTTATGCTTTTTATTTATTATTGAAATACATTAAGAAGTCGGAGAAGACTCCTTGAATGCGCCACAAAATGCACGATAAAATTGACTACGCTCTGCATTAGTATATAAAAACAATGCGGCAAAGGTATTGAAATGAGAGTACAAAAGTCGAGAGTGCTGTGTATTAAAGTTAATAAAAATGCATTCCTAACAAACTGAAGGTTGGCGTTACAGATGAACAAGTCAAAGGAAGCAAATTGAGTGTTTTAAGCTGCGACCGTCAATTTGGCTTATTCAGCTGCGATGATTAAATTTAAAGCCTTCTGAACATTTCCATAATTGAATGCCCTTAAATATTACATACATATATATATATAGTGCAAATGTTGAGTAATATTGAAAATCAGCACATCAGTTTTGAACCAATTTTGTATAAAATAAATCATGTCACAGTATCCTGTGCTGTGTTTTTATTGGCTCCCATCAACTTTCGACACATATTTTACGCATTTGCATAAATAATGCATGAGAAAAAAAAAACAAAAAAGAAAAAATACTTAGAAAATCTTTGCAATAAAACTTTTTGTTTAAGTTTAAGTAAATAAATACGTTTTGAACTTGGGTTGAAAGAGACTTGCTAGCTTAATTAATAATTAATAAAAGTAAACAAAATTCCAAATTATTGATTTCCATTTTTTTTAGGTATTTATTTTCATTTGTTTTTATTTATTTGTTCATGTGGAATTTCAGAGAAGAACTTTAATAAATAAAAATATGCACTGAAATTTAATTAAATAATTGTTTTCATATAATCAAAATAATTCGTTTGCATATTTTTTATTTTTATTTTATGTTATTTTTTTTTTTATTTTATACAAATCAATAATCGAAGATTGAAGCTTGTCGACCATTAGCCAACGCAAAAATCTTTTAATAATATGAAGGGAATATGTTTAAACCGCCCCCCCCCCCTCCCCTCTGACACCACCGGCCAATGGTAAAATGTTGTTAGCCAAGCAATTTTGGTGAGTCACGTTTATGCGTGACAAAAGAAACGTTTTTACTTCGGCTAAGAAGGGTTGCCAGAAATTTTGGTTTCTTGATTAAAAAAGTAATTAGAAAACTAAATGAAAGTTTTACGCAGCAGCAGCGCAAATTTGCGGGACAATTTTAGGTGGGTGGGGTGTGTGTGTGTTGGGTGGGGGGGGGGAGGTGGGGTTGGATAGGGTTTTCGATGGAACGGGTTGGTGGGCAAGGTGGGACACAGAACGTGTAGTCGTTGGGCGAAATTGTAAATAATGTAAAGTGAAATAACTGTACATGCTATATATTCACACCAAACATATACACTCATATGTGTGTGCGTGTGTGTGTGTGTGCGAATGTGTGTGTTTGCCTTTTGTTCTGTGTGCAAAGGGGGCGGGAAGGAGGGCAGGAGGCTCAAGGCTCACCCCTTTCGACTATCGTGTGAGAAATGTGTCCTGTAGGGTTCACTACATACCAAATGAACACCCACACACACACACACACACACACATACACACACACACATATATATACACATATGCGAACTGATGTGTCTTGTATAATGGCGCTGGGAATTGGTCGGGGGTTGGCATTTGTCGGGCTGCTGTCCTCCTGCTGATGGGTGGGTGTGGGTTGGCTGTTTATTGGGTGGTTGGGCGCTCAACTGGGTTGGTCACATGTGAGACGAGCAGCCGCCCGAGAGCAGCACAGACGAACAAACATGGGCATATGTGAGTCTAAGTGTGTGTGTGTGTATCTGTGTGTGTGTGTATCTGTGTGTGTGTGTGTGTGGCGCAATAAATGTTTTCGAATGTCATTTGCTGCAAAGATGGCGACCATTAATATGGAACGAAAGGATTTGTTTTAATTTCATTGTGTGTGCGTATGTGTGTGTGTGTGTGTGTGTGTGTGTGTGTGTGTGTGTGTGAGGTTGAGGGTGAGGCTGACAAATTCACAATAGTTGGTCCCCAGCGTAGTTCCTTCTTGAGTCATATGTGTAAATTAAACACACACACAAAGACAAAGACAACGAAGGAGAAGCGTCCACAATTCATTTAACTAACGAAGAAACCACACTCATCCCCCCTTATCACATAAACATTAATACTATATATATATATATATATATATTTCTATTACATATGCCCAAGTATTTTATGTGGTGTGTCTTTGCCACATCCTTCAAGTGCTGCGTTCCCAAATTGCGTAATTAAACAGCACCGAAAATGTTGAATTGCATATTATATCACACAAATAGATCTCAATTAATGTATATATATATATATATATATACAATAAATATGTATATAAAAATATATATATATATGCAAATTCATTCAATTTGAAAAGTGCATTCAAATCAATAACTTTGAAGCATTTGATTAAATCCCCGAATTCTAGGAATACCAATGAGGAACCAATAACTTATCCAACTAAATATCTTCAATTATCTTACGTCCAAAAAAAAGAAAAGATTTATTCTATATTTCAGTTATACCAAAGTTAAAATTTTCTCAAACACTATTTATAATATGATATAGTTTTTCAGTCCCCCCGATTCTAGCATAAAATGTGCATCGAATTTATCTAAGCACTTTTTAAAACATTAAAATTTCTGTATTCAAATAGGCTCAAAGGGATAACTTGAGTGATTTGACATGTTCAATGTTCCGAGGGGAAAATGGAAAATGGAAAATGAAACGTTAATGCAACTAACTGAATTCGTATGAGCTAAGGAGTTGGATGAGCTGGGATTGGATATAGTAAAAAATTGTGTAGGTTTTCTCTGTTCGTATTTGAAAAAACATTTTAAGATAAATGTGTGTTGGGATGTGGAACGTGGACGTTACCCGGCAACAGCTAAACCACCCACCCACCCACCCACACAACTGAACCACCTATAAGCCCAAGTCCATGACAGCATTACCCCGACTCCAGCCTGGCAGCTCCCTGCTTCCTGCTTGCTGTTTCCTGCTCCCCGCCGGGTATTACAGCTTTGGTGCGTGTCTCTCGGCCCATAACGGATATTTGCGTTGTCATATAAAAGTCCCATATGGCCCATAAACGTAGCGGGGATACGTCGAAGGATGGCTGGGAGGGGGTGGGGAGGGGGGATTGAGCTGATGCGGCTTGATATAGTGGAGACGTCGCTGCGGGGTTAGCAAAAGTGTCATCAAAGCCAGAGGCGCTCCAAAGGATGCCATCAAAAATGTCGGTCGTACGAGATATGTGATTTCACACAAACATATATATACATACATAACATATATATATATATATATATATATATATATTATATGGATGGACCACACACACGCGCGGACACACACACACACAGAGCAGAGTGTGGGGAGCAGCGCAAAGCGAAGGAATAAACGAAATGCGATAATAAAATACAAAACCAATAAAGGAAAGAGCTCTTTACACTTCACTTGCTTACCAAGAATCGTTCTCAGCACACACACACACAAACACACACACACTGTTACACTCAGAAAAAAAGTTAACTCTAAATTGTAAAGAATTTTCGGACTTTGCGAGAACATTTTTGAAATTTACAAAAAAATACTTCTTTATGTTAGAGATCCAAATTTATGGTATTCCTTAAACAATTAAAATATATATATATTTTTCCTATCATATATAATATAATATACCATAGTATACCTAAGAGTAACCTAGGTACATTGATCTATTCAAAAAGTGTAGCTAAAATCTGATGATCAAATATATATTTACTATTTTTATTTAGATATTATTGAAGAAGTGAAGTGGCTCTCTCATAAATGCCTTCTTATGTGGAATCATTAAATATTTGTGTTAAATAATTAAATGAAAATGAAATTTTAAAAATTTGTTTGACAAATATGAGCAAAAATGGGAATACAAAAATGAAAACGCTGCATTTTATTAAGCCACAAACTGCAGCAAATGATAAATTAAAAGGGGATGTTTTAATTTTTCTGAGTGTAAGAACGCTCCTGTTCATGAGATGTAGCCCAGGCAAAGATTTCCAATGACTCTCAGAAAAAAGGAAAAAAAAAAAAACTGGCAAAAGCCTGCGGGTATTCGATGAATTCATGGCAGACGAAGCGTCGACCAGAAGCACAGCAAGAAACAGGACCAAGAAACTGTTCGCCCAAGGAAGCAATGAGGGGGGGGTGGTGGTGGTGAGAGGTTAACAGGATGCGGCGCAGCGGTGCGTTACACATGGAGGCCAAGCGTTTGCTCCGGGCATGGATGCGAGTGGATCATCATTTTTTATTTACCATTGAGCCCCGGCAACCAACAAATGTGGCAGAGACGGCAGCAACAACAACAACAACAACAACACATGACGCCCAAACTTGGCCAGCGGCAAGTGTGGCACATTTGTGTCTGTGTGTGTGTGTGTGTGTGTGTGCGACAGTGTGTGTTACTTTTATTTTCGCTATCAGCCATTTAACAACAGTGCGCCACACCCACCCAACGACCCACCCAACACACAAACACACACATGCAGAACCCGCCACTCCCCCAATACCACATCAACTGTCAAGTTTCCTGATGCCCCTCCTTATTTAACCCCCCCACCAACCACTCTTCCCCGTTTTACCCCATGCTCAACGTCCTTCTGAAACAGCCTGCCGCCAAGGATATAAACATTTTTTATCATAAGCGAATTTCGCAGCAGCGTGCAAAAAAACACAAACAACAAAAAAAAAAAAAATAAAAAAAAAAATGTGTGCCAGAGCCAAAAAAAAATGAAGGGAATCGCAGCTTTACTATGTGTTGGATGGGGGGGAGGTGCAGGTGCAGGTGCAGGTGGAGTCTATGCTACAGTTTGACGTGTGTACAACACTTCCCGGTGCACAACGACACCATCAAAAGACACTCTATAAAGATTTGCAAAGGTTTCCCAAAAAGGTTCGTTTAATTCGTATTAAAATAAAATAAAAAAATTGGCAAATCTTTGGTTTTTAACTTTTAAATTTAAATTTTTAAAATTCTATTATTGAACATATTTGCAATTTTACAGCTGAACCAAAACTTTATTTCAATTTATATACATTAATTTTTAGCTTTAGCAATATTTTTCATAAATCTGTGCATATTTTTTTAAGCAAAGTAAATATTTTATTTTTTCATACAGCTCTGGAAATTTCACTTTTCTCTCTGTCTCACTCACTCCCTCTCTCTATCTATCTCTATCTTTTATTTTTTTTTGGCACTTTTGCAGACCACAAAAATCGCTAGTGCCAAAATGGGAAATTTTGCACATTTTTATCGAGCTTTCCACATTTTATGCACATCAAATGCTAACCCTGGCATAACACACCATCAGACAAACAACCCCTCCGCCCCCCCCCCCCACACATTCTGGCACGCCTTCACCACCTGCCACCAATGTAGCACTCCAAAACCCACTCCAATCCTTGTCAATCGGCTAAAGCGTTTCGCAGCGCCATTTGACCTGCGTCCTCGATGTGTTTAGCATCTGAAAAGGATGTTTACCTTTAACGCGTGTGGCACAACATAAACCCCTGCGCACCACACCCACACCCACTCCCCCCCCCCACCACTCCATCCAGTGGGTGGTGGTGACTTCTTGCGAATGCTTGTTGTTGCCTGGGCAGCGCCCCACTAAATTTTGAATATATTATATATGCAAAGTATTCGTGAATTGGTTTTTTTTTTTTTTTTTTTTTTTTGCTTATCCAACTGCCAATTTTCTATATGCTATAAATGTCTGTGTGTGTGTGTGTGTGTGTGTGTGTGTGTGTGTGTGTGTGTGTAAGTATCTGCGCCGCCTGCCGAGTTATCTTATGGCAATTTTGCATTGAGCATTGAGCGGGTGGGGCTATGGGGGGGAGGGGTGTGTGTTGTAAAGGACGACGGTCCACGGCACATTTTGCACACCCTCCTTGGCCCGTTATTTAAAATGGGTTCCGTTTTTGCAAATGTTGTTGTTGTTGTTGTTGTTATTGTTACGCTTGGCGAAATGCGGCAGCAGCGGCAGCGGCAGCGGCAGCGGCAGCGGCAGAGGACGACAGACAAACAGTGTAAATCCACCAAAAGACTTGGTGCGGAAGCCAAAGATAACATTTTTGCACAATTCTCTGGTGTCATTTCCATCCATGCACATGCCAATTGATGTGTTTTTACTTTCAGCTTGGCAACCCACACAAGCCCAACCACCCCAACCACCCCACCACCAGTCCCAACAACAGCCAACCATAAGGGACAAGCACATAGCCCTTATTAAAAATGCTTAGCACGAACACCGATCACCAAATGCTCTTTAAAATATATTTCAATTCCCAGGTAATTTGCGAATTTAGATTGATTTACTTTTATTTTGCATTAATGGTGATTTTTTTTTTTAATTTAAACATTTTAAAATTAGTAATTTAATTGGTTAACAATTTAACAAATCTAAGTAGGAAAATATGAGAATTGTTTTTTTATATATGATTTAAATTAAATTATTATTTTGTACAATTATATATAAAATTATATTATATATTATTAAATAGATGGAATATTAGAAATATTTAACGTTTCGAATACTCTGTGATAATCGCAAATTATATTTTTATGTTATCAATTTAGAGTCCTCCATTTTTATAATTAAAAAATCAATTTCAATTCGAATAACATTTTTGAACATTTTCGAATGCAACAAAACAATTATAAAATATAAGTTGGGATGAAATTGTTAGGAATTTTATATTTTTCTGTGTCAACCGATATTAAAGAAGATTAAACATATATATAAATAAATAAATAAAATATGAAATATTCAGCTTAATAATATTCTGTATATGGAACAAGTTAGATATTTTACCAATAATATAAATATTATTAAAATCTAATAAAATATTAAAATTTTGACATTGGACCAGATCCACAGGCAATTCTAAATGCTTTAAATAGGGTTAAAGTGCAAACTCACCTGGACTGGCATTGGGCTAGCTTGCCAGAGAGGCGCATCTCATGATCATCATCAGCATCATCATCATCATCATTAGCAGCAAAAACTGGCTCACCTCCCCCCCGCAGCAGCCGCCTGGCATGCTTATGTCCTCCATTTGATTTGAAGGCTTGGATTAAGGAGTGCGGCGATAAGAGCCTGAAAAGCTGGCAAGGTGAAAAAGTGGCCATGGCTGGAAACACGACACAGCACATTAGTCAAACGGGAAGTGGAGGGAATGTGTTCCATGAAGTTGCCCCTTCGCCAGGCCAACCATTTATTTGCAACACGGATAACTTCAAGATGTCGAAGATCATTTTGAAATGGATTCCTCATTCCGTAATCGTTATCGCCGTCCATAATTATAATCATCACCAATCGATAAAAGAGCTCAAACACCAAAAAACAATAGCAAACAAATGCGGGATAAACCGAATAATCGCATCCATTTGGGGTGAAAAATTTGAAAATTTATTTACGATACTATTTTTTTTTTTCTTTCTTTTTTTTTAAATAAATAAATAAACGAATTTCTTTCTTTGCATACGAAAAAATAGCAAATACAATTATTAATTAATTATATTAAAAACTGTTTTCGATGCAATCAATATGACAAAAAATATCTTTAAATTTGAGCAACAAAATTTAGAAAGATTATTGTGAAACTTTTTTTTAGCCATCTTATAATAATAATAATAATAATTATATATAATTATAAAAAAATAATTATAAATAATAATATATATAATTATAATTATAATTATAATAATTTTATTTTGCAAGATGCATTTTATGCTTCAGCTGCACAAAAGTTAACTAATCAAGTATATATATATATATATATTCAAATTTATATATATATATATACATATATTGTTCATATATAACCAGCTCATCTTCTTGGAAAGGGCTAATTACAATTTTAGCCAAGTTGAAAATAGTTTTCTAAACCAAAAATATTTGTGTACTTGAAATGTGTTTGATCCAACACAAAGCGTGCGAATAGTTTGGTAAGGTTTCCCTTCCCCCCCCCCCCCTGTATTCTATGCTTTGTGGCAACTTAGTGTGTGTGGCATTTGGAAAATGTGTTGCTTTTGCCTGGCGGTAATAAATAAAATGAACTCTGTGCGGCAGCAGCTACAAAGCAATGCAATCAATTTCAAGTAACATTTTTGGCATATCGAGGTTTACAATACGCACGAACACACACACACACACATATATATATAAACAAATCCCAGCATCTAAATCCCCCCCCACCCACACATACACACACCCACATGGGCAAAAAAACATTCACCTATCGACAATGCACATCACAAGCAGCAGATCCCCAAGGTGGCTATGCGAAGCAGAGGGACAGTGTATAGAGGTGGGGCTGATGGTGGTGGTGTTGTTGATGGTGATGTATAGAGATAGGGGTTGGGGGGGGAATGGGAGGGCGGTTGCTTATGCCACACATGAAACATCCCCAAAGAGGATGAACGCTGCTGATGGCCACAAAAGACATCATGGCTGCCGAGAAGCCAGCGTCCCAACGCTTCACTGGATACTTACTGTGAAAGTAGACCCATTCAAATACACACGCACACACTAACACACCCACACACACACACACATGGGTATTATGCGCGTGTGTGTGGCAAGATAGCAAATGCCAAAAACCCACCCGCAGACCGACCAACAAATGTAGCTCCTGCACCACCCTTTTCCATAGAACTGCCACATGAGCGAACACACACACACACACACACACACACATGACACACATGTGGGTGTGTGTGTGTGTGTGTGTGTGTATGGCCATCGCCCAGCGAGCGCCATGTTGGCGGCAATGGCAGCAGTCATGTTGAAATTTTAATTCCTCGCCCACTCAATTTACTTGCCTTGCTTGCCTGCCCCGCTCTTCCTGCCCCCAGTTGTCTGGCACTCCAAAGTTGTGGCCATGTGTGTATGTCAGTGTGTGTGTGTGTGTGTGTGTGTGTGTGTGTGAGTTTTTGGGTTGCTTGGAGCTCTATTTCTATCTCTCTCGCTGTGTCTCTCTGTCTCTGTCACTCGTCTGTTTAGGATGTCATATTCACATGCAGCATCTCTCTTTCACACACACACACACGCACACACACATGCAAACATTCGCTCATATCTGCTCTCTCACTTGCCCTCTCTCTCACTCTCACTCTTGCTCGCTCTCTCTCTTGCTCTCTCGCTCCGTCTGTCTGTGGGCCTTGTGAAGTGCTTTGGCAAAAAGCAAAAAAGGCTGCTGGTCGTCCAGGTGGCATCGTCTGGGCTTTGGACTGCCTGAGTGGCAGCGACAGCAATGTGTGTGTGTGTGTGTGTGTGCCTCCAACATACCCCCCCTACCACCACCTACAGCTGTCTGTGCTCAGCTGGTCTGGTCTGGTCGGGTCTGGTGTATGGAAGGACTCAACTAGGACAAAAGAGCAATACTATTCACCGCACATGACTTGCCTGTACTCTATTTGTGTGTGTGTGTATTAGTGTGTGTGTGCATTAAGTACATGGAGTGGTGGAGCTATGGGGCAGGGGATACGGGGGGGGTTATCCACTTCACATGTATTTGCATATGACTAGCCCCGAAAGAGAAGCAAACCGCACAAAAATGAAACACCGCAAAGCGTGTGCCATGACATGTGATTGAGGACGACGTTTATATGCAGTGACACACACACTCACACACTCACACACACACACACACACACACACTCACACACACACACACACACATGGTACAAGTTAGTTAGTTCGTTAGCATTTATGCACTCACATCTTCAATGGCCAAAACCCATCCAGTTTGGCTTTCTTTAGTTGTGTTTTTCTCAACTATTTTCAGCTTTTCTTTTTTATTTTCTTTTTCTTTTCTTTTCTTTCCTTTTCGTTTCGTTTTATTATTTTTGTTTGGTTTTCCACATGTTAAAGGCAATAAATCTCAACGTGAGTCGAGCGACAATTTCATTTGCCAGTTGTTGGCTTCCATTTAACCTTTTGCCCAACAAGAGGCTTTTAGATCTTTGCCAACCTCAAAAGTATTTCATATTTATGACTCAACACTTTTCGGATATAAAGTATATAAAAAAAAAAAAAAATAACTTACTTAAAGTAAATGTATACAAAATTCAGTTCTAAGCTCTCCAAAAAAAAAAAAAAAAAAAAAAGTGCATTTAGCTCAACAATTTTGCTTATTAATTTTATATAAAATATTTGTATAGAAATTCAGGTCTTTATTCCAGTTTTAAGAGACAGCAAAATACATATTTCTACAGATTTGTTGTAAAAAAAATAATAATAAAAAAATAATGTATATAATCTTGGACAATTTAAAATACCAGATCAAAAGACTAAAATATAAATGTATATAACTATATATAAATATAACTGCGCTCATTTTAATTTCCTGGCAATCTAAAAAAAAAAAAAACTTTATATTTTTCCAATTGAAGCTATATGTTCAAGTAAAACAATATCTTTGGGCTTATGCCCAAATGTTGGTAGCTGGAATTAAACTAAGTTTGACTTGGAATAAAAAAATTACTTGCGATTTCAGTTTTCGACAGATCGTTTCTATGACAACTATATAATATTATTAATATATAGATTTTGTTGAAGAAAAATCATGAAATATGCCAAGTTGCATATAAATAGATATAATAATTCGTATATATATATATAATTGTATTATATATCAGAATCAGCTATATATATAAGTATACCTTTTGGCATCGGACTTAGTTTAGGTTAAATAGCTGTCGACCTGAAGATCGACACACATAGACCATATATGGCCCATTGTGAGGCCGTTGGGATTTGACTCCAGATTTCACCAACACCTAGGTAAAAGGAATAAGGACATAAAAATATATATAGAAATATTCAAAGATTTGACCTGGAACTGTAGAACATAATTCTGAAAACTGTTTTAGATAAAGTAAATCCACTCGGCATTTTTCCTGTATGTTTGTTTTTTAGGACTCCTAATATAGGAATAGTATAGTTTATGGTATATATATAGTATATATATATATATATATAGTGTATATAGCCACTTCTAGCTGCTCTCCAGTTCTCTTCCACTAATCAGGTCGTCAGCTCTTCTCTTCCACTCCTGAATGCAGCAGGGAATAACTTGAGCAATTTCGATGAGGCTCATCAAAATGGGTGATTTGAAGGCGAGTCTCGCATCTCGAGGGCCGACTGTACCATATATATGTGAGAGCGACCAGCTAATGAGCCAGATTGTGGCACTCAGCTGCGTTGCACATATTTGCATTGCAATGCAAATTTGGTGAAATTAGATTGAGAGGCTGATGCACATCTCCCGCAGTGCGGACCAACCGCAAAATCTGTGGCAGCAGCAGCAGGAGCAACCTTTTTTTTCTTGTGTGTGTGTGTGTGTGTGAGTGTGTGTGTGTTTTTTTTTTGGTGTCTGTTTTGGGCAGACACGTAGACACGTGCAACGGTAGCGCCGTGCGGTTCAATTAATTATACGTGCGCAAATACCTTAATCCGCATATTCACAATCAAAATTCGAGAGTAGCAGTCGCATCCACCAAGAGCGAGAGAGAGGGAGAGAGGGAGAGATACTTGCAACAAACGCTACATTTATATGCAAACAACAAACACACCTCATCAGTCATCAGTCGGGGCAGGCAGGCACAAGCACTGGCACAAGGGAAGCGTAGAGGGGAAGATGAGGTCGGGATCGCATCGGGTCGTGGCACCGTTTCCTCTGAAGGGTTCTGATTAACATTTCTTCGAGGGACGCAACAATTTTGCAACTGACTGAAATACAGCAACTATCATTGCGGATGCTCATCGTTCCTGTCTCTGTTCCCGTTCCCCCTTCCCCTTCCCGTTCCCGTTCCTGTTCAGGTTTCACCGTTCTGTTCATGCCACCCTTTTCACATTGTTTGCTGTATTTGCGGGTTTTACAGTTGCAGTTTTGACTTGTTCCCATTTACTTATGAGCTGAGCACTTCAATCCCAAATTGATTACATCGCATATCAAACAGTTTCGCAGCCAGAATCTCCCACACTAAAAGCACTTTTCAAAATATTTATTCGCTTGTTATTTAAATCATTTTTAAAAATCTGATTTTGCCACAAAAATATTAAGCATTATTAAGCAATAATATTAAACTCGATCTTAAATAGTTTTTCGCATGCTGTCAATTTTGTTAGAGCCACAAAAACATTTGAAAGCCAGTCAGAATGCTTAAGTCGAGAGTGCTCGACTACCAGATACCCTGAAAGCAAGTCTGTTATAAATCGTACATATCTTACATCAAAATATTATCGACCGATCTTGATGAAATTATTACAGCTATAATATTCATATCAATTGTTATACAATATTAAAAATATTTAAAATGTATCTTTAAATTTGAGAAATTTAAATTTAGGAGAATATGTATCGATAAAATGAAATAAACTAGATATGCAAATGACATTCAACATAATAAAATTAAGATTTCTACCCGTTATAGTTTCTGAATTTGACTGAGGTTTTGGAGACAGACAGACGGATATTCCTATATACTTTTCAACAACTTCATAAAACCCTTTATTTGGGACCTAGAAAAATAATATCACAACTGTTATTCTCTGTTCGACCTGTTGAATTGGGAATAGTTTTATATAATTTTAATGCATATAAATTACACTTGTTTTCTTATTAAAAATACTATATATGCATAAGGTTTTCAAAGAGCTAAAATCGAATTATATTCAGATCGAACTAGTTGTAATAAATTTGAAAATTGTATTCACATGTTGACTCGCAGGCAGCGTGAAAGCGTGAACAGATTGCAAAATTCAAATTGACTGAACAGACATTTGGAGATACAGATATAGCTGAGGATGCGGATGCGGATACGGATACGGATACAGCTGCTGCTACGTATTCGCATCTGAATAGATAGCTGGCAATTTGGTTACGCAATCAATAATTCTAATCAAGTGCGAATGTTGACGCATAAAAATCGCACCGATTCGCTCATCTGTCTGACTTTTTAGGAGCTGCTGCTGCTGCTGTTGCAATGCCAATAAATATTGGCTGTGGCAACTCGCTAACCCCTGCCCCCTGACCTAACCGTCCTACCAACGGATCACAGTGGCGCGACATGACCGTAAAAACACCACACAGCGGCACGTCCTCAGAAAGACAGAGAGCGAAATATGTTGAGAGTCCATGGGGGTGCCCAACTTACCACACGACGCAAAAGGGTAACAACAACAACAACAACAACGACTGGAACCACCAACAACAACAACCACATTCGAATCAGAACTCTCATTCGGGCATCGTTTCGGTATGTAAATCAACTTTCATTGTTCGATTTAAACAACGCGCATTCAAATACAACAAAATCACATTTCAATGCTTGCAAAATAATAAATTATCAAACACAAAAAAAAAATATATAATAAAATAGAAATATAAATTTCTGCCAAGGGGGTAGCTAAAAAAAAAAAATAAAAAAAAAATTGCAACAGCTAGGCAAAAAAAAAAAAAAATGAGGAAGCGCAGAGAGATTGTGTTACCCTGACGGGTTAACCCTTCGTGCAATCAGGGCTCCTGACATTTGCATGTCCTGGAAAAAAAAACACACACACACAAAAAAAAAAAAAAAAATAGCAAAAAGGGGTAAGGGTAAATGAGAAACAGAAATGCCTAATGGAAATTTGACACACAAATCTCATAAAACAAAAAAAAAAAGCAGAAGCAGCAGGAATATAAAAAGTGAAACGAGTCGAAATGCAAAATGCGCATTGTATCTATTCAATGTCTATCTATATCTATAACTATCCTATGTCGTATGTTGCCGATCCGTGGTTGGATGGGAATTGGGTAAGCCGCCCCGGGTTTTTGCCATAAATCGCAATGTTGCCAAAATGGGATAACAACCTCGGATAAACATGACACCCAACTGTCAATAGATATTTCGCGGTTCCTTCCATAATGTTGCACACGCGCATTTGAATGTGGCATATGATGGGAGGATGGGTGAATTGCGCACCCATACACCGTGTTAGTTGCGTATGTGGTGCATGGGCGGAATAACGGTATGATGATGGTCCTTTGGCTGCTTGGCTGCTTGGCTGCCTGACTGGCTGGCTGGATGGATGGATGGATGAGCATGCTGCCATTTGATTTATGTCAGAATTCTAACGAGCTACTCCTTTTCGTTTCTACTCTTTTTTTTTCCTGTTGTGTTTTGCTCATTTCAATAAGAACACACACACACTCACACACACACACACAGACACAGACACACACTCGCTGGCAGTCAGTCATGTGTGAGGCGCATCCTTTTGTGCGCGCGAAAAGATGCTTATCATTAATCAAGGCTTTGTCAATAAATGTCAGCGTTGTGAAATTTCAATTTCACACCAAAACAGCTCGCATTTGCCAATTGACAATTTGCACTGTTATCGTTATCGTTATCAGAGCTCAAAGGACACCGCAGCCAACGCGTGACATTTCTATTAAGGAGGGCAAAGCAAATGGCAGCAAAATAAAACGAAAGAAAAAGAGTTGAGCAAAATGAAATGAAAATTTAACTCTGGTAATTTGCACTATATGATATCGACTAATCAAATTAATCGATTGGTTTAGCTGCTAGAAATTGGCTTTGTTATCGATAAGTGTAATAATTCCTATCTGTAAGATACATCTAAAAATGCATAGATGGATATATATATATACAACTTATTGGTGATTATATATATCGATAACTGATCGATATATACAAATCGAGTTCAAAGCTTAAGTTAATTGCATTCGATTATCCATTATGGATATAAGCAATCATTTGCCAAACTGTGAGTAACTGTTAACTGTGTTGTGTGCACATAAGACGCCTTGATCAATCTAATACATGCATAAAATAATCGATAAATTAGCAATGCATGCTTGAAACTAAATTCATTAAGATAGCCACACCCTTTGGCGGCTTCTCTGTTTGTATTTGTATGAATTTTGTCTAAAGCTGAACTGAGACGCTCGCATTATTGAACACACACGACGTCAGGATGCCACACCCCCCTCTCGATAGTACACACACCCACACACACACACACGCACACACACAAACACACTAGCCACAATTGCTAGCTGGCGAACAGGCTGCGGCTTTCCAATTAGGAGGAGCCACAACGACGACGACGACGACGACGTTCTAAGCAATGTGTGTGTCTATGTGTGTGTGTGTGTGCATGTGTGTGTGTGTGTGTGTGTGTGCACATAACGTGGCAACGCCGCTCGTCTCTATATACTTGAACCAACTGGCTCTGATGCTCTCCTTTAGCTCCTAACACTCGCATTCATTACCCCTGCCCCGTGATCCCCAATTCTCGTTCCCTGTTTCCCGTTCCCCGACCACCTATTCCCGATCCCCAACCCCAAGCAAGACACAACTCTGGCAATTCTATGCTCCTGTGCTTGTATTCCTACTTTGCTTAGCCATAAACTTTGGTCGCCAGCAACGCAGCTAACAGTTAAATTACCACACATGCCCCGCCTAACCCCCAAACGCCAACCCCAGCACATCAACAACTGCAATCCTCTCTCGGTCCTCCCCTTACCCCTACCCCATACAGTCCACTGTTTGTGTGTGCGCCAATTAAAAGCGGCATTAACGAAGCTGCCACTGCCACTGCGGCCGCTGCTGCTGCTGCTGCTGCTGCTGCCTCCACCTGCCACATAGACATACGTATAAACATATATAGGAGAGCTACCAAAAATTTCACCAGCTATGACTGAGGCGGGTTGCAGGGGAGGCAGAGGCAGAGGCAGAGGCAGGATGCTTTAGGTTTCAGTCGTCCCATATGCAAAACCATAAATTGCCGAACCCAAAAACTTGTACAGCGCATTGTTTGTTTTTGTTGCAAGTGGAAACTGAGCGGTGGGGGGGGGAGGGATAAAATTGGGATGTTAGACGAAACAACGAAGCGAGAACGAGGCCAAATCTGCATCCGTATCCGAAATCCGATTCACATCCAAGCCCAGCCAAACCAAACCAAACCAAACCAAAAAGTAAAAGCAAAAACAGTGGCATCCACATGCGCTAATGAATGCCCCACGGGGCGTGCAGTGGTGCGTTGTGGTGCTGAGCTGTTGAATTGCTGCCGTTGGTCGTTGGTCCCGAAACTAGTCGCCGTTTATTTCAAATCATCAACCCAGGCATACATATATAGGTACGATGTGTGTTGCATCTACAAGTATTGCCACAATGGCGTCCAATTGGCGCAACGAGCCTGGCAGCGAACGTGCCACACACCACCCACCACCCACCCAAAGACCGCAGCCCCCCAACAGAGAAAACGAAATGTAAATGAGTTATTTGGGATATATATATATATATATATATATATATAAATATATATGTGCAACACATGTGCAACATCATTGATTGAATGTTTAACAACAATTGCATTGTTGCAACACCTAAAATTTCAAATATTTAAAAACAAATATTTCCGTGCTTTATTTGAGAAAATAATTGCTTTAAATTGAAAACATTTTCGAATTATTGCTTATCGATTAGATAAAAAATCAATAACTTTCTGAACACAAACAATTTTTGCACTAATTGCAAATTTATCAAATAAAAAACGAAATAAAAAAAAAATGATTATTAATATTTTATCGATTGTCCAAAATTAAACCAAAAATGTTTGCCATAATTTCTGAGTCGTTTGTGCCAATCGATATATATCGATATATATATTTTTTTTTTGGCTTACAACCCCGCCCACAAGTTTAGCACCTTAAAAGCCTGTCAAGCCTTGCCACATGATTGATATGGACGCTGTCCAACAAGGCAGCAGCAGCAGCGACGGCGACGGCGACGGCGACGTCAACTGAGGCAGCGACAGCAGCAGAGCGTAAATAAATGTACTCAGCAGCAACCCTAATCCAACTAGTACACAAATACATTAGCCCACACACACACGCACACACGCACACACATACACACACGCACACACACACGCACACACACACGCACACACGCACACACACGCACACACATGAAGAGCTGCCATCCACACGCAAATTGAAAAGATAAACTTTGTTGAGCCAAACTCAGACTCAAGACCCCAAACTCAAACCTTACCTGCTGCTGCTGCTAACACACACACACACACTCACCCCCTCGTTTCACATACACACATACATGCATACATATTGATGTTGGCAATCGGTTCCCAGGCAACGCAGGGTTTGCAAATGGCACTGATAACATTTACCCAAAACCCCAACCCCAACCCTATCCCCACAATTCTATCTCACTTTATCAGTCTCTGTCTCTCTCTCTCTCTCTCTCTCTTTCACTCACACACTGTAGCTCTCTCTCTCTCGCACACTCACACTCACACTCACTCTCTCTCCCTCTCTCTCCCTCTCTTTCTGTCCAGGACGTGTGTGTGCACATGATAAATGAGACAATGCGCGAGTAGAGCCACCAAAGAAGCCGTTGGCTACGCCACTTGCTACGACCGACCCACTGCTAACCCAAAACCCCCCCCCTGCCCACCCCCCGCACTACCCCAATTGCCTAGCAACAGCAGCAGCTAAATCAACAAAAAAGCAACAAACCCCACCCACATTAATAAAACTTTGGCTGCTTTCAGTCGCAGCAGTCATCGCAGTCCTCGCACAGACACTAAACTGATACTCAATTATTCACACACACACACACATTTATATATGTATATGTATTTTGTATATATATGTACAACCCTCACATGTATATATGGCTCTGCTCATATGTATTTTGTATGCATGCTCGCATCTTCTCGCATGTATCCTGGGCAACAGCAACAGCAGCCATTGCCATTGCCAGCCAAAGCTGAGCACAAAAAGGACACACACCCACACACACATATACATATATATATATGTACATCTACATACATAGAGAGAGAAAACACGACCCTCGCTGGAAACGTGTTTTAGACTCTTGCCAAAACCAGAGACTCAAAAGTGTTGCATGACCAAGCAATCCAGTCAAATGCAAAAAATTATGTTCAAATCCTGATCAGAGATTAAATATCATCAAATCAATTATAAATATATATCTATAAGGGAAGCTTTTACATAATCGTTATTACTGCAGATGGTTTTTGTGTTAACCAAAAATGTATTTAAATGGATTCAGTTAGCCGCTTTGAGCCAAATGTGAATTTATACGAGAATTATTTTTCACTTATGCTACAAATCGAAAAATCAAAAATCTTTCAGGAAAAATTTTAAAAACCACTGAGAAATAGTGTTTTAATTAAGTATTCGGAAATTGTAAAATTAAGTAAGATTTTCCCAACTTTTTAGTAAAAAAGTTTTGAATCTGAAATTTTATATAATGAAAATCTGGAGAACAAAAAGCTGAAACACAAATAAATTAATAATAATCAATCAAAAATATGTTTTCAAAATACACTCAAAATATCAAAGAACTGACTAAGTTTTTGCAATATTTAAGTTATTACGGATTTGTTTTTAATTTCAATTTACTTCAACGTGCAACGGAAAAAATGCATATAATTTTGTTATTAACTGGTTTAAAACTCTTAATTAATATTGTTGAAAATTAAAAAAAAAAAAAAAAAAAAAAACATAAGTGTAGCACATGGGCCAGTGGAAAGCATTACGAATTAAAAATGTGTTTAAGCGAAACACATTTGTGGCATGTGTCGCTTTTGAGTAATGAAATCAACATGCACTTGCAACTGACAGTTGCGTTAAGTTGCCCACAGGGGGCGTGTGTGTGCGCGCATCAGCGATTTTCGAGTTAACCATCAAAATCACAGAAAGGAGCAGCAGCAGTCTTCACCTGAGCAGAATGGGGGTAATCGGTTCGAGCTTGGATTCGGGTTCGGATTCGGGTTCGGATTCTGGTTCGGTTTCGGGTTCGAGTTCGAGTTCAAAATTTGGCGTAAGCAAAAACATCTGCCACGAAGCCGCCGGGTTTCTTTAAGGTGTGTGTGTGTGTGTGTGTGTGTGTGTGTGTGTGTGTTGGTAGGGCTCGTACTCTATGCAAATTAGATGGGCGCGCGTTTATTTATAAGTAATATTATGCGTACTTATGTACATGTATATGTATTTGTGCGTGTGTGTGAGCCGATGGTCTATACTAGTATTAGTATGTGCCACATACACACATACATATATACATATATATATATACACTCCATAATTGTGTGGCAGTCGCTGTGGCACATGAGCCGCAACGGATAACTCAAAAACTCCGTTATGCCAGCAAACTGCAAACAATAACAATCACGCATAAAATATACAAGGAACAACGCCAAACAGATTGCCATCATCGCGCATACGCCGCGTTAACTCCCCCAACCCACAAAAAAATATAAAAAATATATTCTATACATATATACATATATATATATATATATGAAAAGAATGTTGAGAATTGTGCAACGAATTTGAATATACTCTAGAAAAACAAAAAAGGTTTTTTGTTTCCAAAATAAAAGATTATGATTTATTTTTGATAATAATATTATTATAATATTAACAATGCATTGACTAAATATCAAATAAAATATTCAATTATAAGATACTTTTAAATTATGATTAATTAAAGCTACATTTCGATGTAAACAAGATGTAACCATTTCATAAATACATCAATAAATAGTAAGATCAAAAAGATATAGTTTTTTAATCCAAGCCGTAACATGATTGATGTCAAAGTTCACATACAGTTAGAGTATGTCATGTGTGTGTGTGTGTGTGTGTGTGTAGACATTGTGATTGTATTTTGCATACCTTTGCATACTGAAAACAAACACTATTATCCAGTCGCCATTATGCGCAGATTGATGGGTGTACGTATTCTGGAAGGGGAACGGGGCCATCGAACATCAGAAGGCAAAAAAACACTTGCCCCAATGAGATGTAGCAAGGGATGGGGGTTTGGTGTGGGAACAGGGGGTGTGGCAAGGCTGCTGTCTGCTTGTCAGAGGCATTCATTGCACGCTTCGATGACCCGATAAAATGATGGCGATGTTTGGCGCACTTTTCATATCGCTGCTGCTGCTGCTGCTGACTCGAAGGCACTTTGATTTTTCCTATTACGCATCGTAAATTGAAGCGAAACAGGTGAAGCAACAAAAACAACAACAACAACAAATTACAATAGCAAGCAATGTTATAAATGCAAAAAGATAATCAAAATTCGCAGCACAACTCATTCCAATCAAGTCTGGATTCTTAATTCTGAATGGTGCACAGAGTGATCTGGCTTTGAGTTCCAATTAAATCGAATGCTTTAAATTCATTTCAAGACAGACATTTAAGCAATGATCCAATATTACCTTCCAAAAAAAAAAAATAGAAAAATCGCCATATTTTTAGGATTTTCTATTTAGAGGAAACCATTCTAAATTTTAGATATTTGTTTTCTTATCATCTGCAATATTTTCTAAAAACAAGAAAATATGTTTAGATAATGCATAGCTTTCTAATAGATATTTTTGATTAGCATAGAAAACAACATTCTTGTTTTCTAAATTAAAAAAATAGAAATGAAATGAATAGCTTACTATTAAATTAATAATTTCATGACGAAGTTGGGAGATTTACTCAAATTCAGATCAGTTTTTTGAAATTGAAAAGCATTAAAGTTCAATAACTCTATTTGGCAAGAGAATTGACCGAGAAATGACCTCGACACGTTTGCCAACAACCCTTTTTGGGTAGCTCGGAGAGCAAATAGCAAATAGCAAAAAGCAAATAGCAAAAACACCCGGCACCCGGCACCCGTTCGCCTTTGACTGTCTGATGAACTGTTTCAAGTGCTGGGCGTGACACATGCTGCCCACAGAAGCCCGTCCATCTATATATCTATATATAAAGCATAGCTTATACATATGTGTACACACACACACACAGCGAGAGATACGTATAAATCAAGTTAGAAATGAGTTGAGCGACCCTCTTCAAAATATTTAATACCGCAAGTGACCCCTGTCCAGCAGCGGGATGGTCAAAATACGGCTGAAAAGTGGGTAGGAAGGCAACTAAGCTGCAAATCGGGTTGGGTTTGTCGGAAATGTGACAACTGCGACTGCAACAGCAACAACAACAAGAGCAACAACAAGCTTGGAACGAGGAGGCAGTGGCCAAAGGTTACGCGTGCGTTCAGTTCGTGCCCATATCATCATCGGCAACTCTGACGCTCCTCGGCTTTGGGTCAGTAGCTGTCGACGCATGCTTCGTCTTCCTTCATTTTTTTTTTTCTATTTTTTTTTTTTTTTGTTTGATTTATGGAGCGAGCAATTGCAGTTGATTAATCGTTAGCAAACAATTTTGCGGCGAATCACAGTCACACACTTGATTAAATCACCAGGCAATAATTGAATGAAATAACTTGCAGAAATTATAAAACAATTGAAGGGCCACATGAAAAATATTATTCGATTTAAGCAGTTGTATTTTATTATGTCTCTCTCTTTCTCTCGTTCTCTCCTATCTCTCTTTTTATTTTTATTTTTTTTTTTTGCTTTTTCTACGACGTTTCCAAAGTAGAATAACAAAATAATTTGTTTTTATAATTTAAAAACTAATAGATATGTCTAAGGGAGAAAGAGAAAAGGAGAGGGGGTGGGGGGCTAAATAGAAGTCTCTCCTTAAAGGATTGTTTAATTTAAAAACTAATAGATATGTCTAAGAAAGGGAGAAAGAGAAAAAGAGAGAGAGGGGCTTAATAGAAGTCTCTCCTTGAATTGGATTGTTTACTCTTAAACATGGTGATCACAAATACAAACAATATGAGCATGTTATCGATAACAATGCTATAATTTGGTGGCATGCATTGTGTTTTCAGTGCCGACGGCATGTTTACTTGTACGTTGCACTTATGATAATCTGGCAACGCGGCTAAGGTGTCTCTAGGTTAAAGAGAGACTTTGTAACCTTCACTGGGCCACAGACACAAAGCACCCACACACACACACACAAACACACACACATTCACACACACAAACGCCCCCTTTGTGGCAGTTACTGGGCCCAGACATGGCAAAGATTTTCCCTTTTTTTTCTATTCATTCTTTTTTTTCTCTCTCTCTTCCTTGCATATCAAATAAAAAGCGCACAAAAATGTGGCAAGTGCAAAGTAAAAGTGCAGCACGTGCATAATGCAAGCACACACACACACATAAACACTTCTTTATATATATATATGCATTTTAGTAAGTAGGTGTGTGTTGTACTAGCATTGTATATATGTATGTATGTGTGAGTGTGTGTATTCATCTATGTACACATGTCTGCTGGCTGCAAAGACCCAGTAGCAATGACCTGAATAGCTAGTTCTATGTACATAAATAATATAAATATAAGCATAAATAGAAATAGAAATAAAAACAAAAATAGAAATAGAAATAGAAATAAATGCACAAAAAATGTTGTTTTCACAGTGAAAATTGTAATTCGTATAAAAATGGCATTGTTCATTTCAAAATCTAAGCCAAAATTCGAAATGAATACCCAAGCATACTTTTGACTATATATATTTATATGTGTGTGTGTGTGTGTGTGTGTGTGCATGCATATTTTAACATATTATGTACAATTAAAACCGGTTGCTCCATATCACAATATCAAAAAAAAAAACACACAAACACATTTTCAGTGATTTAAGCGGCATTTCATTAACAAGTTGATTGAAATTTTCATTTTAAATAATGAAATCAACCCAGTTACTCAGTTATTCATATCCTTAACCAGTTTAATATCTTTCATTTTAATCTCCGTGCTGCATGCAATTTTTTGTGTTGCTTGTGGTTTTTTTTTTCTCCTTTTTTTTATAGTTGTTTCTTATCTATTCCCCAGAAGCCGCCGAAAGCATGCAACAGTTCTGCTTTAACATAATTCTCAGGGCCCACGCCATAATTTTGCGCCACTTCCTCTTCCACTTTGCATCGGCACTTGTGTTCATTGTGCCAGAAGTCTTCTTCATGTTTAACTAAATCTGCAAAAGAAGAAAGAAAGAAAATAATGTATATCAGAAAAAAAATTGCATAAATAAAAAGTCTCAACACATTCAAAGTTGCTAACTTAGTTTGCCGGTGGAGATGGAAATGGAATTGGAGTTGGAGTTGGGTTTTGAGGCAGTGGCTTTTCACTTTGACTCTGACAACGCTGGCAGCCGGCGCCTTTGGGTGTCAGGTGCAAATGCAGCAAGTGCAAATGAGGCAAATTTCAAAGTCAAGTTTACACCACGCAGCAAATGCTTTGTGCTCCAACGCGTGCTCGTTTTTTTCTCCCTCTTTCTCTCTGTTCCACATCCCCTCCACTTCCTCGCTTACACTCTATCTCGCTCTCTCTTGCCGTGCATGCTGAAGTTAAAGATTCCTAGTGTCGGTTGCCAAACACACAGTGCACTTCATCTAGTTAAAGCCACCTGCCTTTCCACCTTTGCAAAAATTTAGGCCTAAAATGCTTTGGCGAACAATATATATATAATTTTTAGGCTGTAATAAATAAAAATATATATGAATAGGACAAAGATTTTAAATATACAACAATGATCTACACCTAAAAAAACAAATTTTTAAATTTTGATTTAATTTATGGCATAATATTTTAAATATACACAAAATGCAATATGGTATTGAAAATATGCCCAGCATTGTATAAGCTACCGGCAAATGCTATGCGATGCTCTTCACGTTTTTTTTTTTGTCGCTGACTTTCCCACGCCTTTCATTACGTATTTCCCCCCCCCCCCCCTCTCTAACTCTTATGCGCTCTTGTCTTATTTTAAATATATATAAATTTATGTGTGTGTGTGTGTATTTTAGAGGTGAGCGGGTTTTGTTATCTGAAACAAAAATGCAAGAATTGTTCTAAGTCTACTGGGAAGAAGAAGGCGAAAAGTGAAAGTGCAGAAATAAAAAAGGCACAATGTAAAGATATCGAGTAAAGACGCAGAAAGTTGTTAAGCAATAACTGTTAAAGAAGGTGCGAAAGCAAATTGACAACTGTAAAATCTTCTAATTGTGCATGTGTGCGTATTCTATTCAGCATGCGAGTGGTGTGTGTGTGTGTGTGTATATACCACGCACTTCTCGTGTGCTTGTTGTTTTGTAATTAACGCAACACAAAAACTTTCATTTGCCTTTTGTAATTACTTACTAACAGTTGCAAGTTGCATTAAAAACGGCAAATTCAAAAAACAAAAAAGAATATGTGTTTGCTGCCTGTGTGTATAATATATATGTATAAAATATGTACATACATACATAAATATATACATGCATACATAGCATGTATAGAGATGAACTTCTGAGTCGCTGTCACATGCATGCGCGAGTCCTGTGAGTCCTGCATACACATATGTACATACATGTGCGCACACATACTCACACATATGTACTCTCACGCACACTCGCACACACTCAAGAGCAGCCGTTACAAATCGCCTGTAAGAATCCAAAACTCATGTCTAACATAAGTGTGCGTGTGTGCCTATATATGTGAATGTGTATAGGGATGAAATGAGTTCCGTGGGCGTGGCCAAATATATGTATGTTATCCCGCATGCGGTGGCTTGCCTGCGATATGTGCGTGCGAGCAAGATGCATGCAGTTTCACTAAAATAACTCTCCCAAAATGCGTGTAACGATTGTTATGCGTATGTGTGTACGCATGTGTGCCAGTGGGTGTGTGTGTTTTAGTCACCTAACTGTTTCACTTTTGCTTATGCCCATGTTGAACACAGAACAGGACACTGACAAGGATAACTGTGTCGAGATTGCTTTTATTGTTGGTTCAACATCAAATTTTTGGAGACAGTCAGATTTTTATAAATGTGCCAAAGTATTCTAGAATGTAGTTGATTATTTATTTCTGTCTAGATCTAGCTCATATCTGTATTTAACTCTTATATACAGAGTTGAATATATTTAGCATAACACATTAGTCCATTCTCTTTTTATTTTTGCGCCAATAAGTTTCAAATTTTCACCGCTTGCACTGAGCATACACATTTTGTCGGCAGAGGGCGTCATCGTGGTGATCAAAGTACGTGAACAGGCTCAGTTTTGCGTTAGCAGAGCATAGTTTTTGTCCTAACAGGAATGTAGTTGCATCAACATTCTGTACGTAGATATGCCGCTCATTTTAAGTGTTATTTTAAAATGGTTGATTCAAGATATTTGGTTCTTAGGTGTTGGCATCGTAGACTCTTTAAGGCGTGTTTTCAGATCGAATAAAAAGTTCTCGATATAGCTAGCAACATTTTTTTTTGTTTCTAAATGGCAAAGCTAAAATCTGCACTGTAAACTGACTGTTAACCTTCGTGGACTATTTATACAGCTGATTTCTGAAGCTATCGGCAATCCTCCTCTTACAAATCAAAATGCACAAATATAATGAAATTGTGAAAAAAAAACTATATTAAAAGAAAATATCCTATAAATATATTTTCATTCAAATCCATTGTTTACCGAAATACAGCGCTGTCAGGCAGCATTACCTGATTAACATTAACAGGAGTGTGTGAATATATCGTTATCGCTGCTGACACCCTCAGCTGTAAAGATTAACATATAAGTTTAATTTCAAATTGCGCGCTCAGATGTTGAAATAAATATGAACAATTTCCAGCCACTTAATATTCGAAGGTTTCAACAGAAGGCCCAAGATTGGACGTAAGCATAAAACACAGAGTACAAATTGGCAAATTGAGTATTATTTATCTCCCAACACTCAACAAACAAAAATCGGAGCTGCTTAAGAAGCACAAGACCATAGACTACATCGACTTCAGTCCGAGTGACAAAGCTGGTCGTTAAGAACCTTTCGAAGTTTCACAAGACCGCATATAGGCCATCTTTTGGCTGCCGGCGATGAGGAGGGTAAAGTGAAGCTATTTAAAACAAGCAGCCGCAATATATTGCGGTTATTCAAGGGGCGGCCGTGCATCGCACAGTCTTTACGTCGGACAAATTGCAGCTAGCAAGCTTTGCGGATGACAAGTCGGTGAGACTGTGGGACGTTAGCAACAAGGAGCTGGTGCGGACGTTTGAGGATGCGCACAGCGATTATATACGTGCAGGCGCCCCGCATCCTACGGCTGCGGGCGGATCAGTCAATAACTTAGAATCAGAAGCATGCTGTTCCGATTCTGACGATCACGTCCAATATTCACAATACCGTCTCATTTCTGCACCTGGGCTCCGACGGCCAGCGTTTGTTGTCGGGCGGCCTGGATTGTCATATGTAGATCTATGATGTGGGCACATATGGGACGGTGCACACCTTAACCTAGCCAGTTATCAGACTGTCGTTTCCGGCATGGTTAATGGTCTAGTGTCCATCAAGCGCATAATTGTCGACAGCAAACCGAGTCAACCATCGCGAGACGCAACGCAATCAGGTGACGCGTCCCAGCAAATAGGCCACCGTGCATCATGTTATCTCGGGTCGACTGCGAATGACACAGCTGACGTCCTTCGAGAACAACAGCAAGAATGCGCTGGACAGTGTGCTCGTACCGAAGAACACCAAAGATCATCCCGAGAAAATTGTGGCCGTAATCACCGAGCTACTGCAACGCAGCGATCTGCGGGCGCAAGTGAGGCTATCCTAAAGCAATTCATTGACTTCCTGGGCGCCCACATTGGCGAACAATGTGTTTGTGTACAGCAAAAAATGGCATGCGGCTCTCAAGCGATTTCTACTGAAAATGCATGACGAGATTAGACACACAATAGAGATGGTGCAGCTAAAGGGCGCACTGAAGATGATTATGAAGACGACGACATCAAAGTTAGCTTCACACCACACATCCAATTCCGTAGTCATTGTCGATTGGATTAGATCTTTACATAGTTCATATTTGCTCATAAATCTAGAATTCGAATCTATTATTTTCATTGATTCTTTTGGACTTGCCGCAAATGTTGTTAACTTTATTTGCATCTGCATCGTACTATTGGTATATATATATATATTCATATACATATAAATATATATGTATAATTCATTGCATAGACACTCAAGCTAAATGTTTTTATCAATTTCTATTTCATATTGTACAAAATTCAACTCGTAATAATATTTAATAAAAAACAGAAAAACTTGCAACTTTTATGCTTATGTTAAATATTTTCAGTTTTTCCTCATCTATAAAGTTTTATATACGTTGTGTTTGTTGTTGTTTGACTTTCTTTGTCGCATTTATTTTAATTGGTTGTTTTTGTTTTTTTCATTTTGATTATCATTATTTTATGATTATTTGGAAAGACGAATTTACAGTTAGATCTTGCTTATGCTCATTTCATTTGTTTTTGAAGTTTCGTTAATATGCTTAACGTTATAATTGTATAAACTACAGGCATATGTAGATAATTATATATATATATTTAGATATATGTATATATTATGTGCTAGTACTACATCCACATTTGCAATCACTTAAAGTTAAGAAGAAAAATAAGGTCAAACGTTCTATAATTAAAAAAAAACCGTATTTTATGTGACTTAACTAATTACAGTTGGATAAGTATGTGTTTGTATGTCTGTGAATACGTGTGGTGTGTGGTATGTGTGTGTGTGGTATGTGTGTGTGTGTGGTATGTGTGTGTGTGTGGTATGTGTGTGTGTGTGTGTGGTATGTGTGTGTGGTATGTGTGTGTGTGTGTGTGGTATGTGTGTGTGTGTGTGTGGTATGTGTGTGTGTGTGTGTGGTATGTGTGTGTGTGGTATGTGTGTGTGTGGTATGTGTGTGTGTGGTGTGTGTGTGTGGTGTGTGTGTGTGGTGTGTGTGTGTGGTGTGTGTGGTGTGTGTGGTGTGTGTGTGTGGTGTGTGTGGTGTGTGTGTGTGGTGTGTGTGGTGTGTGTGTGTGTGTGTGTGGTGTGTGTGGTGTGTGTGTGTGGTGTGTGTGGTGTGTGTGGTGTGTGTGGTGTGTGTGGTGTGTGTGTGTGTGTATGCTTGTGCCAGTGTTTATGTGATTTCTAACGTCAAAAACAAACCAGCATCACCCATTTTCCCCCGTTAAATAAACGAAATATGAAATAAATAACTTACATATGTACATACATGCATAAATATATAAATATATATGTATATACATACATACTTACGTAAGTATGTATTTACACGTACATATAACATATACATCAAATTGAATCAACATAGTGACAGTGTGACAAATCCTACTATACATTTACATTGCAATGATTGCATACAGACATATATAAAAAGACAATGGCAATATATATATACAGATATATATATATATATATACATATATAATGCCATAAAACACACTAGTAGCATTTCATATGCGATAATTATTCGATTTTCCAATTATTTGCTGCTAACTGTACAAATTTCATCGTTTACACAACTTAAATATATATATTTATATCTTGTTTCGAAGCAGATTATCTTAATTGGCAGGGATATAAGAGAAAATAAAAATAATGGTAATAATAACATAACATATGTAAATTACATGCTTAATTCGATATTTTCTTATAGTACAAACAGTACGTACGGTAATTTAGTATTTTGTTTTGTTTTTGCTTATTGTTCTTTTTGTTTTTGTTTTGTTTTTTTTGTTTTTTTTTTATCAAGTACACACGATTTGGAAAAATTAACAGTGAACGGCGCAACGGTCACACAAAAATAATTTCGAATGGTGGGTTCGAATTGTTTGCTGGTTGCAGTTCTTCTGCTACATTTCCCCCACCCCCTCCCCACCTTACAAAGACAGTCCTCTGTTGAAGAAGGCTGAATGCAGCCGTTTTAGTCTGTTAGTGGGAGTGGGGGAAGGGTGGAATTGAAAATGGGTGAGCGGCGACATTTGGCAAACGTCTGTTCCTTAATCTATCACTATAGCTCTAAAGCAAAAAAATATAAGTTATCCTTAGCCATCCTCCTTTGGCGGCGTAAACCAACCTTAAAACCAAAACAAACAATAAACGTTAATATTAAATAAGTTATAAAACTACACATTTTATTATTTCTTACCATTCTTTTCGTGGATTTGCACTAAGGATTTGAAGCTTTGCTGGGCCCGTGCTAAACTATATTGGCTCTGGCTCAGCGCCTATTTGCATACAAGATAGAAAACAATATTTTATCATTGTTACGGTAATTTCTATTAATTATACGTCATACCTTGGTAGCACCAAACTGTATACGCGCCTTGCCCTTGACCAATGTCGCGGCAATTTGCATAATCACAGCCTCGACTGTGTAGGCGGAACTCCAGCCTTGTTTGGTCAGCAGTTCCATGCAAATGGCACCGCCGATGAGCACATAGCCACCTATGTCAATCAATATAATCAAAATGAGAAATAAACAAACAATTATAGTAACAATCAAGTAAAAAATTGATTGATTTGTGTGTGGTGCAGCACCTGAGATAATTGGATGAACGACACGCACGAAGGGCGGCTCAAACGGATACGTCTCCTTGAATAGTATATTGAGCAATATGTTATCCTTGCCCTCCTTCTCCTTTAGCTGCAACAGATCGCTGTGTAGGGGACTATCCGGATCCACAGACTTGAGGCGTATGTTCCACTCATAAATCGAGTCGTTGACCAGTTCAATAGAGTACATGTTCTTCTTGAATGCATCTGATCGATAAATATCACGTAGTTCTTTCATCAGGCGATCGGTTGCCTGCACTGAACCAGAAACTGAACCCTGCGCATCAATTATATAGAGAGAAAGAGACAGATAGCTTGTAAGTGCAAGTGAAATAGAAATACATTCGTCGCTTAAGAATTGAAAAGAAAAAAGTCAGAATAAATATTATATTGTAAAAACTTTTACATGCATTTTGGATACAATATGAACAATTCAAATTTCAAATTTCAATAAATACGCACTTTTAAATAGTCTTGTCTTTGACTTTGTCGCAGTCTTTCTAGAGTTGCTAAATGTTCCACCTCCATGTCATCTTTCTGTTTTAAAGATATAGCCAGTTAATATTTATATATATATGCGTGTATTTAGATATATATTATATATATTTATTATTGTCTTATACGCACCTTATTTGTACTCCGGACATCATCCATTTCCAATGGTAGATCCTCATCGCCCTCGCTCTCCTGTTCGCTTTCGCCGATGGGATCCTCAATCTCTTCCTGATCGGAATCGGTCTCCTCATTGCCATGCGGCCCGGAGCAGCCACCGCCAGCAGAACGCCCTAAGCGTAACGGTGATGCGGAGGGCGGCAGCGTCTGCAGCGGCAACGCCAAATTATCAATATCGGGTGGCAGTGGAACATTGTGTAGACGGCAAAGCTCGCGCAGCAATATGCCAACCTGCCAACATAAATCGATTAGTTCATAACAATACACAGTTGCAAATAGGACATATGCATAAAGGACGATTAATTACCTGATTGATCACGTGATTATCGCGACCATTTGTATTGCTTAGGATTTGCACGGCATTTGTAACGCTCGTCTCCTCGCTTTCCGCAAACCAAACTGGCGGTGACGACGGATACGTTTCCTGCAACAACAACAACAACAACGGCAACATAGTTTAATATATAAGTAGCTATAGGAATATATATTTTTTGATGTACTTGGGCAAATCTTAGCAGCATTAAAGAAGATTATAAAAGAGAACTCATTCTTTGATTTTAAAAATTTAACGAAAGAGTAATAAAATTTTTAATAATAATAATAATTTTGCTCTGCTGGTATACATATATATATATATGTATATATATAAAGACTTATGTACACATTGATTTTTGAGAGGCTACGTGTATAATAACAAAAGCCAGGCCAGCTGCGAGAGGCAGCGTCAATGAAATTACACATATAACCTTTAATTAGATCGTTGAACCAAGGCAGACTCAAAGTCAGAGGAGAGTCTGAGTCCAAACAGAGTAAAGAAACGCAAAGATGACAACAACAAAAATATGATGACAAAATTGGTGGCAACTGTTTTTTGAGCAGCGAGCGCAGGTCAGTGAATCATAAATTATTGAAGCACGTTGTTCGTCTGTCCCTAAATAAGAATCAAACTCAGATACAAATACAACAAGAATTTGAGAAAACAGAGCAAAAGGTAAAAAAGAGCTAAGCAAAAAGTTGATCAGAAATTTGCGCCACCAGCTGAGCTAAGCTCAAGAGTGAGCGACAAAAAAATGGGAGAGAGAGAGAGAGAGCGAGTCCCTAAACAATGAAGAGAGCACCAGAGTGTGATACTTGGAAAATATACCAATTAAAGGCAAAAGTCGAAGATGATCCGAGCGCTTGTTGCTGTCAACGTTTATTTTTTTTGTTATGTTGGTGTTGAATTTGGTTTGAACGGGTGACTTTCGTCAAATGGACAAATAAATTGATCATGTTCACATTGTTATTGACCTGAGTTCGACTCAAAAACTACTACATAATACTTTAGTTGTATTTACAAGAATTTGAAACTATTACATTGGGGTTTGTCCTATGCATATAGTTCGAATATATCTTGTTTTAAAAATTTTAAATGTATATATAAATGGACATTAAGATTGTGTGTTTTACTTACCGTGATGTTGGCATGAATGTCGTAACGCTTGCCATTCTTGTCAATGAACCGGCACAGAAGTTCGTCCACGCTGGAATTGAGTATCTGAAAGCGCTCATGATTCTTCGGAAAGATTTTCTCCAGTGTTTTGATTTCTTGCTTTAGTGTGTTAAGGCACGCCATATTGGCGGGCAAGGCAACGTGACGACAAATAGTCAAGTCACGGATTCTCCTCCCACCGGAGCTCCGAGTTTCCCGCTTGAGGGAGGTGTTAGTGCTGGTGCTGTTGATGGGTAGAGTAGTAGTTGTTTGGTAGGGAAGAGGAGCGGTAAACAACTACTCCCACAGGCGGCACAGCAAGTGCTTAATTACTTGTTTTTTAAAGTGTATTGCATTTAATTCAATTATTATTATTACTGTTGTTGTAAGGCGGGTCCCTTTTTTCCTCTTGCTCGTTGTTTTGTGCGTCCGCTCAACAATAGATGGCGTTTACTATCTTTCAGTCTCTCTCTAGAATGCTGCGGCTCTCTTTTGCGTTTTTATTGAATTTGTTATTGATTGTTGGAGGTAGATTATATTATATATAATATAGCAGCAGCAGCAGGCAGTAAAATTCCCATCATCTTTGACGACACCGGCAGCGCTGCCAAGGCACGCGTTAATTCCTTTTTAAATATTTTTGACTGTTTATATTTATTTATTTATTTATATTTATATTTATATTGCTCTTGCTGTTTGTTGTTTTGATGTTTTTAATGCACTTCACTTGCGATGCAATGCAACTCTAAGCGCATACTTCGTCTGTGCCTCGACATACACTCAGCATGCGCCTCTCTCTCACCTTTTGAAACTGCGCGTTTATTTGCTCTTCTTGATTTGCCTCGTTTTTTGGCTGCGTCTGAGTAATTTCCTATCTGTCGCTCCCTCTATTTTTCGTCGGTTCCTTTCATTTGATTTTCTCAGCTACATAATTAAAAACAATATACCGATAGATATTAAGCACGTGTGTCAGTTTCAATAATTACAAACAAAACAAAAACAAACAAAAATTAAAACACACACACACACACACACACATACACACTCTCATATGCAAATATATCCTGCCATTACTACTTATTTTTTAATAAATAATACAAAATATAATATTTTTTCTAGTATTATATGTTACTTGATTTGGCTCCAACCCAGCTAAAATGCCAATTAGAATAGAAGTCAAGAGCTGCGCATTTCATGGCATACATTCCTCCAGACTTAACTTAGTATATACATGCATATAAAGTATGTATAAATCAATCTTTTTAATTTTTTTATGAAAAAGTTCACTAATAGAAAAATGTAAAAAAAAAATAATAGAAAATATATAAAACACAATAAACTACTATTTATTTTCAAAATTTAGAAAATATGAATTTTTTCCTATGTTTAAGTCTTTTATAGACTTCCTGTATATAAAGATAAATAGGCTTAACATCTCTAAGAGATTACTTTTTGAATTTTGAGTTGCTTTCGTTTTTTGGCGCCACTGTGTACTGCTTAAGCACAGTAAAGCCCGAATTGATTACGGACGCAGCTGTGAGCACAGAGAGCAAAGAGAGCCCTCAAATTTCAGTGTTGCCTACCAGCTGCTGGACTGACAGGCTTAAGATAATTCAATATGAAACATCCGTCCTCAAACACACATACACACACATGTGTTAGTAGACATAGACGTTTAAACCGCAAGCGGAGTGGTATTGGCTTTAATAATAACATTTAATATTTATCTATTGTATGTGTACGCACACACATACATACAGATATATACATACTAAAACAGCAAATGGACTTTTCAGTGTTGAATTGCTGCCGCCGCCATGCTGCACTTTATTTTATTCAATTTACCATGTCCTGCACTTTACACATTCAAAACAGAAAGAGAGATAGACAACGAAAAGAGCTCCTTTGTTTGCGTATACCACACACAATATATACATATATATATATATATATATATAAAATACAAACATATATATATACATTTATAGACGGCACACAGACGGATTTTTACATTGAACCCATTCGCAATAAGTATACATATATATGTAAATATACATATATATATATATATATATATATAAATATACATATGCATGTATTTGAAACATAAAAGTAAAATAAGTAAATAAAGAGGAATAACAACAACAGCCTTTACGGCTGCAAATGAGGAAAGAGAAAAGGAATAGAAAAAAGCAACAATAAACACGAATAGACACAAACAAACAAACGAATACACAAACGAGCGAACACACACACACAATAATAAAAAGAAACGTAGCCAGTCGCACGCCCGCTTGGCACCTTTACGACATCGTCAATTTGACTCCAGCGGACCGAACGACCTGCACTGCACTCCACTCCGTCCAACGGCTTGAAGCTGCGAAATTTTACTGAAAAATCACTTTCGCCAGACAGGCGCCGTCGCCGTGCAAAGCAACTCACACAAATGTAATATCTGTTCGTACATACATACGTACGCAATACAAATGTTCGTGCCGAAAGCAGCCACAACAGAATCACTCAACGGAGCAACAATGACAATCGACAGAAGTTATCGATGCGCTTAAATATCGCTATCGAAAGATGGAAATTCGCACTCTGCGCCATCATCACACACACGCGTGCATAGGCATAAAAATACATACATATACATATGTATGCAGGGCAAATCTAAAAGGCTAAATGTAAAAATATGGATGAATATAACCAATCGGTATCCTCTCTCTCTTTCTACCACTGCAGCAGACACATTTACATTTATAACTCCTATAACTGTTCTGCACATACATTTTTCCACAGAACAAAATCAATTATCTGCCATGTAAAATACATACTTGAATTCATACATTCATCACAATCTCACAAAAACTTACATACGTACATAAGTGGTATGCAGACACATTCATACGTTTACACTTTGTAAGCATTTACCAGAACACGACATACATGCATATAAATACATACAAGTATTTAGTGATGTGTGTAGATATTTTAAAGTTTTGCAAGACTGCACTAATTTGCCTTCGCCATATTTTTTGTGGCAATGTCTTTTGTGAGTCGCTGTTATTTCTTCTTGTTGTTTATAAGTGCTTATAGTTTAGTTGGAAGTTACAGAGTTCTGTACGTTAAGTTAAACGTGCACACTTGTAGTTTGATTTGATAGCCTTAATTACAAAATGCTCCCGAAACTTAGCAATCACGTAGGCGTGTAAAGTCTTCGGATTTGTAATCTACGTACATCGTCTTCCGCGAACGTCTGACGATATTTCTTGCGTAAGCAGTGTGACCAGATGCAGTTGTAAACGAATTATATCGAAAAATAATCGGATCAATTATTACTTTCGATAAAAAAAAATGTAGATGATTTAATTTTAATCAGAATTAAAAACGATTTTGAAAATGCCAAACTACTTAGCTCAAATTTATTTGTTGTTTGTTGCTGAATTAAGGCAATGAGGGTATGTCTAAGTATTGAAAGATGCTGCAAATGAATTACAATTTAAATGATAGCAACATCGATACAATTCGCTATATCAACATCAGCTGATGCCACTTCCTTAACATATGTATAAATACATACATACATACACGTTTAATATATTTGTATGTAGGATCCCTTTTTGAAATTTTGGCATCAATTTGAATGGAATTCTTGTGGCTTTTAATTTTTCAACTGTCTTCTATACAAAAGAAAAATAATAATATATGTATAACAATTACATTTTTAATATAATATATGTTTTCTCGATTTTATTTTTGAGCTTGTTTCCTAGTATGTTTAATTTCACTTTAAAGATACATTTAAATGTTTTTTATTTAATTTTATGTTTTCTTTTTTGAGATGTGAACACATAAATATAGATACATGTAATGTATGTGAGGGGAGTTTAAGTACTTCAAGTCTTTAATTTTTTTGTTTTGATTTTTTTATTATTATTATTATTTAGATAATATATCCAGGCATATAGAATGAAGAACTTAAAGCACGACGGAATGAAAATTTATATTTCTTATACATTTCAATTAATTTCTTTAGTTGTAGATAGATTAAAATATTATAAATTAACCCCGCCATTAGCTAGCTTGAACAAGGTAATAAATCAAAGAAATTAAAAAAAAATACACTGAATGCTGTTATTTCATTTTGTTTGTTGTTGTTGTTGTTATTATTGCTGCTGTTGGTGTTTGTTGTTGTGTGTGTTTATTGTGCACGGAATGCATTGGGCCCCAAATTGTTGAGAGCTAAATACTCCCCGCCCCGCTCAGCATACAACGTCAATTCTTTAGCATTTCTTATAGATCGCGAGCAAATTCGATTACACATTCTTCGATTACTCGCACTTATTTATCACGTTATCCAATCGTTTGCCTAAGCACAGCTCCACACCAGCCCACCCCAAACACAAGCCCCTCTTGCCCCCCTTGCCTAATTGCATGCCTCATTTAATTTCGTCCTGCGTTCTGTGTGGCTCTTCTTACTGTCGCTCTCTCTCTCTCTCTATTTCTTTCTCCTTTCTCCCTCTATCTCTCCTTCTATCGCTGTTTCGGTATTTGTGTGTTGTTTATCTCCCTGTCTCTTTCTAAATTTAAAGTTCGCCATGTGGCGTATTGGCATCAGGAGTGGTAGGTGTTGGTGTCACCTGCTCATCATCCACCAGCACCTCGGGCGTCTCAGCCTGATGATCGGCATTATCCTTGCTGTCGTCATCGCTGCCACTGGCGCTGCCTTGAGCCGCCTCCTCGTCGCCAGCTGTTTCAGTCTCTTTAGGCTTCTTCTCCTTGTCGGGCTTCACCTTGGGCTTCCATATCTTGATTTTGTTCACAAGATATTTGACCTCACGGTCGAGCAGAGCCATCTTATCGGTTAGATCCTTGACAGTTAATCGCACTGTGGCGCTGCGACTGAGCTTCTTTTGGGCGGCGCTCTCGGTTTTCACCCAGGTGTTCGTCTCGTCAATCACCTTGGTGAGCGTATCGATCTCCACCTGGGTGAAGACATCCTTTTCGGGATTTGTCTCCTTGGTGAGATTGCGTGCAGTGCTTAGGAATTTCTCTGCGCCATCGATCATGCCCTTAAGCGCCTTGATTGCATCTGGCCGCTCCTCGTGCTCCCAGTGGCGTGAGAGGAATACATTGGAGAGTTTTTGCAATTGCGTCAGCTTATCTTCATACAGTTCAGCCTTAGGATTCTCCACATCCTCGTAGAGCCATTCGGCTAGTGTGCTGCATTCGGCCAGCAGTTTCTCCTTTTCGGCAGCCGTGGCACAATCCGCAAACGATTTCTCCTCCAGTTTCTGCTGCACCTCAATGATGTGCGATTCGAGCGAGTTGAATGCGGACTCCAGACGCACACGCTCCTCCTCAATCTTGTTGATGGCCAGCAGCTTGGCCGCTGAGACATCGTAGGCGCTGCCACCAAGCGGGAGCGTGAAACGCAGCTGTGTCTTGTGCGCGACGGGTGCCTTGATGGTGATCAGTTTAACGGTCTCGTTTTTGGCATTCGCCTTGGCCTCATCATCATTGGATTTAGTTGCAGCAGCTGGATCATCGGATTTGTCCGCAGCTTTGTCACCAGCTGACGACTCCTCCTCGGTGGGCTCAGTGTCGGGTGTGGCCGTATCGTCTCCACCATCTCCAGTTCCAGTTTCGGTTCCGGTACCAGTATCAGCATCGTCCTTTTCGGCCTCCTTTGCGAATAGCTTGCTGATGGTGCTGCCCAGTTTGGTCAAAGTGCTAGCGTCATCCAGTTCCTCGTCCTGTTTATTCTTCTCGTAAACGTATTCAACGCCGGTGCATTGGAAGATACCAGAATCATCCATAAAGAAATAAGCCTTGATGCCCTTATTGTCCACCTGATCCTTCTTTGATTTCTCCAGCAACTCCTTAACCTTCTGCAGCTGGACGCGTGTAATATTCAAGCTGCCAAGGGCTGCAATCTCCTTCTCGCTATAACGATCCAGCTCGCCATAATTTACATAGAAATCAAAGTCATCCGTGTGCTTATTGAATGTGATGACCTTCTTCTGTGGATAGGGATTCATCGTGGCGAACAGAGCGCGCTTCACCTGCTTGACGGCGGCACCATCGCCGGGATCACGCTCAAAGGACACTTGCAGCGGAAACAGGACCGCATCCTTGACAATAAACTTCTTCACCTTGAAGCCGGATGACAAATCGGCTGCCTTGTAAACGGCACCCATTGTGGCCGACTCATCGGCATTGAGATTCTTGCCCAGATCCTGTTTGATCAACTGCTTAATGGTCTCCTGGACGCGTGGCACACGTGTGCCACCACCAAAGAGTATCACCTGATGGATGACATCCAATGATAGATTGGATGTGACCAGCGCATCCTCCAGCGGCTTAATGATGCGAGGCCACAAATCAGAGCAGAGCTCTTCCAGTTTCTCGCGCGACACAGACAGCTTAAAATCATGATCCTCTAGCAGATTCTCAATCTGTGCAAAATGTTCGGTGTTCGCTGACAAAATGTTCTTCAAGCGACCCGCCTCCTTGAACAGCTTGGCCAGCGCACGTGGACTGCTGGTGACATCCGTTTTGGTCTTCTTTAGTGCATTGAACTCCTTGGCCATATAATCGCGCAATCGCAACTGAATCTCCAGACCGCCCAGCGTGCGATCGTAGCCAACGCCGAGCACCTGAACCACCGGATTCGTCTCCTTGGTCTGTTTATCCTTCACCAGCTGATAGCTGACCACAGCGGCGGATGTTTTGTAGGCGCCCATATCGTAAAACAGGAAATACTGTGCCGTCTCATTGAGCTCGACACGATTGAATACACCATAGTTGAGGGCAACGGCCGCATAGTCATTGACCAGCTGCAGCACCTTCAGGTTGGCCAGCTGTGCCGCCACAAGCAGCGCTTCGCGCTCCGCCTGACCAAAGAAGCCCGGCACGGTCAGCACACACTCAGTGATCGTCTGCTGTACGGATTCCTGGGCGAATTGCTTTGCCTTGACAAGCATTTGGGCGATGAGCTCCTCTACGCTGAACTCCTCCGTGTCGCTCCTCTTGAACACAACCGTATTGCGCTCCTTGTCCCCAACGATGGTGTAGTAGGGAAAGCGTTCTCTATTTAATCAACATAAGCAAGCCAAGATTTTTTTTATAATTCTCTAAATTAAATTAAAAAATTAAAGAAATCTTTAATTTAAAATGTGTAAATTCCAAATTCTAATTTGACTCTTTTTTCCATTGAAAATAGGTCGAGCAAAGTCAGAATCAGATACACAAACCATATCCAAGCCATATCTGAACAATGATTTAAGTAATATGTTTAAATTTAAAACCAATGTGAGTTTCATTAAACGATATCGGCACCACTGTGGCCATATGCGTAAATAGGGAACGTTTGCAATATATTTCAAGTGCTAATTTTAGCATGACGTGGCCCTTACACGGCACAACTTAACTCTCTCTTACACACACACACACACACAGCACAAGCGGACTCACCTGTACAGATCGACAATGGGATTGTCGATGGTCTTGCCAAGCAAATCCAGTAGATATCCATAGGCCGCCGATGGATCGCGTATGCCAATCGTTTGTGCATCCTCGCCAAAGGTGCGCGTATTATCGCGAAAAGCGATGATGGCCGGCGTTTTGCGCTTGGACTCACGATTTAGGGCGATTTCCATTGGAACGCCTGGTGATACGACGCCCACTTTCATCCACTCACTGCCCAAATCGACGGACATAACGGCGGCCGCATCGCTGCCGGGCATATTGAATGCCATGATGTACAGCATCAGGCAGCCGGCGGCTGTTATCCATCTGCGTTGTCCTTGGTTAAGCACCATTATGCAGAGGCACTGTACAAAATATATATATATATAAATTATAAGCGAACGAGCGAGGCAGAGCTAGAGAGCGAGAGCGAGAGAGAGAGCAATAGCCTCCTTATTCTGAGCACATTTTGCTTTCTTGCCAACGCAAGCAGCTGGTACGTGAAATCTTTTGAATAGTTTTTTTTTGAATGACTTACGTATGGGTTTATTGTTCGTTAGTGCTTCAGCGGTGACCACTGCCCGCAGCAACAACTATTGAAATGTACAGCTCAGCTATTAAGGTTTAATTGAATTTAAAAAAAACTACGAAACTCCACATCAAAGAAAGTCCTAATAGCCCAGCTGAAAAGCCGCCTCTGTTCAGGTGTTGGGGTTACACGTAGAAGAAGAAGAAAACGTTGACGTGTTGATTTGGAACTGAACGCCAGATGTCGATAATTAATAAAATTTTCGATTAAATAGCATGTCAGATGTTTTAAGTAGATTGCCTGCACGATAGATGGCGCCAGTTAACAGTGTAAGCAAATGTTAAATAACATTTGTTCGTTATAAATTGAAATAAGCGCTCAGAATGATTTTGCATATTTTACTTATTTATTATAAAAAAGACAAAAAAAAATATATATTAGCAAAAATTAAAAATACCAAATATTTAAAATTTTTTGCATATTCAGCAGTCTTTACCCATATTAAACGAGCCAGAAATAATTTATAAGTTTTACATTCTTCAGGCACACTGCTTAATCAGCGTAGATTTAAAATCAGTGCAGCAACAGCATATATACTCTCTACAAGGCAAAGTCTCTCAATTTCTACCATTTGCTCTGCACATTCTTTGGAAAACTTCATTTGGAGTATAATCAAGTTCTTATTAAGTGTATCCGATAGTATTTAAGGTCGACCTCGGACCCTTTGATTTCACAAAAGTGGAACACTTCTGATTTCCACACCGTAGCAATGACATATATGAAATATCAAAAATGACAACTGATCGATAAAAGCAAAAATTAAAACATTGCGAAATTTGGCATTGAGGCGAATTAGGTTTTGTGCTGAATTTGTATTTTTAGAGCTCATAAAAGATTTAACCATCGAAAAACAGTTTAGTTATTGGACACTGATTGGCAGACGAACATGCTCGGAGTGCGCTTTTTAACATTTGTAACCATCGGCTGCCTGGTGGCAATTGTTCCGTCGGAGCAACTAGCAGCCAGCAACGAGCAACTCGACGACTTTACCTTCCCCGAGGAGAGCTTCGACGAACGCTTCACTCGCTCCTCGCAGGGCATTCCCCTGCAGGCTTACGGACCACCAATAATATATAAATCTCAATCTAGCTATTTACCACCAAAGGCTCCCACATATTCAGCACCAGCTGCTCCAAGCTATTCAGGACCTGCTCAAAGTTATTCAGCTCCAGCTGCTCCAAGTTATTCAGCTCCTGGTCAAAGCTATTCAGCACCTGTTGCTCCAAGTTATTCAGCACCAGCCGCTCCAAGCTATTCAGCCCCGAAGGGTCCCTCATATTCAGCACCAGCTGCACCAAGTTATTCAGCGCCGGCTCAAAGTTATTCACCTCCAGCTGCTCCTAGTTACTCCGCACCTGCTGCTCCAAGCTATTCAGCACCTGCCGCTCAAAGTTATTCAGCACCAGCTGCTCCTAGCTATTCAGCGCCTGCTTCTCCTAGCTATTCAGCGCCTGCTGTTCCAAGCTATTCAGGACCTGCTCAAAGTTATTCAGCTCCAGCTGCTCCAAGTTATTCAGCTCCTGCTCAAAGCTATTCAGCACCTGCCGCTCAAAGTTATTCAGCACCAGCTGCTCCTAGCTATTCAGCGCCTGCTGCTCCAAGCTATTCAGCGCCTGCTGCTCCTAGCTATTCAGCGCCTGCTCAAAGTTATTCAGCACCTGCCGCTCCAAGTTATTCAGCACCAGCCGCTCCAAGCTATTCAGCGCCGAAGGGTCCCTCATATTCAGCACCAGCCGCTCCAAGCTATTCAGCGCCGGCTCAAAGTTATTCACCTCCAGCTGCTCCTAGTTATTCAGCACCTGCTCAAAGTTCCTCCTATTCAGCGCCTGCTGCTCCAAGCTATTCAGCGCCTGCTGCTCCAAGCTATTCAGCGCCTGCTGCTCCAAGCTATTCAGCACCGGCTAAAAGCTATTCAGCACCTGCCGCTCCAAGTTATTCAGCACCAGCCGCTCCAAGCTATTCAGCGCCGAAGGGTCCCTCATATTCAGCACCAGCCGCTCCAAGCTATTCAGCACCAGCTCAAAGTTATTCAGCTCCAGCTGCTCCAAGTTATTCAGCACCTGCTGCTCCAAGCTATTCAGCACCTGCCAATCCAAGCTATTCAGCACCGGCTCAAAGTTATTCAGCACCAGCTGCTCCAAGCTATTCATCCCCATCAGCTCCAATCTATTCAGCTCCAGCTGCTCCTAGTTACTCCGCACCTGCTCCAAGCTATTCAGCACCGAAGAGTTCCTCATATTCAGCACCAAGCTATTCAGCACCAGCCGCTCCAAGCTACTCAGCACCAGCTCAAAGTTATTCAGCTCCAGCTGCTCCAAGTTATTCAGCACCAAAGAGCTCCTCATATTCAGCACCAAGTTATTCAGCACCTGCCGCTCCAAGCTACTCAGCACCCAAGGCACCTGTGTATTCAGCTCCTGCTGCTTCTAGCTACACTGCACCTGCTGCCCCAAGTTATTCAGCTCCGAAAAAGCCTACATATTCAGCGCCGGTTGCACCCAGCTACGCAGCTCCCCCGGCAGCAGCATATGGAATACCGAAATCTTCTGGATACTCCGCACGCATGTTTAGTCCGATGCTAATGTCAACGCACACAACCAGCTATGGACCGGCATCAGCTGGCTACGGAGGATCTTCAATTCCGGCACCAACCTGCCCAACGAACTTTCTGTTCAGCTGCGAGAGCGTTGTCACTTCGGTTCCTTGCAGCAAATCCTCCGCTTATTGAGAGACAATCGTTGGCCATGATGAAATAAAATTGTTGTTGATGATAATTAATATAAATTTAAACTTTTTTTTATTGTTTATCACGCGGGTTCGAAAGATCCCAAAAAGTGTCGAAAATACTTATCGAAATATTGATTGAAAGGTGAATTGGAAGTCTATCGGTCAAAAAATATAATTGAACTGAGGCAATATTTGTGAAACAAGTTTGAAAATGCAGGTGCCTCTCTTCCGATATTATAAATATATATATATGTATATATATATATATATATATGTTTGTTTTAGGTTGCTTCCGCTTCTCTTTAGCTCGTAAAATTGGATAATAATGTTAATATGGGTATTATTTATTTGTTATAAATTGGGGTACCTGCAATGCAACCTATCAGATAAATATTGCCCCCTTCTGAGTATATAGCTCTTCCATCAGCCCCAGCTGCTGCACCTTTATTGGGCTCCGGGCTTTATTGTTCTTATGGCTCAAAACATGCATCTTTTCCTGGTTAAGGCGTCACACTTTTCTGGGACGTGCACTGAGGATGCCTCCTCGCTTAATTGGGAATATTACAAAAATATTGACAAATTTTCATTTTAGTTTTTGCAGTTGGGTACAATTTCGGCACATATAACAATATTGGATATATCAATGGATCCTACAGAATTTAATGCAACGAATTCAATGACATTGGCATATTTAAGAGTTTCGCAATTTATGTATCATCGCCGATAATATTAACACTCTCGATCGAGAAATATCAAAAATAATCCAAAACGCTTCTAGCTGTAAACCGGAACTGAAAGAAATATTTATCATATTCATTTTGTTTTTGTTCAATTTTATTTTTGCAAATTTTCTTATGTCGTTTTACTAAGAATTATCACACTAAAAGCAACTCATAATAAATACGTACAATTATATATATGTATGGTGTATATAAGTTTTGTATATATATGTATTTTATATATATATATATATATATATATATATATATATATATATATATATATATATATATATATATATATATATATATTATATATGTTTGTCTTTGTTCTTCTTTTGGGTGTTTTTTTTTTGTTTTGTTGTTTTTTTTTTGTTAATTTCTTGATTTTTATATTTTTTTTCCTATTTTACAAATATTTATTACTATATATTAATTTGTTTCAATATTCTCTTTGCGGTCTATATATTCCATTAAAAAGCACTTATGTATCCTTATTTCCATTGCTATGTATAATCTTTGTTATCTAACAACTACGTGTATATATCTCCATAAATCGAAGCGTGTAATTAAATCATCGCAATTACTTATTAAAACAGAAAACGGTAAAATGCTTCTCTCTACAGATGAACAAACGTATCAAGTATCAATTTTACCGTTTACAATAATAATGTGTATTTTTTTTTTTTTTTTTGTTTTGCTGTTTGTTGATCAGTTTACTTAATAGAACTCAAGTAAATCTGCACAGAGAGAACGTGTCATTAAAGTGGTCCATAGATCAAGAGGTATTATTTTAGTGTATGTGTGGGTGTCTTCAAACAAAGAAACATCAATATTTGACATTAAAAAAAAAAAACGCAATTAAATAAATACCAAAAAAAAAAAAAAAACGTTTAAACTCTACAAAAAGGAAGAAACTTTTATGGAAGCCAATAATCAGTTAGATTGTTTTCATTGTTCGATTCTTCAAGCCCAAAATACCAGGCAAGAAGCAGTTAGCAGTTCAGTGACTAGTTGGATACCCTGCAATCTGGTTGAAAATTGCAAGAAAAATAATATACGAAGAAAGGTTTTAACGAAATATTTGAAACATTTTAGACTTCAATTTGTTCATATCATGTATTATTATGTAGGATAGACAGGAACTAGCTGGTTACGCAATAATAAAAATAAAATATATATTTAATTAATCTGCTGCTGACTGCGGAGTAATGCAAACCAAAAAACTACATTTTGCTTATATCCATTTTCGTTTTCTTGTATTTCTGCTCTTTTGGTTTATGTCTTTCCTTTTACATATATTATTATTATATATACATATATATACATATATATATATATATATATTTGATAGTTGTTTTATTTTGTGTCGAATAAGGTTCAAGCTCATCGAGTCGTTGAACGGCAGCGGCATTGGCCACGAATAAAAATAAACACAACCCAATACCCCCCACTCCCCCCTCCACAAGACACCACAGACCACACGTGAATTGTTTGCCATGCTTTTATTCTCTTCTGACTCTCTTTTTCCTCTCTCGAGTTTTGGATATTTGGCATTCAAAATAGCAAAATGCAGTCACTCAACGAAACAGTAAATTTGCATTGTTTCTCTCGCTCCCTCGCTCAATCGCTCGCTCTCTGCTCCACTGCCTCTCCTTCTCTTCGTCTATGTCTGTCTGTTTGCCTCTCTAAGGTTGCTTTTTGTTGAATTTATATTTTGTCATTTTTGTTGTTTTGTTGTTGTTTTCATTCATTTCACATTTGACCCCCAAAAAGCCACATAACCCTGAGCCGGGTCGCACTACACGCAAAGTTCAACTAAGCAAATCGACCCAAAGCAAAATAATAATATTATTGTAGTATTTTAACCAAGCGGATGATCTCATGGCAGTATCTTGTACAGCCCAAAACAAAAACCAACAAAAAAAAACACAAGGTTAACAACACAGCTGCTTACGCATGCATTTCTAAAATTTGAACCAAGCGTTGCTTAACTTCATAATTGTTCGTAGTCCAAGAAACTGATTGCAGAGCTGCAAACAAAAATCAGTCAAATTGATTCGACTAAAATCGAGTATTTTGGGGTATGAAAAATATACTCTTAGTTGACTTATTTTCTTCTTCTTTTTTTTGTTATTGTGGCTTTACACAAAATATCATTGTTTCGTTCCAAATTGCGGTTCTTGATTCGTTTTGATAAAAATCTCAACTTTGATTGTGTGTTGACTTTTGTATTTTGATTATCGATGCCACACATCGAATTTGATTCTGAATACGTTTGTACTTAAAGACAAAGATTCTTTCTTTTTTCTTTCGTTTTTTTTTTTTTTTTTTTTAATAAAGTTGTTTTTTTTTGTGGTTTAGGATGCATTTTTTTTTAGCATAAACCGCTGAAGGCTATAAAAATCAAATCAGAAATGCGCAAAATCTAAAAATTAAAGAAATCGAATAAAATATTTGTAAACAACAAATGCAAATAAAAAGAATTAAATTTTATATTGGTATATAATTTATTTTTGTAGTAGAAATATTAACTAAAATGGAAATAATGGTCATTCGCATATGACTTATATAGTTCTAAAATTTTTCTAGTTAAACACAAAAAAAATAATACATATCATTATAAGAAAAAAAGATGGGATCTATATTCAAAATAAACTTAAGCCTAAACAAATAATGCGTGATGATCCCGCCAGATCCTTTAAAAAAAAAAGGTCAACTTAGGCTATGCGCTTGGTTTTTCTGCCATTCATGTTTTTTCTTTCTTTCTTTCTTTTGATTTTTACATTTTTTCGTTTTTCGTTTTTTTTTTTTTTTGGCAATTAAGACAATCTACAAAATAATAATATTCATTATGCGTACAAGGTATGTATTTATATACGATATATATGTTTGTGTGTATTTATGTATAACTAGGCCTAGAAAATGGGCTGCTCGAGTTGTCGCCACATTCTTTGGAACGATGCGCCGCCAAAGTTTTTTAAGTTCAAAAACAATACATTAATTAATTACATATTATGATTTAGTTGGTAATTGTAACAATTCTTGTTGTTTTTTAATATGAATATTTTGTTTGTGTGTTTTTTTATATATATTTTTTTGCGGCATTTTTTGGCGCTGCAACTGAAAACGAAAACAAAACGACGCAAATACTTCTACGAATAAAAAGAAACAAACAAAAGCTTACGATTTAGAGAGAAATGCGAAAGAAAATCAATGAAAGCTACGAGCGAAAGTTGCAATGCAACGGACTGAGTGAGAGCGGACACGAGAGCGCTAGCAAAAGCTCTCTTAAGCTGCGCTCACGCTAAAAATGATTGCAACTCTCTTAATCGCAACACTAATACTAAATGCTCCTCATAACAAACACATGTGTTTGTATATGAATATGTAAATGTATATGTATATGTACAATACATATATATATATTTCTATATATGTAGATCATATGTTTTTGTTTTCATCTTTTTTTTTTGTTTTTTGTTTTTTTTTTTTGTATTTTTGTTTCTTAGCAAAACCTTAAATTTGTATCACAGCCTTTTTTCTCGAAGAAAAAAATGTATTTATTTTTTTCCATTTAATTGATTTTTTCTTGCCTTAAACTTTTTTTGTTTGCCCAATTACTGTTTAATAGTTAAATACTTGTTTGTTTTTTTTTTGTTTGAATGCACTTTTGTTGGTTTTGTTGCTTTGTTGCGTCAATATTTTTAAAAATTCTAATTGCACTTTTTGTATATTTAAATTGCTATTTAATAATTCATTTGTTGTTAACATTTTGTTGTATACAATTTGTTGTTAACAATTTGTTGTTGTTGTGCACAGAGTTGTTTTTTTTTATCTTTCTTTGTTCTTGTTGTTGTGTGTTTCTAAGAGTTTAGTAAATTAGAAAAAAGACTTGTTTCGTTCTCTTTCAAAATGAAAATGAAACCGTTATTCAAGTTAAGGACCGCGCCCCTCTCCACCAGACAAACAATCCAGCATTCCAATTCGAGAGCGCAATAAACGAAAAACAAGAAAGCAGTGTGCCCGTTGTTTCACATTGCATTTGCGAGTGTGACCTACGATCACAGTTTAATTTTTGATATATTGTTTCTGTTGTTGTTGTTGTTGCTTTTGTGAAATTACAATTGCTACAAATCACTGGCAGTGAATGTTTTCGGTTTAATTTTTCTCCGATTTTGATTTGGTATATGGTATATAGTCTATATAATATATTTTATATTGCGCCCCGATTCCGAGTGCTGAATGCTGTGGCCTGAACAGGTGAGGTGTAGAAAAACTACCTGGGACCAAAAATTGGCAATGTCTTTTATTTACCGTTTCGTTTTGTTACGCTATCGACTGAAAAAACTAATTCTTTTAGCATTTGTTTTACTGTTTTCTTTCATTTTTTTTGTCGTTTTTCTAAGTAGTTGAATAACAGAGAAAAGTAAAATAAATAAATGGCAGTAGAAAAAAACTAAAAAAAAAAAATAACAAAAACAACTGTCAACGAAAGAAGTTTACTTTTGTAACATCTTAACGAAGCATGTCAAAGACTATCAATGATTGGTGTATCGAAAATAGGGGTCGGGCCATCTCATTCTTTGATCCCGAATTAAATTGTGGCATTGCAGGCGATTTCATAAAAATATTAACGGTAAATAAAACAAATATTGTCATTTTTTGCGACTTAGTAGATTTCTACACCTCTTTTGTTATTTTCGTTCTCTTTAGCTGCCTGTCTCTCTCTCTCTTTACTTTGATGTATGTGTTATCACTCTGCTTCTTAATTTGATTTGATATTATGTTTTCCATTTTCTTTTGACTACAAATTCTTTGATTTTTGTTATGTATGTGTGTGTGTGTGTGTGTGTGTTAGTGTGTGTGTGGGTATTTCTTTGCTTTGCTTCAATCCTTAATCATCTACAAAAACAAACTTTTCTAAAAGAAAACTTTTGTACAAAATGCGAGACTTTTTATGAGTGAGTGGTGTGTGTGTGTGTTGTGTGTGTGTGATGGTCAGTTACAAAGTCGTTTATATTATTGATGTAATACGGTAACGATATGTGATACACTGACACGCCTCCCCACATATCCATCATATCCATCATATCCATCATATCCATCATATCACATCACATCACTTACACACAAACCAGCGCACACACTACCCTCATACCCCCTCCCCTCCCCACCCCACCCCTACCCATCCCCCATTTCCTTACGATTGGTCTGCGCTCCGAAACCAAAGCCTTGCCTTGGTCGCTTAAGTTTAAAGCTTACGATTTAAAGTCTTATGCATAAAATTAGCGCTAAGTTTAAGTCCTACAAAAAACTCTTTGCTCTTTGTCTTGTGTAATTGTAAATGTTTTGTTGTTTGTTGCTTGTTGCTTTTAGGCCAATTTGTGGTTCTTCTCTTTATTCATTTTTCATTTTTCTTTTTGCTTGTTTTTGTTTGTGTCCCTGTTTTATTTTGAGGGCTGCTGGTGGAGTGTTTTTTTTTTTTTTTTTTTGTGTGATGGGCACCTGCACCTGCTTGCCTGCCTGGTCGCTTCCTTGCTTGTCTGATTGACGCTTCTAATCAGCCAATCATTCAATCCTCAAATCATCCAATATTCCTCTGCGCCGCTCACTGATACCTTCATGTCTCCAGAGATGTGACAACGAGATTGTGAAAAACGCTCGCCGATTCGCTCAGCATGGCCGCCTGGCCGCATGAATCGCTTGGATTTGGACTGGACGGACTGGGCGTGCCCAGACGCAGTGCGTCCATTATAACCTCAAAGTCCTTTTGATTCTGATTCATATCAAAGTCAACCAAATGATCAACCAAATGATCCGTGCATGCGTTCAGCTTGACACGCTTATTGCTGTTGCTGCCGCAGCCGCCAATGCCGATGCTGCTGCTGCTACTGCAGCTCATCAAATCCCCAGTGATGTTGCCGGCGCCCGCACCGATCACAACAACATCCAACGGACAATCCTCAATGGCCGAAATGAGACGCTGCGGCGGTATATAGAATTGTGAGAGCGCCTCTCTCACCAAACGGTCGCTTTCATCCTCGATGCTGCTGCGCATCCGTTTGCGTGACGCCGACAGCGCTGCCTTTTCCAATTGTTCGGCACCCTGCGTTATCTCCGGATCGATCAGCGGCATTGGCGCATTTATTGCGCTCAGCTCACGATCGAGTATCTCCAGATCATTGACCAGATTGCTATTCGATAGATGGCGCTTGCGTGCAGCTATTAACGAGGATACCGCTGAAGAGTTGTTGTTGTTGTTGTTGTTGTTGCTGACACGCGGCAACTGATGATTCTCAATGGAGCAAATGGTGCGTGATCCATTGTTGTTGTTGTTGTTGTTGTTCATTAGCTTGGCATCGTCCATATTGGTCTGGAAGAGGTTCTCACGCGCCAATTCTTCGCTGCTGTTTTCGGTTCTGTGCCACGCACCACAAGCAACAAGAGAGGCGTACCGAGAAAGAGAGAGAAAGTGGTAGGGAAAGTTAGTTGTGTTTTTTTTTTTCTTTTGTTTTTGTAGTTGTTGTGAAAAGGCCTGCGACAAAACGACATAAAAGGTAAATACGAGAAAAACCTGTGCAACGATATTTATAAATATATAGCAACCATTTAACAATAAGAAAATACAACTCTTACTGCAATCTTTCTGTGTCTCTATATGTCCTTAGCTTAAATTAATGTTATGGCCAACATGTCGTTTAAGATTTAATATATACACAATTATCCGTTTTTGTTTCGGCTGGTTTTGGTATTTTGGTATCGATATTAATGTTTTCGAAAACAAGTTAAATTTAGTGTTGCAAATGTGTTGTTTATCTGCCGCACACACAAATTAATGGTACCAGTTTCATTAAATATTTCGATAATATGTCGTGAAAAAAAAAAATTAAATTGTATTCATAAACAATTATTTCGATATTTTTCTATATTTCATCGCTGCCTGTTATTCTTATCATGTAAATACGTAAGTATGTATTATATATATATATATGTAAATGTATATTTGTAGCTGTATCGATGTCAGGCTGATTTAACGGCAAGTACGCTGCATGGTTGATGTTCGTGGGTCGCACTTTAATTAACTGGGCCAACTGTGCGCCGCTTGCTACTTGCTGCTTGGCGGCCGACGACCGGCGGCCAGCAGCGTAGAAAATTTCAGCTAATTTCTCTTTCAATAAAAGCGCAACCAACCCCCCGCACTCTACCAACCATCCACTCCACCTTACGACTACAGAGTGTCTTTTGTGTTCAGCCAATATGCCAAAGCATTTGAAGAAGCAAAAGCAACAAAATGCGAATTAAGTCAGCAAAGGTATGTAAAAGAAGAAGACAAAGCCATCAAGAGTGGGACGCAGTCAAAGACGAGCGGCGGACAACGAACGACAGACGTGAGAAGACGGACGACGACAGCGACGCAACGCATTAAAACGCGCAACTGAGCATGTCAATGTTAACTATTAAAGCAGAAAAGAGCAACAAACACAAACAGAAGCACTCACACACACACACTCACAGGCAGACACACACATACATCGCTGACAAGAATGGGCATGGGCAAGGTGCATGGTGGTCGGCGCAAAGGGGGAAGAGAAAAATAAAAAGCGAAAGTACGTAGGAATCTGTACAACAAAAATCAAAACGAAACAGCAAAGAAGCAGCAGCAGCGACGGCGGCGACGGTGGCAACAATAAATCGCGCGCTTCAGAGAGATTTACACAATGAAAAAAAATCAAAAAACCAGAAAGCGTACAACAACAACCACCACATACACCAAGCGACGTACACAAAGAGAGCAAAACAAAAACAAACAAACAAAAAAAGAGTAAAGCACAAAAAAAAAAGTGTGTTAGTTTAGTTGTTGCTATTATTGCCCGTTGAGTGTGTTAACTTGCCGTTAACTTGAATTATGATGAACAGAAATGGGAGCAACGACAGCAAAAGCAGAGGCAAAAAGGTAAGCAGCAAAACATCAGCAGCACTGACCAGACCGAAAAAAAAAACCAAATAACTAAATTGAAGTTGCAAAGCAGCAGCAGCGAGGGCAGCAGCGCGGTCAGAGCCAAAGCGTAGGAAGCAAATGCAGCGCCAGTCATTGCACAAGTGACCCCAAAAATAAAAGTTGCCAACGGCACTAGAGGCAAATTGTTTGCTCTGTCTGTCTGTCATGCTCAAGTGCTTTTTCCATCATACTACATGCACATTATATAAACAAATAAAAAAAAAACAATATTGTCAAGAAGAATAAGAAGCTTTAAAGCTTAACTCACAACGAGCAACGAGCAAGCATTAGAATTAATTATCACATATCAGTGGCGACAACAACTGCGCCCCGCTTTGCTTGCTCTTCTCTGCGGATCACAAAATGTAAAAGGCGCAGCAAAGCTTTGATTTTCACCACTTCTACACAAACACATGACGACATCAAAGCGCGCCCAAAGCTCACATTCGAATACGCTTTGAGTTCTTCTTAGACAGCAGCAGCAGAAGCATCATCAACAAATAATGGCAATAAAAACGTTTGTCAATGTTTGAGGCAGAGGCGACCTCATCATAAATGTGTGCAAGGGAGTCGGACTATGCGTGCGTGCGTGCTTGCTTGCGGGAATTTATGTTTGGCTTAGCATGGCGTGTGACCGATAAGCAAACGGTATTGTCCACTCTAAGCGTAGGTGGGGGCTTGCTTTCTGGCAGCTAGCAGCTTTTTGTCTCTCTCGCTTTTGTCTTATCTGTGTTTTCGTTTTGCGCACGTTTTCGATAGTCGGTGGCCGTGATGGTAAAATATGTCGCTGTATATATGCATGCGTCTGTATGTTGTGTTTGAGTGTGTATTAAATAGTGGGATCTCCAAAAGCACCGAATTCATATATGAGAATTGGAGCATATTAAGCGATTCACCTGCCTTTGACATATTAGTTCGAGCTGTTGACAGATTATCGCACACGACACTTGATGCCATCCTTCTTACAAACACATATATAATACGCACATACACGAATACAAGAAGAGAACTGCAAAAATGAAAAAGAGGATAGCAAAAAAATAAATATATAAAAAAACTCAGCACAAGTTGAGCAAAATGTCACACAATCGAACAAGTGCAAGCAAGGGGGACAAAAAAAAGGGAAAACCGCTACGTCAAAGTATAAGCAGCAGCAGAAGCAGCAGCAAAAGCAACAGCGGAAAGTAGCGAATATGTAGGACGACGAGGTGTACTTGTTGTTGGTGCGCTGTTTGGGGTCGTTTTGGAGCCGCCGCAGGAGGCGTATGTCAGAGACAACTTCATTTGCTAAGCCCGAGGGGGTTGTCTATGAGTGTATAGGGAGGGGTAAACCGATTCAAGCTAAACACAACCCCACCAGAAACCCTCTTCTTTCTCATCTCATTTTTCTTCGTTTCGTTTCGCTTCGTGTAATATGCTGGCCACGCAAATTGAATTTGAAAGCGACTTTAAAGAGCACACTCACACTCACACACATACTGAAAGACACACACACACATCGCTGCTGCAAATGCCCCGTTAACTTTGCAAACGGTTTGCGCTAGTTCACGTATAGTGTACAACTACCTCATTCACTCATTGTTTCGGCTTGCATTTTGCTATCGATATGTCCACACACACACACACACATATATTTCGACATTTTTCTATATGTTATCGTTGCTTGTTATTCTCATCAACTCAAAATAGTTAAATAATATAAGCATTTTGTTTTATCTTTCGAACATTCCATCTTTTATTTTTTGCTGACACGGAATTAATTATAATTATACCTGTTTATTTACTTTAGCATCTTACTCTCTTCTATCTATCTATCAACCAATTGGAAAATATTTGTATAGATAAACTAACTGCGCACAAATCAGTCTCTTTTAAATATTTCAATTTGATGAAGCAGATTCAGCAGATTCAATTTAACAGTTATCGCTTCTATGTAAATACACACAGACATATGTATATTGTGGGCAAATTGCATCCATCAAGTGAAGAAAAAAACAACAACAGCAACGAGCCCTGATCTATTGTAATTGTATAATCTAATTGTTCTACATATTTAAAATGCGCGCCCAGACAACACTTGAAATGCAAAGTTTCGCCTCTATGCATGTGTGTGTGTGTGTGTAAGTGGTGTGGGCATATTTGTAAAGTTGCTATTGCTGCAATCGTTACCAAATAGATGAGATGCTCAACAACAAGAACAAAAGCCGAAACAACAAAGACAAGATAACAGAAAACTATAAAAACGTCGCCGCAGTCGCGAATTATTACGATGCCGCAAAATGGGGCGGTGGGTTACAAAATGTGTGCACAAAGAGCAAAAGCAAGCAAAAAAAAATAATAATAATAAAAAAAAACAACAACTACATCAAGAAAGTGAGCGAACGTCTCTCTTTGTCTGTATGTGCGTGTTAAAGAGGTTAAAGAGAGGGTGGACAGCGAGAAAAAGTGCTTAGCATAAAGATGCGGTAAACAATTGAATAAGCGTTGATTTTTTTTATATTTTGTTAAATGCAAATTTAATGAAAAAATATATGTATGCATTTAAATACCAATTGCATGGCGATAATATTTATTTACATACATATATATATATTGTCATTTTCTTTTATGAATTTCACTCGTATGCAGCATTAGGCGCTTGATTTTCTACTTTTTTTTTAATTGAATTATCGATTGCTGCATGACAACTGTAAAGTAATAAGCATATGCATACACAGACATAAATGAAAATGCATACATATGTAATTCGATGTACATATATAATACATACGTACATATATATTTATGTATGCAAGCGTCTCGCTGGTGAAAACATGTCAAACTAAGCAAAACGAAGCAAAAACGGAAACATAGCACACGAAACGGCAACACAAACAGAAGCAGCAGTAGCAGCAGCGTCAGCGCCGACGTCAACAGCGACAGCAGCAACCAACTCTCTGACAAGAAGAAGCGAATCAAAAGCCAAAAGCAAAAACTGCGATTGCGATGAATTAAGTTTTTGGCTGTGCGAAAAACAAAAAAGAGCTTGAAGTGTGTGTGTGTGTGTGTCTGTGTGTGGTAACGGCATTTTTATTTCTTTTCTCTCCTTGGAGGCAGCAGCAGGCGCAAACGTTGGAACAAGTGAAACAAAGGAAGCGCAACAGTAGCAATAGCAGTAGCAGCAGCAGCAGCAGAAGCGGCGGCGGCAGCAGCAAAAAGAAAGCCAAAGCGACGTCAAATCATTGTCCATCGAGTTAGATGATAGATTATAGTTCACACAAAGGAGGGGTGGTGTGGTGTGTGGCTGACATGCGTATGTCAAAATCAAGTACAACGTAACAATATTAACGGTAAAGCAAATAGAAAAGCCAGAAAAACAAAATACAACTAAATAGATTGCTGCAAAGCAGCACAAGAGGCACAGCAAACTTAAAAAAAAAAAGAACTGAACAGCAACAACCACATTAGAAATTCTGGGCTGTGGCGTACAGGCACAGTGGGCCAAACTATTTAACGGAAAACGCCAGCAGCAGCAGCAGTTGACGGACAAAGAGAAGAAAGAATTTAAATAAAAAAATTACCCTCTCTACATACATGTGTATGTTGTATATGCACAAAGTCGCAACTAGTGATTCATTTATTTTCAAACACAATACCAGCTAAATAAACGTATTTCATTATCGTCTGCAATTAACAATTAAAATTTGTTGATTGACGACATCTTAAATATGCATATCAGTAGTGCATATTGTCGGAGGAGCCCGTCAGGTCAGCGATAACGATTAACACTCATCGATACGCATATTAAAAGCACACACAGCTAAATAATACAAATTATCTCAGTATACATACATATATACATATGAATATATGCATGTATGTATATCGAGCATGCCGTCGGTTGCCGCAGGCCTGTTCACTCGCACACACACACACACACATAGAGAGAGCACTCGCCGTCAAAGCATTTGGCTTGACAGAGAAAAAGAGAATGAGAGAGAAGAGACTGCACAAAGAGCATTTAAAATGCATTTGAAAACACAAGAACAGCTGCTAATGGATCACCAATACATGCACAATTTCGATTTGCACTCACACACAATCAATATATGCGTACATTTTTTTCAAGATCACATTAACTACATTTTCTTTTGTTTTTGCTTTTGTTCTTTCGTTAAATTTGGACACAGTTGATTTTTGAAGTTAAAATTTTATAACTCTTTCGACTTTGTACGGCTATAAATAATTATGCACACATATACATACACACAAATGAACATGTAGTGTCGCTGTGTGTTGTTTGCAAAAGTCTGAAGGTTTTAGTTGCGTTTTGTGTGTTGTTATTGTTGTTGGCATGTGCTGGGCTTGTGGTATTTTATGCATACATATATGTATATGTGTGCGCGTGTGTGTGTGTTTGTGCCATTGTGTGCATGTGATGTCGTATATAGAGACTCTAGAGGTGCACATAACAACAACAAAAACAGCGTCGCTTGCTATCATCGCTCTTTTATGTTGTTGTTGCTGTTATGGTTGCTTTTTGTTGCAAGTGGAACGTGATTATTTCAACGAGCGCAACGCTTTTTAGCACACACACACAGACATGCATAAGTCTAGTTGACGTGTGTGTGTGTTTTTTCTACAGCTTTGCTTTGATTTCTTTTGGTTTTTAGTTTTTTGCTTTTGTTTGTGGCTGTAATCGCGCTATCTGCGAAGGTTGTTCCCCACTATTTTTGTTGTTGTTGTTGTTGCTTGATTTTTAAGCAATTTTTTCGCTTTTCGTATTTTTTTTTGTTTTTTTTGTATTTTATTTGAGTTTTTTTGTTTCTGTCTTTTATTTTGAAATTTGATGGCAAATAACTTGATTACTATTAAATATCGGGCGATGATGCGATAATTGTGATCGACTTGTGCGCCGACTGTTATCGAATTTTTTATGCATATAAATGTGTCTGCATGTGTGTGTGTGTGTGTGTTGGCAAGTGCCTATTACTTTTTCTAGTTATTGTTGTTGTTGTATTTCATCTTTATATACGCCCTTCTTTCGAGACGGACAAACAATTTTCGTTGGCTCGCCTGCTGTTAGCTGGCATTTCTGTGCCTCTGTCTCTATATGTGTTTTTTTTTTCTTTTTTCTCTAGTTTGCTGCCTCCTCGCTTTGTTGTAGTTTGTGTCGTTTCTGTTTCTGTTGTGGACTGCGCTGCTCTGCTCTGCCCGATGTTGCTGTTGTTTAATGTCTCTTGAGTATCTTTGCTTTGCTTCGTTTTGTTTTGTTTGACTTTTGCTTTGCGATTGGCCTGAATGCAACCGAAAGAAATACTACGGTGAGCATTCACTATAATGAACGAAATAATTGAAGTGAAGTTAGTTGGCAACACCCCGCCAAACACACTAACTGCATTCCCCATCACATCATATTATATATATATATATATATTCTAGCAACACTTTTGTTCATAGCCAGTGCTTATTGTCTGTCTGCTGATACTGTTCTTGTTGCTGCAATAGAGTTAGTGTCTGCCCGTCTGTCTGTCTGTCTGTTTGTCTGTCTGTCTGCAGGAAGCGACAAGCTGACAAGCTGCGGTTGCCTAACCACATCCCCAATCTTCCATCCCCCACCAGCAGCACAGACGGAAATATCCTTATGCGCGTCAAGTTACAGCGTAAAATTAAAAAATATATATATATTTCTTACACATACACACACATAAATATATATATATATATATATATATATATATGTTTACGCGTAGACACGCGCTTAAAAGCTTAGCACGTATTATTTTGTCTTTGGTTATTTTGAAGCTATTGCTATATGTAACGCACTTGAACTATTGTGAATAATCGGAATCTTGCCGCCTGAAAAGGTTGTTGCACACCCACACACACAAATATATACGCACATCATTTATCAAAGGGCAATCGCGAATCGCGTGGGTTCTCCGCACAGTGCTGTTCATTTGGCTTGCATATTTTATTGGCTTGCTTTTTTTCTCCTCCTTTTTTTTTGCACATGAATTGGATGTATTACTGTGCTTTCCAGTATCTCTTAGTTTTTTTGTGTGACTTTTAAAACCATATTGAAATATGAAAATAATACATTTATAACAGTCAATGCAATTGAGGCAATACCAATGGTATGGTAACTGTAATCTTTTTATACCTTATGCACACATTCATCAAATATATTGCGTTGTTTTTAACATTAATTTTAACTACCCCCACCCACTTGTGCTAGTCATAGCTGTTTTTTATTCAATCTTTCCTCCAGCCTCACAAGTTGGCAACACTGGCACATTCGCATTCACACATCATATATATAAATACAAGCACGCTTGTCCGGGTGTGTGAGTGTAAGAAGAAGACATATACATGTATATGTAGATAGGTACGTTATTTATATTTATATTTGTGTTATTTTGTACTTACTTTGGCAAATTTTGTAGGTAACGCATTTGCTTCTCGCGTCGCAGTTCATCGGTGAGACGGCAATATGTGTTATTAATGCAAACGCTGCGTCGCAAATTCGATTCAGAGTCCTTGATGCGCTCCAGCTTGTGGGCGCACAACTGCAGGATGCGTTTCCGCTCCTCCCGCTGACGCAACTTTGGTGAGATCATTGGCACGCGCGACCGATGATGATGATAACCAATGGGCGGCGAGACGCGGGGCGGTCCAAACATGTCCGACTCATCATCACCGCTGCTGCTTTTGCCGTTGTTGTTGTTGTTCCCTGCATTTGTGTTCGTTGGCAAGGTCATTGTGCGTTGCGGTTGCTGTCTGTGTGTGCCTGCGCTTGTGTGTGTGTGTGTGTGAGCAAGAATTGTGTGTGCGTTTGATTGGTATGCAAAGCCTCTTCTTTTGTCGCCGAGTCTTTCAAGTCTCTCTTTCTCGCTCTGGTCTTCTCTTTTATAACTTTAAGCAACTCCTTCTGCTTATTCTTCTTCTTCCGCTTGCTTAGCTGCAATTGCTGATGCTGCTTCTTCTTGCCAATGCACACAACGCAAGGTAAACCACAAATCGTTCATACGTCGTTTGCTGAGCTGATTTGAACTTTTATTTTTATTTTCTGTTCTCACCACATTTAAATCTTGTAAGTAGTATTTCACAAAAATTTCACAGGAAGTAGCACTTTTATTATTTCTGCTGTGCGTGTGTGTGTATGTGTGTGTGTGTGTCTGCCTATGTGCGTGGGTCTGTCTGGCCGACAGGCAGGCAGCTTTATTCGCGAAACGCGCCCCGCTTGGTTTTGGGAGTGCGTACGCTGCTCTTCTTCTTCTTTACGTTTCGCTGCTGCTGCTTGATTGCGTGAGATTTCACTTTGCTTACTGCTTGCTGCTTGCTGCTTACTGTCCCGTTATGTTTCTTTACGTATGCCTGCAATCATTTATTTATTTATTTGCGCTCGCCTTCAAAATAATCCAGGACTTTTGAATTTGGCGCATATGAAAAAAAGCCACAACAACAAAAAAAAAAACCCAAAAAAATATATATTGTTTTTGTTTGTCTTTGTCTAGATAATTGTTCAGTTTTAGGCACACTACTACTAACTACTATTGACAAATTGCAATTAAAGTCGGCAGCCTTTTTTAGTTAGATTTTTTTAATATTATTTTTAACACGCGGCGCAGTCGGGCGGTGGGCAGTGCAAGTTGTGCAGTTGGAGGGTTGAGCTGAGCGGGGGGCGGTTGTTCGATGCACAACACAATAAGTCTTTTGCTAATTGCTTGTTTGTTTTGAATTTGTAAAGTGTGTTTTATTAATTTTTATTTTGAGATTATTAGTATAAGCGCCTGTTGAAGTTGGCGCGAGTGACAGTGAAAGAGAGCGGAACGTGTGTAAGTTGGGGAGCGCGTGGTGTTTTTATTTTTTTTTAATGTTTTGTTGTTGCTCCGTTACTTGTGTGTTACTAGACCGAACTTTGCCGCTGCCGCTGCTTGCACGTCCGCACAGTTCTCGCGTTCGATGTGAACTGAAATACTGAATGAATGAAGCGCACGGGCTTTGCCTGGCATCAGCAGCAAACGGCCGTTTTGTTTGCCTGACAGCGACTGCGGCGGCTGCTACGAAGACGTCGACGTTAACATTGGCAGCGCGCACAGATGTTCGACTAACTTCGGTTCGGTCTCTGCCCGGCACGTACAAACGGAAGTAGCAGCCAGCAGCAGCGAACCGTCGTCTAAGCTAAGCAGAGCGCTGCAGAGCAGAGCACAGAGTAGTAGAAGCGCCAGCCTAAAGAGCATGTAAAGAGCAAGCCTAAAGAGCGCATTGTACATTGTGTACGTGCGTGCTCCACTCTCCATATATACATATGCATATGTGTGAGTGCTGTTGATATGCAAGATTTTTGGCACTCTTTGAATGTGTCCGTGCGTGTATTTATGTATGTGTGGGGATTTTCTTAGCTTGTTTTGATGTTTGTCTGCTGTGCCATTTGTAACGGAAGTAAAGCGCAAACACACGCGCCGTCAGCTTCACAACTGAGTGAAGGGTGGGCGGACGGCGACGGACACCTCGCAGAAAAAAAAAGAACAATAATAATGAGAGAGTCTCGTTGTCTCTGCTTGTCGCTGCTGCTCTGGCGGCTTGGCACGCGCTGTGGTCGGAGTCAGCAGTCGCTGCGACCAATGAGCATAAATTTTGTAGTTTTCTCTTGTGAACGTACAAGCACATATATATGTATATATGTGTGTGCAGCATGTAGTATTTTGTATTTATGTTATTTTTTTTTGTTTTCTGGTTGGCTTTTATTATGTAAAAAATAACTGGCCTTTGGCGACAACGCCACACGCCGTTAGTGGCCACATCTGATATGTTGCCGCTGCCTCATTATCACCAAAATTGGTTTTGAGTTTAACTTGGACAAATTCGCTCAGATTTGTATATGACATGTATATTTTTTATCAGCTGATAATCTCATAAAGATAAAAAAAAACACCCCACCCCCGAGTTCTCTTATGGATCAACACAAATTTGGCTCTCTTCGACGCTAGCGACACTGTATCGCGCGCGTGTGTGTGTGCACTTAAGGTCAATTTTGGTACACTCTTATTGTTTCAGAGACAGGCTACCAATGAAGTTCAAAAGAGAGCCGTTTGTTCATCATAATTATTATTATATTTGCTGTTGTTCTTTTTTTTGTTATTAAATACCACTGGGCTGGTTCCCAATTTGGTGAAAAGTGGAGGGAACAAAAATCTAGCGAGAAACAATGCAAAATAATATTTTCTTGCTTAACGTCATGACTCAAATGCTTACACACAATTTAACTGTGAATTTGGCATGAAGCGAAGCAGAGTGGGAAGAAGAAAAATAACGATTTGCTGGAAGCGTAACATAAATTTTATTTGAGTAAATTCCAAAATACTACAAACAACAACAGTCAACTGATATGCTTATTGACTTAACCTAGAAGATTTTCCTTTTGCGAGAACTAACCTCATTTCGCTATTTAATTTAATGACGAGCTGAGGACTGAACAATAAATATGGTGATTGTTTTTTATTTTCCTTGACCTTGCATGCGTGTGTACTTATTTTCTACGTGTGTATATTTTTGTGTGTGTGTAGCCTCAGATTTCGACTTGCACATATACAAGCTTACACAGATGCATACATGCATATATATACATATACGCATACATACAGATATGAGTATGCACATTATAGCTGTTTATTTGCCAAAGTAATCATCACAAAATGCCGCCAACTTATTCGCATTCAGTTCAATGTCACACAGACTCACACACATTTATTAAGTTTGCATGTTTATGTATCCTTTGGATTGCATTGACCTTTTGTGGCCTTCGGAAACCGCCCCTGACCCCATTTGCCTTACATCAGCGCTTTTCCCCACTTTTTGTCTATCCCTCCCTCTCTCAATCACTGTTTTCGATATGCAGGTACATATGTATGCTTGTGTGTGTGGGTACAGCGACATGTATTCTTCAAGATAAATTAAAATTACGTAATTAAGCAAGTCTAACAATTAAGTATTTATTGCTTTAAATTTGCTGCACGATAAGCAAAGCCTTAAACACCCACCCCCTCCACAAAAACACAAAATACAAAAACATTGCTGACGCACAAAGAGCTGCCAGAGACAGCGACGCCGACGACGACGCAGACGACAGCGACTACCTGCGGCGGCTGAGCTAAAAGAAATCACCGCGCTTTATTTCAAGATGGTGTTTCGTTTTGCTGCTGGTGCTCCTTCGTCTTCTTCTTCTGATGATGATGTTACTGTTATTGTTGTTGCTGCGTTCGTTCTTTGGTGCCTGTTTAGCGGGCGCGGAATGGGCGGCGCTGCATGTTTTGGCTTTGACAACTACATACACATTCAAACATACATACAGACATACATACAGAAAGACGTAGCGACTTTGTCGATTCGCAGCCGTAAATTTCAGCAACACAAATAACAACAGCAAAAACAACCGAAACGAAAACGAAAACTGCCCTCTGCCCAAGTAACCAAAAACAAAACCAACACAAATATACACACACAGTCACATGCAGCAGCAGCAGCCGTACTCGCGACGTCTGCATTCAGACAATCCAGCAAAGAGTCGCGATAAAGCCAAACAAAAGCACAAATCTCAAAGGTGGACGGACAAGTAGAAGTTGAGTTGATACCAATGCATTCATATGTGTGTATGCGTATATGCATGTGTATCGCATCAATGGCAACAACAACAATTTAATTATCAATAACATATTTGAGTTTCGTTTGTCCATTGCTCACCGCACCACCACCGCTTGCACACTTTGGCTGTGTTGCGTGTTGGCTCTTTTTTTTTTTTAGCGTACGCTCTCTTTTGCTGCTTGCGGTGCTCTTAGCATTTGCAAAAGCATCAGCAACGTTCCACGCAGACACAGTGGGCCTGGACAGCTTTTGCATATTTGTCAGTCATCATTGTTAATATCGCTTAAAATATTTCTTTAGTAGCTCGGTCCTTAATCGAACAGATTAACAGATTATATTTATTACATGTGACTTGCAAAAACTGCAAATCATAATCAACATAATGTAGGAACCACTGTTACATACAATTTTCCAAACAAATTAAAATTAATGCCCTTAACTGCACTCTTTTGCACTCTAACTGAGCAGCAATAAAATAGTTGAAGAAATATACATAACAAACTCATGCATACGTTTCCTTCACACACACGGACACACACACATACAGATGTAACACAAATAGTCGGTCGGATCATTAACATTCCATACCAAATCAGTCCCACTGTGCGCCGTGTGAATGAACGTATAAAAAGTGAGAGCGCATCGACGTCGAAGTCGACGTCGTCGTCGCGCTCATAAACGAAAATCAATGACTCCCAATGCTCGCCGCCGTCGACAATGGAGCGATTCCCCAAACCTCTCGTTCCCCCTCGTTCTATAATCTTGTTGCTGCTGTTGTTATAACTATTTGTTGCTGTGGCTGCGATGGCTTCTTCCTTCGCTCATTTGATCTTCTTGTTGTGTTGGTGGCCAAAGCAGCGCAGTGATAAATGCGTCAGCGTCAGTGGTTTTTGACTGTGGCGCATATACATATATATATATATTTTTATGTGTGTTTGTGTTGTCCTGTTTTCGTTTTTTCTGTTGATAGTGTGCATAAAAATGAGTTGCGTTTGGAGTATTGTTGAATTGCCTCTAAATATTAAAAGTTTATGTAATACACACACATACACACATATAGGCGCAGACGACAGGCAAGATTTCGTTATTTATTTTATAACACTGCTGCCTTTGTCGGTGCTTTTTACTGTGTGCCCTTCACAAAATGCTGCTGTTGTTGCTTTTTGTATGTTTGCCTACATAAGTATGTACATAATAGTGTATTCGTGTTTAAATATATGTGTAAATATGTGTGGATATAAATTTCGGTCATGTTTGCAATATGTACAGAATCTATTGCAAAGCAGCAGGCAAAAGGGTAACGGTAACGGTATTGCGACCAACAGACCGGCGAAAGTATGCTTCCCATGCTCCCGCTCTTTTCTTTTTTTTCCTAATCTCTCTTGCTTACTGTTTGTGTGTGTGTGTGTCAGTGTCAGTCGTTCTCTTCGCTTGGCACTCTTTATGCTAACACACACATAAAGCTAGAGAGAGCATAACAGGCAGCAAAGGGACACGGACAGCTGACTAAGTTTGTAATTAATTGCGGCCTTGCCAAACATGCACACACACAAACAAGCACTCATACCATTCATCCCCCTCTCACAACACCTCTGTTGAGACGATTACTCGTCTTTGCTGTCTACTGGCTGCTACTGCAACTGTTATGATTTTAATTTTCTCCCAGGGCCCAACATGGCGCACTGGTTACATTTACTGTTGTATGTTAGCTTACGTATCGATGGTTCAATAATAAGTCAAAGCAAAGCTGGCTTAAGAGCAACCCCAAAGAGCGCGGCGTGATCATCGGACTAATTGATTGTGTTAAAAATTTTTATTGAAAAAAGCACATGACATATACAAATAATATGTTCCTAAATAGCCTTCTCTTCTATTATCTTTTATTTCCCGCTTGCTGCTAAAATTAAATGAATCTTTACAATATTTAGCATAATTGCTTGCTGCATTTTAAGCGACAGTCGCACGCTGCTTGCTTTTCTTTGCTACACCCACCTTTGCTGCTTCTTCCATTTTGTGTGTCTCACTTCGACCCCCAGAAAAAAACAGCACTGCTGCTGGTGCATATGCTTCAGCTGTCTGCTCTGCCTGCCTGTCTGTATACATGTGTGTGTGTGTGCATGTCTGTTTTGTTCATGCTATGCCTCGTTTGCTGCCGACAGCGACTGATGCTGCTGCTGCTCACCTCTCACTCAACTTATCGCATAATCGCAACGCATTGTCAAGACTGAGACTGACTGTGTCGGTCCCTCTCTCTCACTCTATATATATATATTTGTCTCTCTCTCTACATACGTACATAATTGCCATTGCCGTTGCTGCTGCTGCTGTTGTTGTTGTTGTTGTTGGTGGTGGTGGTGGTGGTGTTGATAGTGCTGCCACTGCACCAGCAGCACTGCAGTCTGCAACAATGCTCATATTCATTTTTGCTTTAGCACGTTTTGATTTTAATTTGTTTTACACTAAACGTTAAACGTTAAAGAACAGCGCCGAGTAAACTCTTTTGTTTTTTTTAATACGAGGCATAAGGCATAAACTTATTTCGTAATCTTAATAAGCCCAGATGTCATCGGCTGTGAATAAGTACATATGTATATATGTACACATACATGTGCCTACTTATTCTTACTTACTCTTCTTAACTCTTAATTATATTCTTCTCAGTGGTGTGTGTGTTTTTACATACTTTGCTTTGCTTGCTAATCATCCATTTTGTTTTATTCGATTTCATTTTATTCCACATTGTGTGCTGTTTGCTCCAATTGATTCTCAAGTTTGCTTGCGACAATTTCGTATCATTCCGGAATCACGCACACATCTAAGCATACGTATGTGTGTGTGTGTGTGTGTGTGTGCGTGTGTGCATATGTCTAAATGATTTTCATTTCCATTTATTGTGTGATTGCTTTTAGTGGCGCTACCTCCGTTTGCTATTTGCCGTTACTCTGTTGCGCTGACTTTGCAGTCGCCGCTACTGTTATTATAATTTGTCTGTTTGCCGTTTGCGTAGCTTAAACCTGTTGGCTCTAGTCGTAGCTGTTGTAGTTGTTGCTCTTCTCACCGTAATGTATGCATGTGTGTGTGTGAATAATTTTAAAATCCTGCACGCACACACACTCACACACACACACAAATAAGCAAAGTATGTCATTACTCAGCGGGGATTCTAGAAAGCAATGCGATTGTAATATTTTTAGTGACGATTCTTGCGCAAGCATTATCTTTATATATGTATTTAACTCTTATAGTACAGCATATCGCGCAAATCCACTGTAAAATTTGTTTCTTTTGGTGACATGTCGTTTTGTATAATCGACTGGAATACTTCTTACGATAAATACGTCAAACTTCCTACTATTTTTTTTCTTCTGCTCAATTTTAATAATCAATAAATAATAGAAAAAAGGTATGAATGAAAAAACTTTTGATTTTTATTATCTTATCATAGAAGTGAAAATAAATATTATATATATATTTATTTGTTTCTTTGCCTGAAGATAGCAGACAGTCAAATTGTTTTGCACATAAGTTGCAAAAAATTAAAAAACAAATTTTAGGATTACCAATTACATAAATCAATTTGAAGGACTTCTTCAGAGTTTTACAAATGTTCTTAAGTCCTCGAAATATTTAGTAAGTGCAAAATAAGCTGGTAGAACATCCAGAGAAAACTTTACTATTATTCCACTACTTTTATAATTATAAAATATAATATCTATATTATAAAAATTAAGATATTTAATTTATGTTTCTTTATAAATTTTAAAGCAATGCCAATGTTTTATGATTACCTATCTTTAATATTGATTGTGTATAAAACAAAAGTTTCTCATTGTTGAACTATATTAAAGATATATTTTTTTTAACAACAAATCAACAGCTGTACTTTACCGTCCAGGTGTGTATATATGGGCGAAAGTTGATTGTCTTTAGCACAGCATACTTATTGGGGCTCATGGGGCGACCGTAAATAGCATAAAAACATATCGTTTCTGCCTACGTTATTTACTAAAACAACAACAACATCAGTCGATATGAAAGAAGAGAGAATGACAGACATGTACACACAGCCACACAGAGATAAATAGCCCTGTCTGTGATTTGCAAATACTCCCCCTCTCTTTATACACATTCATACACTTGAACATATAAATAGATTTCTATGTGTGTGTATGTGTATGTGTATTCATATCATTGGTAATTTAGCGGCGCAATTGATAAGCACTTGTGACGTCATGGCAGGTGAAGTTTGTTCGTGTGAATGTGTATGTGTATATTTATGTGTATGTGGTATACTTGTGGGTATCCCAATGGATTAAAAGCCAAACCATAAACCAGTTCCATCACGCACATGGGCAGGCAAGCGTTGCCAGGCATTAAAATTAACTTAACTTTTGTTACAGCTTAAGTCCAAGTTACACAAAAACACACACGCATTCAAGACTTGCTCAATGGAGCAAAGACAAATTGATTTAATTACATTTCAAATATGTTAACAAGCTACAACAACAACAAAAGCAGCTACAACTGTAGCGATAACAAACGAAAAATGCACACGAAATGAGATTTCCGAAAATCATAAACATAGAGGAGACCGCAACAAGAAGCAATGCTGACGCTAACGCTAGCGACAGCGACGTCGACAGCAACGTCGCAACGCCCATGCCGAGCGTCGACCTGTATTCGCGCGCGCTTTTTACGTTTGGTTTGTTTGCGGGCCTCTGGCAAACAAATACATTCGTGTGCGCGAGTGTGTGTGTGTGTGTATGTGTGCATACCTGCTTCAGACCGTGCCTACCAGTGTGCATGGTATGTATGCATGTATGTATGTGCCTGAATGCATATGTTGCCATTTAGCTTGGGCCACTGGGACTGACGTTTGTTTTTTGCCTGTTTTTGCTGCTGTTGTTGTTGTTGATGTGCGAGAGTGTGAAGCGGTTGCGGTAGCGGGAGCGATAGCGCCAAACAACGTCAACAGCTGGCGGCTGTCGGACAGGCCAAAGCCTCTTTATGACCATAAAAGCCATAAAAAGCAAGAAGAGCCAGTCAGCCAACAACAACCAAAATTGAACAGCTCCAACGCAAAGAGAGAATGAGTATGCCACTATACAAAGCGAGAGACAGAGAGAGAGAGAGAGAGAGAGAGCAGTGCAAAACCAGTGCAGCTAGAGCGAGAGCGAGAGCGTTGACAATTTTATTCGATTTGCTTTGTTGTTGTTGTTTGTGTTATTATTATACAAAGGGTTGTGGGTGAGTGAATTAAGTGTGGAAGAAGGGGAATAACGGACAAGGTTGTAAGCATGTGGCGTCGCTCGACGCTGACGTCGACTTCGTGCGTATGCTCTGAGTATAAATAAATATATGTTTGTGTGTGACCGTTTATGTTGAGCTTTTTGCTAGTTATTTTGGGTTTTTTTTTTATTGTCACTTGCGTGTGCTGCCATTAAACGTATTTAATTTAATAATTAAGTCGCTGATGTGTGCGCTCTTTAACGCTAATACATACAAATATACAAGCATGTTTATGTTGGGAAATAGTAAATGCAGCTCTGTAAATGCCAGCGCACAGTTAAAAAATAAAAAAGCACAAAGCAGGCTAAGCAAAAGGATTTTAAATAAACTGAAACTCAAAAATGCTGACTAAAGCAGCAAGCCATGACAATTACAAACATCCAGTTTTAAACTGTATTTTTGCAGTCTGTAAGCAAAATAGTTACAAGCAAGTCGTCAAAAAAAAAAAAAAAATATAAATTTTTATTTTCATTCGAGAAAAATAAAATTGAAATTTTTATTTTCATTCGAGAAAAATAAAATTGAAATTTGTATTTTCATTCGAGAAAAATAAAATTGAAATTTTAATTTTCTTTCGAGAACAAAAATCTTATTCCAAGGCGTTATTTAATTGCAAACGAACAAAATGAATATGGAAGAGGAGAAAATCTGTGAGGCCATCGAGAATCTGAGATTAGACGATGCTGCGAGAGGCAAGCGTAAGTTGATCATTTTCGGCACATTTAATCTACAAATTCTTCTGCCACAGCATCAGGGGCAGCAGCAGTAGAAGAGACCACAGGCCACGGAGAAAAGGGAGACAACGGTGGCAACTTGACCGAGCCCAATGTGGCCACAGCTGCTGAGGCAGTTGAAGATGCGGACGACTCAGAGATGTTGTCGGACCACAGATATGATGACCTTGAGTATCAATATTACTATTATATGTTCGACGTGGAGAAGGATCAGCTTATCAATCCGGATCACTTGTCAGATCAGTTGATTGTGACGGATAACATGCGTGCAATGCTCATCAATTGGATCAACGAGAAACATTTGAATTTAAATTTGGGGGCCGAGTCCTTCCATTGGAGCGTCTCCATCATCGATCGCTATCTGCAGGCGGTGAAGGACACCAAAACCGAGAACTTGGCGCTGCTCGGCATATCGGCGCTCTTCATAGCCACCAAATACGAGAAACCCTTTCCGCCGACCATGTCTCATCTTCTCCAAATGACGGATAACACCTACACGGTACACCAGTTGAAGAGCATGGAGTTTATCATACGTGTAGCGCTCGATAACTACTTTGGGCTCCCATTGTCCAACCGATTCCTGGAACACTACTTGAGCGTGGCCAACGCTGATAGGCAACAACATTCAATGGCCCAATACTTCCTCGAATTGGCCAGTCTGGACTATAATCTGGCCTGCTGTAAGCCCTCCCAGTTGGCGGCCGCTTCGGTGTTTCTCTCTCTGTATTTGATCCATTACAATGCTCGTGCTGAGATAGGCCTCGATGACAGCCTCTGGACACCGACGCTGGTGGAATGCTCGAGATGCACTGCAGGCCGATTGCACCCGATAATGCAACAGTTGGGAAAGTTGGCACACGATGCGCCCAATGCCCAATTGAACGCGGTTTTCAATAAGTATCAGTTGGGCAAGTTCCACAGAATCGCACTGAGCCCGGAGCTGTTTGGGCCACAAATCAAATGGATTATAAACAATAAGTAGAAGAGATTTCACATCCTTAATAAGACTGCAATTGTGTTATTCTCTTTAGGCCATCAACATTAACAAATAAGAATGTTTTAGTCGAGATCACTCGACATACACTGATATACACTGAACCCACCTGCTAAATATATTAAACTTCCATTGGCAAATTTCCCTTTAAAAGGCAATCAAAGGCACTGAAGAGTAAAAAATCCCTTACTAAAAACACGTGCATATATAAATACATGCAGACATACATACATACAGACATACATACAGACATACATACAGACATACAGACATACATACATACAGACATACATACAGACATACATACAGACATACATACATACAGACATATATATAAATACACACATACATGCATACATACATACATACATACACACATACATACATACATACATACACACATACATACATACATACTCACATACATACATGCATACATACACACACACACACACACATACATACATACATACACACATACATACATACATACACACATACATACATACAGACATACATACATACAGACATATATATAAATACACACATACATACATACACACATACATACATACAAACATACATACATGCACACATACATACATACACACATACATACACACATACATACATACATGCACGCAATTGTAGGTAACGGGATTATGCGGAGTGCACACAAAAACATATTTACGCTCGTATGGATTATCATGCCATCTCTTTCTTACAGATGCGCTCGCATATTTATGCATACAGAAAGTGCTTGCGGCTGCTGGTATAAATGGGATCAATATGAGAATATATATTTTTCGATCTGAAATTTGGGAAGTTGATTTATAATATGCATATGTATATTCTGTATTAATAATGGCTATGTCGACTCGTCTGTTGATTCTGATCAAGAATATATGTATATAGATTTTCCTGCCTGTATGTGTGTAGCATGTGCACAAAACCTTTATACCCATTTTTAAAATGAGTAATATTTATGACAATATATAGGCGATTTGTTGTCAACTGTTGTTAACTGGGGCACAATTAGTTGGCCAAGATGATGCATAGATAACAACCAATTCATTGTCGTGCATTGGCCCAAATACCGCTAAAAAGCTTTTAAATAAGTATTACCCTGAAGCGAGCATTTTATCAAGGGGCTAATGCCCGAAATATCGTTGAAGTTGTTTCTGTTTGTCTTTTTGTATTTGTTTTTTCATTATTTTTTATTTGGTTTTTGTTTGTTTTGTTAGTTGTTTTTTTTTTGGCACAAATGTGACATTGATATAAATGCTGAGTCAAATGTTGAGAGAGAGAGATCTGATGCTAAGCGATTACCGATTACCGATTACCGATTATCAATTACCGATTAGCATAGGGCAACTGCATATAAATGGTTTAATGCAGCCAAATTGCCGGATCATTTCTCGAGCACATTACAGCAACACTTTTCGATTGGACCCGCAGCAACAACCACAACAACAATCATGTCATGTTTGCAAGTATATACAAAACAATAACAACACGCATAAACAAGCAAGCACCTACAAACGAACACACACACAAAATCACCCACAACAATTTTTTACGCTTTTTACGGTTACACGTGCGTGCATCGTCCTCGTCATTAGCCTAGTATTGCCTACCACTCAGCCCAGTCCCCACCCCTTATAGATACTCTAGCATAAAATCATCAACACTCGACAAACCGAAACAGAGCACAACGTTTGCCAGCCACACTATTTTATGGTCTCTCTGTCTCTACCTCTCTCTGTGTTTCTCTTTAGCGTGCGTTCGCTCAGCTGCAGCTCTCTCACTACACATTGTCACGAGAGCGTTGACAATTTTATTCGATTTGCTTTGTTGTTGTTGTTGTTATACAAAGGGTTGTTGGTGAAGGAATTAAGTGTGGAAGAGGGAATAACGGACAAGGTTGTATGCATGTGGCGTCGCCCGACGTCGACGTCGACTTCGTGCAAATGCCCTGCGTATGAATAAATATATGTTTGTGTGTGACCGTTTATGTCGAGCTTTTTGCTAGTTATTTTGGGTTTTTTTTTTATTGTCACTTGCGTGTGCTGCCATTTAGCGTATTTAATTTAATAATTAAGTCGCTGATGTGTGCGCTCTTTAACGCTAATACATACAAACATACAAGCATGTTTATGTTGGGAAATAGTAAATGCAGCTCTGTAAATGCCAGCGCACAGTTAAAAAATAAAAAAGCACAAAGCAGGCTAAGCAAAAGGATTTTAAATAAACTCAAACTCAAAAATGCTGACTAAAGCAGCAAGCCATGACAATTACAAACATCCAGTTTTAAACTGTATTTTTGCAGTCTGTAAGCAAAATAGTTACAAGCAAGTCGTCAAAAAAAAAAAAAAAAATAGAAATTTTTATTTTTATTTGAGAAAAATAAAATTTAAATTTTTTTTCATTCGAGAAAAATAAAATTTAAATTTAAATTTTCATTCGAGAAAAATAAAATTGAAATTTTTATTTTCATTCGAGAAAAATAAAATTTAAATTTAAATTTTCATTCGAGAAAAATAAAATTGAAATTTTTATTTTCATTCGAGAAAAATAAAATTTAAAATTTTTATTTTCATTCGAGAAAAACAAAATTGAAATTTTTATTTTCATTCGAGAAAATTAAATTGAAATTTTTATTTTCATTCGAGAAAAATAAAATTGAAATTTTTATTTTCATTCGAGAAAAATAAAATTGAAATTTTTATTTTCATTCCAGAACAAAAATCTTATTCCAAGGCGTTATTTAATTGCAAACGAACAAAATGAATATGGAAGAGGAGAAAATCTGTGAGGCCATCGAGAATCTGAGATTCGACGATGCTGCGAGAGGCAAGCGTAAGTTGATCATTTTCGGCACATTTCATCTACAAATTCTTCTGCCACAGCATCAGGAGCAGCAGCAGTAGAAGACACCACAGGCCACGGAGAAAAGGGAGGCAACGGTGGCAACTTGACCGAGCCCAATGTGGCCACAGCTGCTGAGGCAGTTGAAGATGCGGACGACTCAGAGATGTTGTCGGACCACAGATATGATGACCTTGAGTATCAATATTACTATTATATGTTCGACGTGGAGAAGGATCAGCTTATCAATCCGGATCACTTGTCAGATCAGTTGATTGTGACGGATAACATGCGTGCAATGCTCATCAATTGGATCAACGAGAAACATTTGAATTTAAATTTGGGGGCCGAGTCCTTCCATTGGAGCGTCTCCATCATCGATCGCTATCTGCAGGCGGTGAAGGACACCAAAACCGAGAACTTGGCGCTGCTCGGCATATCGGCGCTCTTCATAGCCACCAAATACGAGAAACCCTTTCCGCCGACCATGTCTCATCTTCTCCAAATGACGGATAACACCTACACGGTACACCAGTTGAAGAGCATGGAGTTTATCATACGTGTAGCGCTCGATAACTACTTTGGGCTCCCATTGTCCAACCGATTCCTGGAACACTACTTGAGCGTGGCCAACGCTGATAGGCAACAACATTCAATGGCCCAATACTTCCTCGAATTGGCCAGACTGGACTATAATCTGGCCTGCTGTAAGCCCTCCCAGTTGGCGGCCGCTTCGGTGTTTCTCTCGATGCATTTGATCCATTGCAATGCTCGTGCTGAGATAGGCCTCGATGACAGCCTCTGGACACCGACGCTGGAGGAATGCTCGAGATGCACTGCAGGCCGATTGCACCCGATAATGCAACAAATGGCAAAGTTGGCACACGATGCGCCCAATGCCCAATTGAACGCGATTTTCAATAAGTATCAGTTGGGCAAGTTCCACAGTATCGCACTGAGCCCGGAGCTGTTTGGGCCACAAATCAAATGGATTATAAACAATAAGTAGAAGAGATTTCACATCCTTAATAAGACTGCAATTGTGTTATTCTCTTTAGGCCATCAACATTAACAAATAAGAATGTTTTAGTCGAGATCACTCGACATACACTGATATACACTGAACCCACCTGCTAAATATATTAAACTTCCATTGGCAAATTTCCCTTTAAAAGGCAATCAAAGGCACTGAAGAGTAAAAAATACCTAACTAAAAACACGTGCATATATAAATACATGCAGACATACATACATACATACATACACACATACATACATACATACACACATACATACATACATACACACATACACACACACATACATACATACACACATACATACATACATACATACATACACACACACACACATACATACATACATACACACATACATATATGCACGCAATTGTAGGTAACGGGATTATGCGGAGTGCACACAAAAACATATTTACGCTCGTATGGATTATCATGCCATCTCTTTCTTACAGATGCGCTCGCATATTTATGCATACAGAAAGTGCTTGCGGCTGCTGGTATAAATGGGATCAATATGAGAATATATATTTTTCGATCTGAAATTTGGGAAGTTGATTTATAATATGCATATGTATATTCTGTATTAATAATGGCTATGTCGACTCGTCTGTTGATTCTGATCAAGAATATATGTATATAGATTTTCCTGCCTGTATGTGTGTAGCATGTGCACAAAACCTTTATACCCATTTTTAAAATGAGTAATATTTATGACAATATATAGGCGATTTGTTGTCAACTGTTGTTAACTGGGGCACAATTAGTTGGCCAAGATGATGCATAGATAACAACCAATTCATTGTCGTGCATTGGCCCAAATACCGCTAAAAAGCTTTTAAATAAGTATTACCCTGAAGCGAGCATTTTATCAAGGGGCTAATGCCCGAAATATCGTTGAAGTTGTTTCTGTTTGTCTTTTTGTATTTGTTTTTTCATTATTTTTTATTTGGTTTTTGTTTGTTGTGTTAGTTGTTTTTTTTTTGGCACAAATGTGACATTGATATAAATGCTGAGTCAAATGTTGAGAGAGAGAGATCTGATGCTAAGCGATTACCGATTACCGATTATCAATTACCGATTAGCATAGGGCAACTGCATATAAATGGTTTAATGCAGCCAAATTGCCGGATCATTTCTCGAGCACATTACAGCAACACTTTTCCATTGGACCCGCAGCAACAACCACAACAACAATCATGTCATGTTTGCAAGTATATACAAAACAATAACAACACGCATAAACAAGCAAGCACCTACAAACGAACACACACACAAAATCACCCATAACAATTTTTTTACGCTTTTTACGGTTACACGTGCGTGCATCGTCCTCGTCATTAGCCTAGTATTGCCTACCACTCAGCCCAGTCCCCACCCCTTATAGATACTCTAGCATAAAATCATCAACACTCGACAAACCGAAACAGAGCACAACGTTTGCCAGCCACACTATTTTATGGTCTCTCTGTCTCTACCTCTCTCTGTGTTTCTCTTTAGCGTGCGTTCGCTCAGCTGCAGCTCTCTCACTACACATTGTCACGAGAGCGTTGACAATTTTATTCGATTTGCTTTGTTGTTGTTGTTGTTATACAAAGGGTTGTTGGTGAAGGAATTAAGTGTGGAAGAGGGAATAACGGACAAGGTTGTATGCATGTGGCGTCGCCCGACGTCGACGTCGACGTCGACTTCGTGCGAATGCCCTGCGTATGAATAAATATATGTTTGTGTGTGACCGTTTATGTCGAGCTTTTTGCTAGTTATTTTGGGTTTTTTTTTTATTGTCACTTGCGTGTGCTGCCATTTAGCGTATTTAATTTAATAATTAAGTCGCTGATGTGTGCGCTCTTTAACGCTAATACATACAAACATACAAGCATGTTTATGTTGGGAAATAGTAAATGCAGCTCTGTAAATGCCAGCGCACAGTTAAAAAATAAAAAAGCACAAAGCAGGCTAAGCAAAAGGATTTTAAATAAACTCAAACTCAAAAATGCTGACTAAAGCAGCAAGCCATGACAATTACAAACATCCAGTTTTAAACTGTATTTTTGCAGTCTGTAAGCAAAATAGTTACAAGCAAGTCGTCAAAAAAAAAAAAAAAAAATAAACTTTTATTTTTATTTGAGAAAAATAAAATTTAAATTTTTTTTCATTCGAGAAAAATAAAATTTAAATTTAAATTTTCATTCGAGAAAAATAAAATTTAAATTTAAATTTTCATTCGAGAAAAATAAAATTTAAATTTTTATTTTCATTCGAGAAAAATAAAATTTAAATTTTTATTTTCATTCGATAAAAATAAAATTGAAATTTTTATTTTCATTCGAGAAAAATAAAATTTAAATTTTTATTTTCATTCGAGAAAAATAAAATTGAAATTTTTATTTTCATTCCAGAACAAAAATCATATTCCAAGGCGTTATTTAATTGCAAACGAACAAAATGAATATAAAAGAGGAGAAAATCTGTGAGGCCATCGAGAATCAGGAATTCGAAGATGCTGCGAGAGGCAAGCGTAAGTTGATCATTTTCGGCACATTTCATCTACAAATTCTTCTGCCACAGCATCAGGAGCAGCAGCAGTAGAAGAGACCACAGGCCACGGAGAAAAGGGAGGCAACGGTGGCAACTTGACCGAGCCCAATGTGGCCACAGCTGCTGAGGCATTTGAAGATGCGGACGACTTAGAGATGTTGTCGGACCACAGTAATGATGACCTTGAGTATCAATTGAATGATATGTTCGAATTGGAGGAGAAGCAGCTTATCAATCCGGATCACTTGTCAGATCAGTTGTTTGTGACGGATAAGATGCGTGCAATTCTCATCGATTGGGTCAACAACACAAATTGGAATTTCGGTTTGCAGGACGAGTCCTTTCTTTTGAGCGTCTCCATCATCGATCGCTATCTGCAGGCGGTGAAGGACACCAAAACCGAGAACTTGAAGCTGCTCGGCATATCGGCGCTCTTCATAGCCTCCAAAGTCGTGGAACCCCTTGAGCTGACCATGTCTCAACTTGTCCAAGCTACGGATAACACCTACACGGTATACCAGTTGAAGAGCATGGAGTTTCTCATACGTGCGGCGCTCGATAACTATTTGGGGGTCCCATTGTCCATCCGATTCATGGATCGCTACTGGATCGAGGCCGACACTGATGGGCAACAACATTCAATGGCCCAATACTTCCTGGAATTGGCCAGTCTGGACTATAATCTGGCCTGCTGTAAGCCCTCCCAGTTGGCGGCCGCTTCGTTGTTTCTCTCGATGCATTTGATCCATAACAATGCTCGTGCTGAGATAGGCCTCGATGACAGCCTCTGGACACCGACGCTGGAGGAATGCTCGAGATGCACTGCAGCCCGATTGCACCCGATAATGCAACAAATGGCAAAGTTGGCACACGATGCGCCCAATGCCCAATTGAACGCGGTTTTCAATAAGTATATATGGTACAAGTTGTACAGTATCGCACTGAGCCCGGAGCTGTTTGGGCCACAAATCAAATGGATTATAAACAATAAGTAGAAGAGATTTCACATCCTTAATAAGACTGCAATTGTGTTATTCTCTTTAGGCCATCAACATTAACAAATAAGAATGTTTTAGTCGAGATCACTCGACATACACTGATATACACTGAACCCACCTGCTAAATATATTAAACTTCCATTGGCAAATTTCCCTTTAAAAGGCAATCAAAGGCACTGAAGAGTAAAAAATCCCTTACTAAAAACACGTGCATATATAAATACATGCAGACATACATACATACAGACATACATACAGACATACATACAGACATACATACAGACATACATACAGACATACATACAGACATACATACATACAGACATACATACAATACACACATACATACATACACACATACATACATACATACATACACACATACATACATACATACATACATACATACATACACACATACATACATACATACATACATAAATACATACATACATACATACATACATAAATACATGCAGACATACAGACATACAGCCATACATACAGACATACATACACACATACATACATACATACAGACATATATATAAATACACACATACATACACACACACATACATACACACATACATACATACACACATACATACACACATACATACATACACACATACATACATACATACGTACATACATGCACGCAATTGTAGGTAACGGGATTATGCGGAGTGCACACAAAAACATATTTACGCTCGTATGGATTATCATGCCATCTCTTTCTTACAGATGCGCTCGCATATTTATGCATACAGAAAGTGCTTGCGGCTGCTGGTATAAATGGGATCAATATGAGAATATATATTTTTCGATCTGAAATTTGGGAAGTTGATTTATAATATGCATATGTATATTCTGTATTAATAATGGCTATGTCGACTCGTCTGTTGATTCTGATCAAGAATATATGTATATAGATTTTCCTGCCTGTATGTGTGTAGCATGTGCACAAAACCTTTATACCCATTTTTAAAATGAGTAATATTTATGACAATATATAGGCGATTTGTTGTCAACTGTTGTTAACTGGGGCACAATTAGTTGGCCAAGATGATGCATAGATAACAACCAATTCATTGTCGTGCATTGGCCCAAATACCGCTAAAAAGCTTTTAAATAAGTATTACCCTGAAGCGAGCATTTTATCAAGGGGCTAATGCCCGAAATATCGTTGAAGTTGTTTCTGTTTGTCTTTTTGTATTTGTTTTTTCATTATTTTTTATTTGGTTTTTGTTTGTTGTGTTAGTTGTTTTTTTTTTGGCACAAATGTGACATTGATATAAATGCTGAGTCAAATGTTGAGAGAGAGAGATCTGATGCTAAGCGATTACCGATTACCGATTATCAATTACCGATTAGCATAGGGCAACTGCATATAAATGGTTTAATGCAGCCAAATTGCCGGATCATTTCTCGAGCACATTACAGCAACACTTTTCGATTGGACCCGCAGCAACAACCACAACAACAATCATGTCATGTTTGCAAGTATATACAAAACAATAACAACACGCATAAACAAGCAAGCACCTACAAACGAACACACACACAAAATCACCCACAACAATTTTTTACGCTTTTTACGGTTACACGTGCGTGCATCGTCCTCGTCATTAGCCTAGTATTGCCTACCACTCAGCCCAGTCCCCACCCCTTATAGATACTCTAGCATAAAATCATCAACACTCGACAAACCGAAACAGAGCACAACGTTTGCCAGCCACACTATTTTATGGTCTCTCTGTCTCTACCTCTCTCTGTGTTTCTCTTTAGCGTGCGTTCGCTCAGCTGCAGCTCTCTCACTACACATTGTCACGAGAGCGTTGACAATTTTATTCGATTTGCTTTGTTGTTGTTGTTGTTATACAAAGGGTTGTTGGTGAAGGAATTAAGTGTGGAAGAGGGAATAACGGACAAGGTTGTATGCATGTGGCGTCGCCCGACGTCGACGTCGACGTCGACTTCGTGCGAATGCCCTGCGTATGAATAAATATATGTTTGTGTGTGACCGTTTATGTCGAGCTTTTTGCTAGTTATTTTGGGTTTTTTTTTTATTGTCACTTGCGTGTGCTGCCATTTAGCGTATTTAATTTAATAATTAAGTCGCTGATGTGTGCGCTCTTTAACGCTAATACATACAAACATACAAGCATGTTTATGTTGGGAAATAGTAAATGCAGCTCTGTAAATGCCAGCGCACAGTTAAAAAATAAAAAAGCACAAAGCAGGCTAAGCAAAAGGATTTTAAATAAACTCAAACTCAAAAATGCTGACTAAAGCAGCAAGCCATGACAATTACAAACATCCAGTTTTAAACTGTATTTTTGCAGTCTGTAAGCAAAATAGTTACAAGCAAGTCGTCAAAAAAAAAAAAAAAAATAGAAATTTTTATTTTTATTTGAGAAAAATAAAATTTAAATTTTTTTTCATTCGAGAAAAATAAAATTTAAATTTAAATTTTCATTCGAGAAAAATAAAATTTTAATTTTTATTTTCATTCGAGAAAAATAAAATTTAAATTTTTATTTTCATTCGAGAAAAATAAAATTGAAATTTTTATTTTCATTCGAGAAAAATAAAATTGAAATTTTTATTTTCATTCGAGAAAAATAAAATTTAAATTTAAATTTTCATTCGAGAAAAATAAAATTTAAATTTTTATTTTCATTCGAGAAAAATAAAATTTAAATTTTTATTTTCATTCGAGAAAAATAAAATTGAAATTTTTATTTTCATTCGAGAAAAATAAAATTGAAATTTTTATTTTCATTCGAGAAAAATAAAATTGAAATTTTTATTTTCATTCGAGAAAAATAAAATTTAAATTTAAATTTTCATTCGAGAAAAATAAAATTTAAATTTTTATTTTCATTCGAGAAAATTAAATTGAAATTTTTATTTTCATTCGAGAAAAATAAAATTGAAATTTTTATTTTCATTCCAGAACAAAAATCTTATTCCAAGGCGTTATTTAATTGCAAACGAACAAAATGAATATAAAAGAGGAGAAAATCTGTGAGGCCATCGAGAATCTGAGATTCGACGATGCTGCGAGAGGCAAGCGTAAGTTGATCATTTTCGGCACATTTAATCTACAAATTCTTCTGCCACAGCATCAGGAGCAGCAGCAGTAGAAGAGACCACAGGCCACGGAGAAAAGGGAGGCAACGGTGGCAACTTGACCGAGCCCAATGTGGCCACAGCTGCTGAGGCAGTTGAAGATGCGGACGACTCAGAGATGTTGTCGGACCACAGATATGATGAGCTTGAGTATCAATATTACTATTATATGTTCGACGTGGAGAAGGATCAGCTTATCAATCCGGATCACTTGTCAGATCAGTTGATTGTGACGGATAACATGCGTGCAATGCTCATCAATTGGATCAACGAGAAACATTTGAATTTAAATTTGGGGGCCGAGTCCTTCCATTGGAGCGTCTTAATCATCGATCGCTATCTGCAGGCGGTGAAGGACACCAAAACCGAGAACTTGGCGCTGCTCGGCATATCGGCGCTCTTCATAGCCACCAAATACGAGAAACCCTTTCCGCCGACCATGTCTCATCTTCTCCAAATGACGGATAACACCTACACGGTACACCAGTTGAAGAGCATGGAGTTTATCATACGTGTAGCGCTCGATAACTACTTTGGGCTCCCATTGTCCAACCGATTCCTGGAACACTACTTGAGCGTGGCCAACGCTGATAGGCAACAACATTCAATGGCCCAATACTTCCTCGAATTGGCCAGACTGGACTATAATCTGGCCTGCTGTAAGCCCTCCCAGTTGGCGGCCGCTTCGGTGTTTCTCTCGATGCATTTGATCCATTGCAATGCTCGTGCTGAGATAGGCCTCGATGACAGCCTCTGGACACCGACGCTGGAGGAATGCTCGAGATGCACTGCAGGCCGATTGCACCCGATAATGCAACAAATGGCAAAGTTGGCACACGATGCGCCCAATGCCCAATTGAACGCGATTTTCAATAAGTATCAGTTGGGCAAGTTCCACAGTATCGCACTGAGCCCGGAGCTGTTTGGGCCACAAATCAAATGGATTATAAACAATAAGTAGAAGAGATTTCACATCCTTAATAAGACTGCAATTGTGTTATTCTCTTTAGGCCATCAACATTAACAAATAAGAATGTTTTAGTCGAGATCACTCGACATACACTGATATACACTGAACCCACCTGCTAAATATATTAAACTTCCATTGGCAAATTTCCCTTTAAAAGGCAATCAAAGGCACTGAAGAGTAAAAAATACCTAACTAAAAACACGTGCATATATAAATACATGCAGACATACAGACATACATACATACATACATACATACATACATATAGACATACACACATACATACATACATACATACATACGTACATACATGCACGCAATTGTAGGTAACGGGATTATGCGGAGTGCACACAAAAACATATTTACGCTCGTATGGATTATCATGCCATCTCTTTCTTACAGATGCGCTCGCATATTTATGCATACAGACAGTGCTTGCGGCTGCTGGTATAAATGGGATCAATATGAGAATATATATTTTTCGATCTGAAATTTGGGAAGTTGATTTATAATATGCATATGTATATTCTGTATTAATAATGGCTATGTCGACTCGTCTGTTGATTCTGATCAAGAATATATGTATATAGATTTTCCTGCCTGTATGTGTGTAGCATGTGCACAAAACCTTTATACCCATTTTTAAAATGAGTAATATTTATGACAATATATAGGCGATTTGTTGTCAACTGTTGTTAACTGGGGCACAATTAGTTGGCCAAGATGATGCATAGATAACAACCAATTCATTGTCGTGCATTGGCCCAAATACCGCTAAAAAGCTTTTAAATAAGTATTACCCTGAAGCGAGCATTTTATCAAGGGGCTAATGCCCGAAATATCGTTGAAGTTGTTTCTGTTTGTCTTTTTGTATTTGTTTTTTCATTATTTTTTATTTGGTTTTTGTTTGTTGTGTTAGTTGTTTTTTTTTTGGCACAAATGTGACATTGATATAAATGCTGAGTCAAATGTTGAGAGAGAGAGATCTGATGCTAAGCGATTACCGATTACCGATTATCAATTACCGATTAGCATAGGGCAACTGCATATAAATGGTTTAATGCAGCCAAATTGCCGGATCATTTCTCGAGCACATTACAGCAACACTTTTCCATTGGACCCGCAGCAACAACCACAACAACAATCATGTCATGTTTGCAAGTATATACAAAACAATAACAACACGCATAAACAAGCAAGCACCTACAAACGAACACACACACAAAATCACCCACAACAATTTTGTACGCTTTTTACGGTTACACGTGCGTGCATCGTCCTCGTCATTAGCCTAGTATTGCCTACCACTCAGCCCAGTCCCCACTCCTTATAGATACTCTAGCATAAAATCATCAACACTCGACAAACCGAAACAGAGCACAACGTTTGCCAGCCACACTATTTTATGGTCTCTCTGTCTCTACCTCTCTCTGTGTTTCTCTTTAGCGTGCGTTCGCTCAGCTGCGGCTCTCTCACTACACTTTACTACTACGTGTGTACTTCGATTTCGGTTTTGGCTTATCTTGCTGCGCTGCATTTTAAATACACTTTACTAAGCCAGCGACCCATCATCTGCTTGAGCACACTTATGCACTACTGACTTTACATGTACCAAGCTTATTTTAGAAATGACATGTTTTCAATGTTATTTAGAAGAGCTTTTTTCTGTTTTTAATATATATATGTGAGTGACTGCTGCTTGGTGATCAGTGAGTGTGTGTGCAATTCGGTCTTATGACATTAATAGTATATTTTACTGGTTTTTTTTTATTGCGGTTTTGCATTTAGAAATTGATGATGATGCCTCTTTGTGCTTGCGTGCGTGTGTGCGTATGTGTGTGTGGGAATGTTTTCCTTTTAAATTGAAAGTGTAACTCGAAATACGCCCGCCTGTGCGTGTGTGCGTATGTGTGCGCGTGTGTGTTTGCCCTAGTGTCCGCCCAGGCCGTGGCCAGTGGCGTGAAAAAAACATTTTATGGTCTTCTATTTAGCTTTTTGAGTGGCTTTAAAAATGCGTTTTTCGACTGATTTTTATTTTCCCCGTGTCGTGTCGTGCCGTGCCTCTTGCACGGGCGTACGAAGTCATATCAAGCATTCTTAACATATTTTCCGATTGATATCTTTGTTTGAGTAGAAAGGGCAGGTACGCTGTGCAAATGCTCTTGTCTAAATGCAAATGTATGTGTGTATTTCATTTGATTACATTTAATTTGGAGCTGTTTCTTGAGCTCTTGTTTAATGCATTTACAAACTTTAGTACCCTTGTTGTTATTGTTATTGCCATACGTGTCGTGTTAACTTTTATAATATCAACAACACAAAATAACATCAACAAATACAACAGCAGCCGCAACGTTGAGATGATCCAGAAAATGCCGGAAGTTAACGCCGCAGCCAATATGTACGTCAACGTCGCTGCGAGCGTCACTGTTGCGCTAAGTAGTAACGCTATCGCTCTCTGCTGTTGACGTTGACGTTGACAGCAGTCGTGCTGTGATGCTGATGCTGCTGCTGTTGATGATGACGGCGTCGTCACCTTCGGCGTTGTCGTCGACGTCGCTGTCAACGAAAGCGTTGACATTGCTTTTGTTGTTTTCGATTTTCGTTTGCGCTTGTTCTTATTGTTATTGTTATTCGTGTTTTTGTTGCTGCTACGAATAAGCAACAATTATGGTTGCAGCGCATTTCGAATTCAAATTCAAATTGAATATTTGTATATATTGGTTGGTGTTCATGTTGTTGTTTTCAATTTATTCAGTATTAAGCAACAGACGAAAACAAAACACGCGAACGCCACTCTTTTTGTTTATTGTACATATGAGCATCTGATGTATGTATGTATGTATGAACAATTTATCCATAAATAAATAATTTTTTTCGCATTGGAGCTGTCGACAGCGCGGATTTCAAGATGAACCAGACTTCAACTGATCCCCAATTGAAACCAAGATCAACTCAGTTAGCAAAAAGGTCATCGAATTACAGTCAGCTTATCTTAATACATACATAATTGAATCCCGGATGTAAATTGTTTCAGTATACGATGCACGTAGACATGGGCATATCCAGGTGGGTGGGCGGTGAAAGGGGGATAATAATATAATATATAATATCTTAATTATATGCTCTAAATAGTTTCGCAGATATATATAGAAAAGATAGTGCATAAATACATGAACACACACATACACATGAGCGACACATATACAATTATTATTTGCTTGTCTTCTTTGCATTTGGGTCAAAACCTGTTGACATAAAACATTTAACGCACAAATGGGTTAAAATGCTAAACACAATATCATCAAAATAAAACAACAACAACAAAAAAAAAAATCTAATAACATTAAGCAGCAAATAGGCGAAGAGTATGGCAACTACACAACACAACAACAACAAAAGCAATACAAGCAGCAGCAGCAACACGTACAAGAGAAATGAAACGAAACGAAAAAAAAACCCAAAGCGAAACAAAGAAGTGGAAAACAAATAAAAAAAAATTACCTCGGGCATGAAGAAGTTTAAATACTCTTGTAAGTCGATGTATGTACACAAAAACGCAAAAGAAATTGTTGCTATAAGAGTACATACACACACATAACTAACTGTACACACATACATGTGTCATACGTCAAACACTTAAAATTCATGCATACATAACATGCATGTAATACCCTTTACTCGCACGCATATCTACATGCATAGATACAACACATACACTTATAAGCTAACATAGTAAAAACAATAATAACAAAGCAAAACCGCTAAATTACAATAACAACAAAAACATCAGCAACTCATTCGTGTGACGATTATCTTGAAATGAGACCATAGCACACACGTACACACACATACACATGCGTACATTACAAACACAAACGCCAAGTTAAACGGCCGCGCGCGGAACAATAACGACGCCGACGTTAACGTAGATGCCAACAAGTCCCACAAGTCATTGCGCTGAGCAACAAGGGCGGAAGCAAGAGAAAACTAAAAGCCTAGCCAAAAGAGAACGAACGCACAATAAAGAGCTGAGTTAAAGCAACGACACCGCCGCGTTGACGCTGGCAGCAACGTCGAGGTCAGCGCACAAGCACACACACATATGCACATACAGAGAGACAGAAATACATAATACAAATGAGCGAACATTTTTCAGCCGCGTGGTGGACAGCCGAACGAGTGGACAGGGTACGGGATGAATCGCCATTTGAATTGGTGGATTGGGAGAAGTGCAGCCCCCCTCCCCCCTCACTGCTTCCCACGTGCTAACTTATGTTTTAGCTTCCATTTGATTATTATTTCGTGTTTTGTTTTCTTTTTGTGAATTTTGTGTATTTCCTGTACACGTTTTTTGTCTTACTATCGTCCTTAAGCTAAAGAGAGCGCCCTTCACTTGCCAGTGAATTTCAGCCAGTGTTGCCGTCTCTGGAAGCGTTTGCTTGTGTCTGTGTGTGTGTGTTTGTGCAATTATACTGGTTTATTGTGCATAGCCGACGGAGCCGACAATCAAATGTTGCTCTGTGTACAGTGTGTGTGTGTTTGTCTGTGTGAGTGTGTTTGCGAGTGCAACGATATTGCCTGAACCACTGCTGCTTCCTCTTTCCATGGCTATGTCATCACCTATTCGCCCTCTTCCCTCGACCCCATTGCCTCTTCACTCTTCTCTTGACGTCGTCTCTCTTTCTGTCGACCTCTCACTCCAGTTTACATGGATTTTGCACGCTTGCTCGCTCGCTCGTTCCGTCGTTCCTCCGTCGTTTTATTTTGGACATTTTTTGTGAGACGCTCCGTTGCTATTGGTATTGGTATTGGTATTGAGTTACTTTCTGTGCTAATCCCAAAACGAGACGAGACGAGTCGTTGCTGTTGTTACTGTTATTGTTGTTGTTGTTGTTGTTGTTGTTATTGTTGTTGTTGCTGTCTGTCACTCTTCGTCTTCTGTGTGGCGGCAGGTGAGGGCCAGAAAACTTTCTAAGGTTTCGCCGGAGTCGTTTGAAGTAATCATTGCCCATTTGGCTTCATAATTAATAATCTATCCATGTACACACACACACTCACACACATACACACATACACAAATAACATGCATACTGTGTGTTTGTGTAAGTGTCGCCAGGGAGAGGAGGCTGAACAAGCGGCGGCAAAATACAAATTGTGTTGGGTGTCCAACAATTAAGCATGGATTATGCTTAACAGAGATTTGTTTAGCGAAATGCTGCCAGATATATAAATGAAAATTGTATGTATGTATGCCGTAAGCACGAAATAACAATTTAAATGCCCTTAAAGTTAACAGCACAAATGCACATGCATATACATATATATATATATATATATAAATGTGTGTGTGTGAGTGTCTTTGTGTTTCTGTGTTGCTACTCGGATTTAATCATATTATTAATTTGCTACTGGAAATTGTGTTCATAAGCAGCGGTTTGTGGTTTCATTTTTAGCGGTTTCTCACGTTGTCAAATTACTTATCTTTCTTTGCATACAATTGCAATGTTTTACATGTTTAGTGATTAGACCGTGAAGCATTTAAAGTCAAAAAATCAACCATATACATACATACACAAATGTCAACAAACGTATATATTTTTGTATTTCTTGTGCAACTATTTCTTTTTTTGTTTGTAGCATTGACAACACTGGTGAGTAGCTATGCATGTATGTATGCATGTAGAAATATATAACTAATAAGCATTTATGTTGGCAACACTGGTGTGGAGGTAAGTATGTGTGTAAGTACACATACTAAGCTAATAAGCACATCTATACATACATACACATTGATATACATCAAATGCATCTTATACACATAAGTATAAGTATAAGTTACACAAGTTACGCATTTCTTTTACAACAATCAAGCAATGTGTCCCTTGCATATGCAGCTGTTGGTCACAGGTAGGCATAAGCACACACACACACAAACATACACACAAGCATGCATTCTCTTGCTCTCCTCTCATTCCGTTAATCATCAATGTGTTGTCAGCTGTTTGGCTGCTTATCAGCGACACTGCAAGATGTGACGTGACAATAAATTTGACAAGAACAACTGCACAAGTTTTTGTAGCTTCGATCAGACTTAGACAGACAGCACGATCCCCCAACTCGGTAGATAGTAGTCCCATCAAAGGAAAAGCAAAAAAGAAAACAAAAACAACGGCAGATAAATACGAAAAATACACGCAGGCAGACAACAACAGCTTAACAGCAGGGGAGAGCAACAGCAGCCAACAATAGCAGCAGCAGCAGCAGCATCGCCTGCATCGGCAGCGCTGTCGAAATGACTTTACTAAAGAGCGTCGCGCGTCATCTAAGAGCGCAGCAAGAGTATGAGTGAGCGGAGCAGTAACTTGAATGCGCTTAAGAGTTGATGGCATCGTCATAAATTTTAAATGCTATCAGCTGTTAAAAATTCATGTGTACATCTGCTGCTGCGGTCGCCGTCAACGTAAGCGTCTAGCGCCAGCGTCGGCTGCAGCTTCACTTACATGTGGGAAAGCCGAATACATACACTACACACAAACGCTAGTTCACGTGTGCATTTATTTATGTATGTGTGCATGTGGCGAGTGTTTAAGCCCAGAGCACAAAGTGTCGTTGCCGTTGCGGTCGCTGGGGGGTTGCTCTTTGCTGTTGCTTGTGCTCCGATGAAACCAATTAAAATACAAACGCATTTTTGTTTTACATTTCACTTATTTGATATGTTTTTTTGGTGAAGTCGAAGTATACGTCGACGTCGACGCCAGCGCAATCGTCACTTCTTATCGCTGTCTGAGTTTTGTTTTGTTTTCTTTTGATTTTATTTTGTCTTTTGCCTGTAAGTGGTAGCCCAATTGATTTTGGAAATCATTTTATAATTGAAATCTGCATCTTAATCGAGAGGTGAATATTTCCTTAAAGACATGTATAAAAACGGTGTTTTCGTTACAGACGATTAACTGAACAAAACAACCCCACAAACAACACACACACATACATTCATCTGCATATATATCCATCCCCCCTAGAGACACAACAATAAAGTATGAACTACAGTTGTCGAATGCGTCAACCAGCTCCATATAAAATACTTGAACGATGCCGATAATTCCCTGGCTCAAACCAAAATGGTTTGAGTGCATTAACTGGGGCAACTATAATTATCAAAGCTGCGATGGGCATTTGATAAAAACATCAGCAAATTTAGCCAAAAAAAAAAAACAAAATAAAAAAATTCATCACATTAGCCCACTGTACTGTGACGACGACTGCAGTTCATTGGCTGCCCCCTGCCTGGAGACAGATTTTGAAGGGGAGAGAGAGTGAGAGAGGCTTACGCATCCTAACCATGACCTTCACACACGAGTCCATTCGGCAGCAGCAGCAGCAGCAGCAGCAGCAGCAGCCAAATGTGTGTCTATGGCCTTTGGCGCCATTTTTTCTTCTGTTTCTTTTTACACTTATTCGGCTTAACGGTTCTTGCTGTCGCCTGGCAATTTATTGACACCCGCGATTATTTGACATTATTTCTTTTGTGAGAATTTGCTTAGCCACGATTATATTTATATATATATATATAAATAATATTATTTACAAAAACAAAATATTTGTATATGATTAAAATTTGGAATCTTTGTAAAATTTACGACTATAAAATCTTCTCACTGCATTTACAGCAAATTTATTTTTCAACGGCAACTCTTTGATTGTTGCAGCTGTTGTTACTGCGGCTCCTGTTGCCTGTGTGGCATTGGAAAAATGTGATTATTCATCATTGAAATCTGAGTATAAGAATGAATATATAAAAGTTTATATATTATATATATATATATATATATATAATTTTATATATATGCACTTAAACTAATTAAAGCCGTGATTGCCAGCCAAGGTAACAGGGTAACTGGGTAAGCGAAAATGGGCGTGAGCTGGCTGGAGTGGGTGGTTGCTTGGAATGGGCTTGGGATGGGTATCACAATGGGCGTAAATGGTTGGTGAAGAGGACGGCACGGCTTGCCTGCCACATTGCGTCCAGCAACGACAGCGACAACAACAACAACAACAAAAAACAACAATGCCAACAACGCTAACCCATAACCAACAATATCATCCCATCAAACTCCCCCCATCCCCTCATCAAGTTACTCCCCAAGCCTTGAATAGCTTCCGGTTCGTTCACATCATCAACATCATCGCAGCGCGCCACCCGTTGACAGAAGCTGTGCGGGGAAGCGGCGGGTGCGAATGTAGCGGGTAGCTGGAGCGGGGGGTTCGAGGGTTGTTTTTAGCGGCCGCTCTTTTTAAATCACAAGCAGGACACTTAGTGAGTGGACTGCGCTCTCTCTCTCTCTCTCTTTCTCCCTGCCCCTCTTTTTTTTGTGTGTGTGTGTGTTTGTGTGTGTGTGTGTGTGTGTGCGTTTGAGTGTGAAAAATCAACACATACTTATTTAAAGTCGCCTTAATTACTCAAAGTACTCACCAGTTTGCCTCTCTCTCTGCTTCTTCCTCTCCCTTTCCCTTGCTCCTCTAATTCTTCAGCGATTCTCCTTAAGCAAATAATCATCTCAGCTTTTGACCAAAACAATAAAGATTAACAAAATCAATTTCTCAGCTGCAACACAGAAAAAACAATTGTGCGCAGGTAAAAGTGAAGGATATATTGAAAAGGATATATATATATGGAAATCGGGATTTATGATTACCATTTACATGGGGTAGGATACTCAAAATTGAGAAGCCATATTTATGAGGGATTGTTCCGTCCTTTGTAAATAGTGCCAAGAAAATTGGAAAATATTTTGCTTATTTAGCGAAGTTCTTAGTTCTTAAATTTGGATAGTTATTTGAAGTTGCAACTAAAAAACTATTAACTAAGTTGTAATTAAAATCAAGGCAAATAAAGCAATACTTTAAATTTTAAACTAATGTTTCACTTTCTGGGTTCGGTTCTTAATATTTGTATTAATTTTTATTGTTAAAAATATATGAGTATATTATCTACTTATTTAGATATCATACCACATGATTTAAGCACATTTGATCAGATTCTTACTGTTTTTCTTGTTGAATGCCACATGGCAATAAAAAACCAGAACCACAATCAAAATTCAGGCAATTTCTTTGCTGCTTTTCGGCTGAACAGATGCTTCTTCAAATAACTGAAACTGAAACACAAAACTCTTGTTCAATGCTACCGACTTCAAGATACCTCGTTACAATGGACAGAATTGCCTAAAAATCTTTAAATAAACCGGTTAAATTTTATATTCAAAATAATATTAACTATACATATGAAAAATATAATATCTACGATCTTTTTTGATTTATATATCATTTGATAGACTAAACTAAAATATTGTTTGAGTTGATAAGCATTGGTTTTAAACGCTATTAAAATTTCAAAAAAATTCTTTGAATGTTTATAGAAATCTCATAAATATTTTTTATTTTTAAAATTATTTGTTATATTAAATATAATTTAATTTAATTTTTTGCTATGCATTTTTATGTTTACTGAGTTTTGTCGACATTAATTATATAAATAAAATGGATTTGTTTTTTTTCTAAATGATTTGTTTAATTTTGCAGGTATTTTTTTTTAGTTTACTTTTATTTATTTTTTAATTAGTAAATTACAAATGCTTGAAATATTGCTAATTAATAGCTTAATGATAGCTGTATATAGTGTAACCAACTGCTCAATCGAACATATACCCCCATTTTGCATTATTTACAGGGTATGCGGCACAGCAAATAGTTTTGCTGGCTCAGTTTGGCTTGCTGGGTTCGCAGAGCCTGCGACTGCTTTTGTTGCCACAGCCACTGCCACTGCTGCAGTTGTTGTAGTGGTTGCAGTTGCTGTTGTAGTTGTTGTTGTTGTTGTAGTTTGTTGCCTTTTGTGTTTGAGATGTTGCCGCGCCGCGCCGCACGTCTGCTGTAGTCGAGCATTTTCGACGCTTTATTGTTTTGGGTACCTATCTCCTTCCCTTTTGCACCAATTGCTCTCATTTCGGGGCGACGACAATGATGATCATTAGGATGATGATGATGACGATGATGATTGTCTTTTGTTGTTGTTGTTGTTGTTGTTGTTGTTTGCTGGTTGTTGTTTGCTGTTTGCCTTTTGCTTTTAGTTCATAGCGATTTGTTCATTGTGCTGCTTTCTTTGCCTCTGATTCTGATTCTGATTCTGACTCGCTGACTGACTGACTGACAGAATGACGGACTGACTGATGGACAGACTGACAAGCAAAGTGACTGCCACCGCTGTTGTTTGTCCTTCACTTTTATCGGCTCCTGACGCCGTCAGTTTGTACATATGTCATGTCATCTGAACTTACATACTTACACACACACATACATGCATACATACATACATACATACATACTTAGATACGTGTTCATCATCAACTTATAGAGCATTCCCATGGCCCCGTTCCTCCCCCCCACACAGCTGGCATTGAATTGTCAGCTTCTGCTGCAGTAATAAGTCAAATTTGGTAAATATCTTCAAAAATGGACTCTATTGAAATGATTTCAAACCTGGCATTAGTTCTTGGGCTACTGGAGTACAGCAACACTACAGTTCCTAAGTGATTAATTATAAGCCATTATGGGAAGTTCAAATATTATGCATGCCATTTGTTTACCAAACTAAGGGGCAGCTTCTTAGTCATCCAAGATTGATAATCTTTAGCTCATCATTTGAAATTTCACAATTCTGAATTTTAAATTATCGGAGATATGTTTTTATAGTTTTATAGATTTGCACTTTCAGAATATCGTTTTACTTTCCCAATTTGGCGAGTCGAGCTCAAAAAACCCAACCGATTGTTCCACTGATAGCTATATTATATTGTATTCCTATGTTAAAAATTCAATAAAATGCATAAGTGAAGAGTTTATTCTTTTCATTTTTGGGAGAAGAATTCATCTGTCGACCGATTATATATAGTTTTTCGATTTGGTTGGCTTCGCATTATGCACAATCCTTAATTCATAAACTTTCTCTTTAAATGCAATTTCGGGAAAACTCTGAGCTGATTACTTAACTGGGTTAAATTTATCTCATTGAGAGTTGCCCGTCTCTGCCCGTCTCTGCCCGTCTCTGCCCGTCTCTGCCCGTCTCTCTCTTCATCTCCCCCATTCTACCTAAGTACTTAATTGCCCTACCCCGTTACTAAGTTACCAACGTTTAACAGTTTTTCTTCTAATTGGTTTTTCCTTTTCCTCTCTGGTTTCTCGCCAGTTATGCAATAAATGTTGAGTTGTTTTCATATATATATTTATTTAAAAGCATTTCCTAAAGTTGATATATATAGTTATTATTTTACATTTTAAATAAAATCATTAAATTGTATCGTTAATTGTAGTTTTTAAATTGTGTGCCAAAACCTTTTGTCGAAATTAATATATATAAATAAAATTTGTTGCAGCTTAAATTGCATTTTTATTCTTTTATTTATTTATTAATAGATTATCCAATTAATTGGAGCTCTCAAAGTAGCTATCTGTGTGTGTGTGTGTGTGTGTGTGTGATTTCTTAAGACTGATAACAGCTGTGATATCATCAGTGAAAATCAATCTTAAATCATTTGACGATTTGATTGTTTCCATGCAGTTTTCCCCATACCCAATTCACAGCTATACCTAAGTGTTCCTAAACACACACACACACACACACACAGACATGTGTGTGTGTATATGGGTGCATTCATAGTGAGCGAGTGTTGCGCGTTTGTTATTCAATTTAAATGGCAAAAAGATTGATGTAATTATGAGCAGCCCTTAAGCCCTAGGTAAATCCCGTATTTTCAATTACAAAAAAAAATAAAAAAAATAAAATAAAATAGAAGAAAAAGAACAAAATAAAATATGAAATAAGCAGAAAGAAATCGTCACTGGGGCCCATCGGAAACATTACACACAAATGTGATGTGCTCTGTATGTGTGTGTGTGTGTGTGTGTGTGTTCCCCCTCTCCCCATTAACAGGCATCTAGCATACCCTCTTCCCCGCAAACAAATCGAGTTTGAATTTTGAGTTTATTTCCATTTCGCTCCCTCTCTTCTTCCATTTCTCATTCTCTCTCTATCTCTCGCGCTGCCTCCCTCAAACACACTCCAGTTGGTTGCCTTCCCCCTCGCTCCGCGTTTCGCTGCACACTTGGGTTTTTGTACATCGCCTCTTGTTCTTTTTTCTCTCTTTTTTTTTATCATTTTGTGAAACGAGTTCTTTAAACCTTAAACAGAATTCAAGACACGTCAAATTGATTTTCATCTATTTTATTTACACGAAAAAAAACAAAAAAAAAACAGAACAGCATAAAACAGAAGAGAGTAGAGCAGAGCAGTGGATAGGAGAGGAGACGAGAGGAGATGCGTGGCTAGGCGAGGTGAGGCGAGAAAAGGAGAACAAAACTAAAGCGAATTACATGGAAGCAGTGGGTAAAAATGTCAGGCGACATATTTGTATATGTATATCGCAGTGTGTAATTTTCAGCTACATCCCTCAGAGCTCGGCATAAAACGTGCTTACATTTATAGATACGGATGCGGATACAAACAAACACACACAAGCACACACACGCACACACACACACACACACACATGCAGACAAGCACCCGCCTAGTTTGCATTTGATGGTATAAAACTGCAACTGTTACTGCGCCGACTTCTGGTTTTGGGTTTAGGGTTTGTATATATATATATATATATAAGTATATACATATATATGTATATATATACCGTTTGGTTCAATTTAATGCAGTTCGTTTCGGTTCGCTTTGGTTTGATTTGGTTCGGACCCCGACAGGCGTGACTCAAATTGTTCAGCACAATCAGCACGTTTACCGTTATCTGCCTAACGGATTATGACTGATTAACCTCTTAGCATTTACACATGTTCTAAATTAGTGATTAGCAATCAGCAATCATTAACCGATTGCATTGATTGCTTTTTTGTTATCAAAATAAATGCACTTTTATTCGATATTCGATTAGCATTTAAACATAAAACTGATTCAGTATGAAATCAAGTCGCCTCGAAATTTATTGATTTCAGCTGTCCTCCGATTTGTAGGCGCGTAAAATATTCCATATTCTAAAATAAATATTGTAAACCGTAATCAACCCTTTTAGCTAAGCGGAACAAATAACTGTTATCGTTAACAGTCAGATATCAAATTTAATGCTAAAACAAATTTACTCACTGAAAGCTATGTGATTAAGGTTTAATAAGGGATAATCAGAGTTTTATAAAGGAAGTGTCTGTCATAAAATTATATACAAAATATATATATAGTTAATCTATATAGATATAAAGAAAGAATTCGTTCATATTGAGACTTTAGAAAGATACAAAAAACCTTATCTGAGAGATATAAAACTGCGAACGTTTTCCATGTATTGCATATTAAATATATATATATATATATCTGAGTTATATATCAGTTAGAGGGTGAATAGTGAACAAGATCCGCCAACAGCATTCGCAAGATATTTGAGAGAACTATGCAAACAATTTGCAGTTAATTGAAACTATAGTTTTGTGCTCACCGATTTGTATTACTTAATTAATATTGTGAATTGTTTGGCTAAATGACAACTTTAGTTGGCCAATGGGCTAGTTTCAGTTTTAGTTGCAATCCAAATAGAGCATTAATGAACCTAAGAATGGTTCAGCATGGTGCATTGGCCTCCTTCTCACTTGCCTTTGTCTGTGTGTGTGTGTGTGCGAGTGTGTGTGTGTGTGTGAGTACAAAAGGCGGCAGGTGTGTGACGCTGTCAACCAGAATGCAGCTAAGTAAACGGCTTTTGGTATTATGTATACGCTGCTGCCTCAACTTCTACGGCAACAACTACTTTTGCCCTGCTGTTTTCTGTGTGTGTTTTGTTTGCATTTCAACTGCACTGTGTGTGTGTGCCTGTGTGTGTGGCTCGTTTTTCTTCTTCTTTTTTTTGCCTTTACCCATGAGCTGGCATCCGACATATTTGATAATGAACCTTTAATAACCGCCGAGAGGATGATGACGAGGACGTGCTGCGTTCAGCGCTCAGTTTAGCTTCAGTTCAGTTCAGTTCGAGCCGCCACTGGATACGGGGGTTAGCCGCACAGGGCAGGGCGCCCTTATGACGACGATAGCCGAACGATACACACACAGACAGACACACACACACACACACACATGCAGGCAGCCGCATGCAGGGCGCAGGTTCAAAATTCGCAGAAAACCAGCAAAGAGACGAAGCCCTAAACGATGTCCGACCGTTGCTGCTGTCACAGATACTAGCTTGTGTGTATTTGTGCACATAAGTTACACACACACACACACACACACACACACACACACACCCACACACACACACACACTCATAGCATTTTGGCTCTTGTTTCTGTTCGGCTGCTTGGCCACAGCCTCGGAACCCATCAAATGATGGCAACCTTTTTTTTTTTTATTTGCCACGCCCTGACCAGACACAGTTGGCCACATTTGACAGTGGTTGTGGTATATATTTTTTTTTTTGGAAATTGTTGCAAAAGTTTGCATGCTCTTCCTAAACCAACCCAAAAAAGACACATTCTTAAATTAAATTAAATTAAAATTTTTTTTATCTATTTATTTAGTCGTTTTTTTTTTTTTTAACTATAGCTAAAAATATATAGGAAAAACCAAACCAAGAGTTTGACTCATTGGCAAAACCACACAACTAACGACTATATTTTTACCGTTATCACACTGATTATCCACTGTAGATTCCTGAGTCAGTTTTCTCAAGTTGTGAGCTTTTCATCAGTTCACTTTTAGCTAATGATTAACCTGCTTTGAGTAAGATGTGTTTTTCATCAGTTCAGTTTTAGTTGTGGGATTAACTTGCTCTGCGTAAGCAGCTGTTCCTGTATATGGATTGTGATTATGGAGGATATCGAACTGGATGACAAAATTAAAATGCTCACCACAAATGATTAACTCAAAATTTCACACGCTGAGCGAAAGTAACTGCAAAGGAACGAAGGGGGGGGGGGGAAACAAAAACAAAGCAGAAAAAAAAATAATAAAAAAATATATAAAAAAAAAAAACAGAAGGTAATATGTACTTTCATAAAACAAGAGGCTCTTCGTCAGCATGGAGGAGCCCAAAAATTTGGATGTGATGAACAGCAGCTGTTGACCCCAGCCAAATGGAAGATGGGGGGGGGGGCCGCCGGCAGGAGGGGATTATGCCAGAACCAATGAACTCTGCGGCCACTTGACCCAACTGCGGGGGGCAATGATCTGTCAAGGTTAAAGCCAACCATTCAAATTTCACATAACTGTGGCAACAGTTGCCCCCCCCCCCCCCCCCCCTAATCACCCGCTCAAAATTAACTAATTGTTGATGTTAATAATACAATTACAAAATACAATTTAAGTTCAGAAATTATATTTAATTTCCTAATTTCTTCAATTGTGGTGGATATAAAAAGCAGTTTGCGACGCATCGAAACAGACGTTTTTCAATTCACAAAGTATATATATATATATATATATATATGAACTTATTTAATCTTTAATCTTATAACTTAGAAATCGGACTACTATATGCTATGACTACCATATAATCAATAGATGATTTCTCATATGACAAAACTTCAAGTTGGCTTAAATTAAGCTTAGCCCAAATCGACATTTGTACAACAAAAAAAACCGTTTAAAGTTTAAAGCCAAAAACAGTTAAGATAAGATAGGCAATTCTTTCGTGATTTTGAAATTCTCAAAAAGTGTGAACAACAGGAAATAAATATAAAATAGAAATTGTTGCATAAGCGTGAAAAAATCAGCACATTTTTAGCTATTTTGTAAAATAAACTTGAAGTTTTCTTTGTCGTCAAGCGATTTGGAATTAGTCAAGGTGTGTTTACAACTTATATATATATATATATACATAGAGCTGCTACAAATCCGAATCGGGCAAATGACTGGCATCGGCATTATCATAACAACCCATATCGGCCTTGTACAGTATACGATTTATATGGTATTGCACTGTGTACTTGGTGCTGGGGTCATATTTGTTAAACTTATGGCCTAAAAGCTGCAGCAGGCAGGCATCATCGTTGGCCACTGGCAACATGGGTTGGCCAATCGGGTGAGCAGATGTGCTCGCTGGATTAGTGCCCCGGCTGGGTGGAATCTCTTGATGTTGATGTTGTTGTTGTTGTTGTTGCTGTGCTTCCATCAGACAGGTGATGACAAATTGCTGGGCATTGTTGGCATCGTCTTGGTGGCAGATTGATTCATTGAAATCATCCAGTTGTCCAGCCTCCTCCTCCGCCTCCTTGACAATGTCGTCTCTGGCGTCGAAATGATTTCTCTGCAAGATTTCATTTAATGTGGCACAATTAATATCAAAATATTGTGTGAAAAAATAACAATTTGATTTTGTGCACGTTGTTTTGCACAATGATAAATTGGATAAGTTCAAAAGTTTTGTTTTATTTTATAGATAATTTAAACAAAAAAAAAGTGAACTTTTCTTATATGATTAAGGTTTTATATTTGTACGATAAGGCTAGGATATAGGTAAGCTTAGGCTATATATCCGCCTAAAATAGCGACAAAAAAGTGCATCAGGTTTTTATTTTCTAAATCTTTGGTTAAAACCCAGCCAAGGAACATTCAGGTATAAATCTTTTTTAGTGGGCCCTAATGGATTATGAATGTGTGCGAAAAAGGCAGCTATATTTTTGCATCCTTTTTTGATGTTAAACATCTTTTCCGCATCGTCGGGTGTCATGTCCCTAATCATATTGGCAACACTGTCGCAGGTGAGATCCAGCATATCCAAATTTGAGAAAATCGGCACGCCACGATGTGATGTGATCGGTCCGTTTCCCTTTGCCTCCCATCTTTCTCGCTGGGCAGCGGATCATCTTTGTGATAATTGGTCCAAGTTAGAATCTTTTGCTAAATATTATTTGAAATCACATTCATCAAGGCCAAAATAGCCTCCGTCCTGCAGCATAGTACGAATTGTGCCCAACAATTTGACGATTTATATGTCCATATCGAAGGTGTCTCCATACGACGATTGCAGTTTAATAATTCGCGTGTTGATCTGCAAAATCGTGTTATACATATTAATATATACATTTTATGAGAATGAGCAGGTTACTCGGTGCGAATCAGCTTTGTCTTGCCTTTAACCAATTAATCCACCTGCGCCAGAGTTGTAAAACGTCGAAACTGAATCGATTGGATGAGTTAGGTTTCACTAAGAACAAAATTCGTATCAATTACTTTAAGATAAGCTAAAAAATTAAAAATCATTTCCCAGACAACTAATCCTTCGTACACATTCAAGAGTCGGTGACCCGTTAAAAATATAGCTGCCTTTTTTTTCACTGCACAGCACTGGCAAAGATGCATACCTGATGGTTACCTGGCTGGGTTTCTCATTTATCCGCGATGTTGTCGCAGCGAAGCCAAGTGAAATAATCAGCTGCGTTCGCAGCTCGGCAAAGCTCTGGGTAAAATTATTTCCCAGAGATTCTAAACAAAAAAAAACGGGATGCACTTTTTGTCGATTTGACACCTCTGCGAGTTGTCTGCTTAGTGATACAAATTGCATAATTGAGAACAAACGCTAAGTAATTAGAAAAGGGAATGTGGAAAGGATATTGCATAGTTACCTGGCCAACTTGGTCACGTTCCTCGAGTCTGAATTGTAATCTCTCCTTTTTGTTGCCAATTTTGTCCATACATATAAAAAAAAAATATAAATAATTAAAAAAAGAAGAGTTTTGCATTTCCATATATATCGAAGGAAAAAAAAAGGAAAGATCGAAATAATGAAACAGGTTGACAGGGTTAGCGAGGCCCCGATTTATTATATGACCACATTTCACAAGGGAGAATTTTTGCACATGACAAAGATCAAAAAGCCGGGTCTAAAGACTGGCCACCAGGCGGGTCGAGGGTTGCCTCCACCTGGGAAGGTTAGCTGCAAATTCGGAACGTGGTGAAAGTTATCTTGGTTGGGGGTCCTGGTTAAAACTAGTCCAGTCTTCACACTAGCCTCCAAGCCGTGCTACTCCGGCCCCAAACAGGGGAGTATCGCAGTCACAGCAAGCACACGCTTCGAGGAGTGGGAATGTGGTGGATGAACCATTCCGAGCATCACAACCGGCACTAAATGCTGCGCGGCAATTGAGGTAAGAGTTCCTGCAACCCAATGCACTTTTTACAATCTGAACCTTAATTAAATATTTATATTCGCAAAGTCGTAAAAATGACAAATGCAAAGGCATTTTTATTAACTAATCGAATAAACAATTAATTAATTAAATTTAAATTAAAAAGGTTATAATGAATTGGTATCTTTGAATATATATAGTCTTAATCAGGCCGTCGAGTCAAAGGACTTCAAATTTAAAATATTATTTTTCGCTTGGCAAGCTTATTTCATTTGATCGATAACTGCCTACGTTTCGCTAATATCGATCGATTTCAATTTCCGATAACAATTAACCCCTCCAATTAATATTAAATTATATATATATTATATGTGTATATATATTAAATTATTGATAGACTGTACAAATCTCAAGCAAGATCGACTAAGCAAAAAATGTGTTAAAAAGTATTCCCCAAGCATTTGCTGAAAATCGACGCAAGCTTGAATATGTGTGCGTGCCTGGCTGTGTGTGTGTGTGTATGTGTTGTTTATTCTGCAGCGCACCGTTATCTACAATTGCTTTGCATGTGCATATGTGTGTATGTTTATATGTATATTTATGTATGCACTGTGATTTTAGTTGAGACTTGTGAAAAAACTAACTTTTTACTCATGCCTTTGAAAATGAATGCAAGTTCAAGCAAAATAAAAAATGTAAGGTAAAATTTTAGTAATAATCGTAGAATAGATTTAAAGGTTTTATCGTAGTCGAGCATTCTAGCTTTTTTTGCTCTGTGTATATGTGTGTATGTGCATCGTATGAAAATAGTTCGTACCGATTTAATGACCAATTTGTGCGGTTCCGTTTCGAATTTAAACATGGTTGACAAGGGGTCAGTCTCTGCAACGGATTGAATTGAATTCGCCGTGGATCGCCGCTGCTGCTTTGCGAGCATCACCTCCGCGTACGCGGTAGGGTGCTTGCGTTTGAGATGTCGCATCAGGTTCTCCGAGTGCCTGCCAGCCATATCAAAGTAACACACTTTGCATGTGCTCTTACGGATCTCATCGTTGTAAATGAAATAATTCTTAACTGGGTTTATATAGCGGTTCACCGACATTTTTAACAGCAATCAAGAACAACATATATATATATATATTTATATATATATATATAAATATATAGATATATATTTATATATATATATATATAAATATATAGATATATATTTATATATATATATATAAATATATAGATATATATGTATGTTTTTATATATACAGAAAAGCGTGCGTCGTATTTGAGTAGCGTTCGTTAACTGAACAAAAGAGCCCGCACAGCTGAGAGGCAAACCAGGGCAGAAACCAATTTATGAACCGGTGCCAGGCAATCACAGTTAGTTGCCTCTCGCTTGCACTCGCTGTCGCAGCGGACAATATTGCAAAGACCGGAGCACAGCGAGAGCGGTTCACAGCTACGGTTCGAAGAGGAACATAAAAATACACGCGCACACAAGCACAAGCACAAACACTCACACACACACACACACACACAGGCATAGACAGACAGCGGTAACAGGCGCATTAGGTAAGCTTGCACACTGGCGACAGTTGAACCGGTTTGAAACGGTTTGTGGTTGTGCTGCCAGCTGTTGTTGTTGTTCGTGTTGCTCATACTGCTGTTGTACTTGCATCTGTTGTTGTTGTTTTTGTTTTTGTTTTTTTGTAATTGTTGTTGTGCGCCTAAACACGTTGTGGAGTCTGAGGGTCATTTATGTTTTATTTCTTATTTCATTTTACTCAATGTTTCGCGCTGCTGCTGCTACTGCTGCTACTGCTGCTGCTGCTGCTGCTGTTCACTCAGCCAGTCAAGTCAGACTTATTTTATTAAAGAAAACAAAAACAAAAACAAATACAAATAAAAATAAGCAGCTGAGAGAGTTTGCGTTATGTATTTGAAGAAAAAAAAAAACGTGAAGGGGATTAAAAGAAGAGCTCGAGTTATGCAGAACAGCGAAATTCGTTCAAGTACCGTTAGATAGTCTTCTCAGCTTAACATATAAAAATACTTAAATATTCTTGATTAACAGCAATATATCGAATTCGTGCGTGAAATCAACATTTTTCTTAGCTATTTTTATATATATATATATTTATATTCAATTATAGTTTTAAACAATAGCTTAAATTTTTAATTAAATTCATGCCTTGCCCAAAGTAAATAACAGCACAGGACTTGCCTGTCTATGAGGCCCAGCGATTTAGGTCACCACCTGGCTCAAAAAATGTTGCCAGTTTTTAGTGGGTGCTGAGCTGAAAGTTTCGCTTATTGTTTGCAAGTTTAATAATATACAGAAATACTATATTTTTGAAACTGGTGCTGCAACGATTATTTTTGCTTATTTTTATTTTATACACTGTTAAAAAAATTTAAATTGTTTCAATTTAATTTAAAGTTATATGAATATATTTTTATATTATCATATCTATTATTTCTTCTAACTTTTATTTTATACACTGTTTAAAAAAATGTATTTCCTTAATTCTGCCGCCCTAAATGTATTTATTATGTGTTAGTTTATATAATTTTTCTCTATTGTTAATTAATTAAAATATTTTGTAAATGTTGAAAACAACAAATATTAAGAAAGTTTTCGAAGCATTTGATATATTTTATATATGTTTATAGTGATAAATATGATTTGATATGTGTTGTAGTTAAGGGTTCTCTTGGAGTGTCCTAGCCATATCCTTGTATACCTCTTCTTTCAGTATTTCGATATTTTTGTCGATCTTAACTTATAAAAATACATTTATAGTTAAGTTAACTGAATTCACATTCATTGTATAAATGTGCTTTTGCAATTCATAAAATGTATGTTTATTCAATGCAAAAGTTTCCATTAAATTGGCGGGATTGTTTCCTGTCAAACGGAAGGATGCGCTTGTCACGAGTGAAACCCAAAATAAGGAGGAGGAAGAGCAGGAGCAGGAGGAGGAGGTGCAAAAAATGAATTCATTTTGTTTAGTGGAACCGAACCGATTTGCGTATTACCTTCAGCCACATAAAATTGATGTCAGGAAATTGAAATCTCTTGTACAACATTTCAACAAATATCTACATGCACCCATATATATATATATATATATACACATATAAATGTGTCTATGAGCAGATGTCGCTTTAAACGCCCACGACCACGCCCACTTGCTTTGCTTTGAAGTCGAGAGCTGGTTGCCAAAGGTCTTTCATAGAGTGTCACTCCTTTTTTTCTGAATGGGGTCGCTTTGGGGTCGGTTGGATTTGGTTCGTTTCGGCTTGGTTTGCTCCGGTTTGGCTTGGTTTGGTTGATGTGTGGCGGGTGGTTGTGATATTGTCCTTGTACGACTTCTGTTGCTTCAGCTCCTCCGCCCCATACACACACACACACAGCTTTGTATGTATGTTTATCCACCCTTGTGTGGCAGTGGCAGACACACGCATTCAGCGTCTAGTGCAAAAATTTTTGCAGTATTTGGCTAATGTTCACGGGCCCGTTTCATCAATGTCATTTTCGACGCTCTATAGCCGGAACTGCCCCCCTTGCACCTCCCCCTTGTGAGCACTTGAGCGCAAACACCACTTCTCAACACCCAAGCAAACAATTTCGTGTTGTTTCCGCTGTCTCCGCCCCTAGCCTCTACTCCTGCTCCTTTTGACTTCTTCTCTTGCACAAAGACAAGCAAAAGAACACACACACATATATATATATATATATCTATATGTACATTGTTGCTGGCAAGTCGCCCCTTTTCTATTGACTCATTTCGGGGTTCGCTCTTGTTACACACTCCATATTATTTATGATAAATGAGTGGGGAGCGAGAGAAGGACAATCGCATCTTTGTCCTTAGGTTGATCCCAAATCGATTCAATCGAATGCTTCTCTTTTGCTCAGCCTGAACATATTCACAGTGATTTCAGCGATATCACTCGTCAATTATAACTCACAAAGATCATCAGGTGCTTAAGTCACTTTAATGGGATATTTAAAGATTTGGCGTGTTTGCCCTGAACCCATTGGGAATGGTTAAAAAGTGTATATTGATTTTGTGCATATGTATGTAACAGGCAGAAGGAAGCATCTCCGACCCCTTAAAGTATATATATTCTTGAATCAGGATCAACAGCCAAGTCGACATACGTTTCTCAGAGACTATAAGGCTGGAGACTTGAAGGTTCTCGTATATCCTGCGTAGGTCAGGTTTGCTGTATTTATCGATAACTGCCTTCGTTTCACAATTATCGCTACATTTCGATTTCTGTTAGCAATAAATGGCACAATTTAAAAGGCAGCATCTTATATTTGATACATAATATCCACGCATACATCAATTATTCAAATTTCATGAAGATCGGATTAGAAACAACTATATCATAGTCGAAAATATATTCTCATAATGATCTCATTTTTACCAGCAGCCGCAAGCATTTTCTGTATGCATAAATATGCGAGCGCATCTGTAAGAAAGAGATGGCATGATAATCCATACGAGCGTAAATATGTTTTTGTGTGTGTATTCTGCATAACCCCGTTAGCTACAATTGTGTGCACATATGTTTGTAAATATGTCTGTATGTATTTATCTATGCACGTGTTTATTTAGGTAGTTAGGGATTTTTTACTCTTCAGTGCCTTTGGGTGCTTTTTAAGGGGAAATTTGCCAATAAAAGTAGAATATTTTTAACAGCTGGGTTCAGGGTATCTCGTAGTCGATCTCATTCGACTACAGTATTCTTATTTGTTTTCTTTTAGTTCAACTTGAATTTGTGTGGCTGTTTAGAGTGCAAATCAAATTTGAATGGAATTGTAAATTAGCTTTTCAAGGAGCTGTGATTTAGACTAGTTTAGTAGAACAAGTAATATTTTTTACTTTTTACTTTTAAATATATTATGTTTTATATTGCCAAATTTACCTTTACAACTTTTTCTACACTCAAATGTGCTTATTTTTAATGGGTAAATAGTTAAACTAATTGAGATTTTGAAATCTTACATTTATGAAAAGTATATGTTTTGTACCTAGTCATAAGAAACCATTTCGAAACAATGTCAATTTTGACTAATTGAAGATGCGTCATTATACACTTAATAAAAATATAAAATTGTTTCGAACCAAATTCGGAATACAAACCTTATTTTCATGATGAGAGCTGTTCTTGGTAATTGGATTTGTCAATCTAATACACTGATATAAATCTTTTCATTTAAATCCATTCAATTTATCATTATACTATTTGCTAAGAAGTGCTCATGTTAATTGAGAACAAAACTAAGTATTTAACATATTGCAGTTTGCCATAAAAGGGGAAAAAAACAAACCACCAAATCAAAGCCAAACAACTTTGGCATTAACAACAGCGATGAAATCGACCAGGGCAGAAGTGGCGTAATGCCAAAGGATAAGGATGCCCCAGTTAGCTGTTGAATTGACTACAGTCATCTCTCGATGTACGTTCGTTTACGTATGTAATTGTATATATATATATATATATATAGATGTACTTTGTGTGTTTGCTGTTGCCAAGTTGATGGTGTTTGGTCAATTCCCATGTGTAGCTGATTTCACCATCATTAAAATCATCTGAATTGCCGCTTGTGACATAATTTGCAGTCATGTGACCCCATTCAGCGGTCCCAGCAGTCTCTGTGCCGAGTGTCCTTTTCAAAGGTTTCACCAACCAATTTACAAATACACACACACACACACATACACACAGTTCGCAATCCTAAAAATCCACCACCCCCGTCCAACTAAAAAAGGTCAACGAAGCGTATTTTATGAATAGATTGAAAAACCCACCCATTGGCAATGATATTAAATGGCGTTCTCTGCTCAACTTAATTCTAGGTTAAAATGCTAAAGGACACTAATAAACACTGCGAAAGAGAGAAAGAGAGAGAGAGTGAGCAAGAGAGTGAGTTGATAGGGTTAACATTTTTAAGGGCATAACAAATGTGTTTTCTGCAAAACTTGCAAAATGTAATAGTTGGCCACATAATTGATTTTGGGCTTTTATCCATTTTTAGCTAAAGGTTTTTTGGTTAGATTTTGGCAACTAAAATAAAATTAAGAACAAATTCAAAAATACAATTTGGAAAAGTAGTTAATCACTTTGTAAATATTTGCAATGAAAAATAAATAAATACATTTCTGGCTTCTCGACAGATTTAGTTTAGTTAAAGTTTGCTATTTTCAGTACTTATCCTAATCAATTTTGTTAAAAGACTCGACTAATTTGTGGCTTTTGCATGGATATTTTTGAATTGAAAATTGAACAAACTGAGAATTGGTTGTGCTTATAAGTAAACCTCAAATGTTTTCTTAATTGTTTCAATTTTTTATTAGTGCATAGCTTAAATTAGTACAATATATACTTAGACTATGGGTCTGGTGCGGTGTGGTGCGGTGCGGTGTGGGGTGGTTAGGAGTAGTGTAGTTCTGTGTAGTGCTGTATAGTGCTGTGTAGTGTTGTATAGTCTAGTGCTGTGCAGTTTAGTGTAATGCGGCTTGGTGTATTACAATAAAAGCCGTTAGACGTATGATTATGTTGTTGTGTTGTGTCGTTGGAGTGGCGATGCCAAAATGCCTATATGTGTTTTTGGGTTTGAGTATATATATATATATATATATATGTAAATATATATATATATATATATATATATATATGTGTCCTATTACCCCAGTGGCGCACAATATTGATACATCTCGGTATAGCCGCAGGGACGCAGACAACAATCGTGGATGGGGCCATTCTGCATGGGACGATAGAAGATCTCGTCGGGACTGAAACGCTTATTACGATTGCCAAAGCTTTGCGCTGCAGGAGGAGAAGAGAAAATGAGAAAATGAGAAAATTATGACGTTTGCAGGGCGTAAAGCAAATACACTCACGATAGAGCTGACCCAGCGAGACGGTGCGACCTTGACAGATAAAGTTGATGGTTTCGGACAGCTCTTTGCTGCAGCGATGCTTAACTTCCACATTCTCGGGCGTGATGGTGATCGGTGCCCCGGCCACCAATGAGAGACCAAATGCCACACACACAACTGTTGCCAGCAGGGGCAGCATTCTTGAGCTTGGCGGTGAGTAAATCATCTGAAGCGATAAGGATTGGATTTGATTGGATAAGTAAATTATAATGATACATTTTCTTGGTTACCTCAATCCTAAACCATATTTCTATTTAAAGCTCTCTTTATTTTACGACCAGCGAGATTACTTTAATTAACCAGAAGACAAGTTTCGCACAATTACAGCTAATATTTTCAGTTAGTTTATTTTTTATTTGTTTTTTATTAACTTTCTATCTATTTATATCTTATATAGATGTCTGGCAACTCATCTTGTTTTGAGATAAGAAGTTAATCTTATAGGTACATAATTGAAATTCAAGCAAGTAGCTGTTTTTATGTAATTCGCTATTAACTTGGCTTATCTTAAGTTAAAACACATCAATGACAGGACTACCAGCAAATACCTTACTTTTTAGCTATTTAGCGAGCTATGAAAACTGAATAGTTGTAATATAAATGAAATAATTGTGATATAAAATATTAGATTATTGTGGAAAAAACAAATGTAATAATTTATGGAGGTTAATGGAGGCAAAATAGCAAATTATCCTAAACACGCTTTACTCACTACTGAAAATCGTTTTCCATTTCTTTATAAGCAACTTCAATGCAAACAGGTATGTGAAAACCCTATAATATATAGTATATATAGTATATATATATTTTGGAAAAAGTCAAGCGGAAAAAGACAATAAAAAGAATAATTTGCTTGGACCCCCCGCATACCCTGACTACCCGGTCTACCCGGTCTACTCGTACTAACCGGACTAATACTGAGCCATATCTCGGCAAGTCTGCGGCACTCCCATCTGCAATCTTTCATCTCGCATGAGTCTGGGCTCTGGGCTTGTCTGCCCTGCTTATCAATATCAAATATTATTGTGTTTTCCATTCCTTTCAGATGCTGTTTTTGTTTGCGTCGCGGCCCAGGAAATATTTACATAAACTTCGATGTTTAAAAATAAACTCGAGCTGTGCTTATCATTTGGAACATGATTTTATTAAAATCAAAAAGAAAACAGAATACAAAAAAAAAACACCATCAAAATATTATTAAAAAAAAAACAAGAAAAAATAAAATAAATATACAAATTTGTGTGTGTGTGTGTGGTTGAATTGTTTGTTTGTAATTTGTTGTTTATTCTTGGTTGATTTTAATATTGTCCCATTTGAGGTGTCAGCACCTCAATACTACCACATAAATACACACACACACACACACACACACACACACATATATATATATACATATATATATATTTACATGAATGTGTGTATGTATGTAAAAATATTTAAAATTGAAGACAGCTAAGCATATTGTATTGTCTTCTGAGTACGTTATTTGGTTTAATGTTGTCATCATATATACTTATATATATATATATATATATATATATATAGTAAGAAAAGATCTAACCATCATTTAATTGCTAACACACGCCAAACAAAAAGTAGAGTAAACAGTATATTTTCATGGGAAGGCAAGGGGCAAGGTTGTGTGAAACTCAAAAGTTGTTTATTGATAGTGGAATTCGAAGTGTAAGATTGCTCCAAATTTGTTTGTTCTCAAATCATGGGAATGTTTATGTTCATAAGTTCACATGTGTATATGATTCCCATTCGACAATATATAAATATATATATATATCTGCTAATAATTCTTCTTTTCTTTTGCTCTTTGCGCTTATTTAAAATCCTTGCTTTAACATATTTTATGTTAATTAATAATATTTTTCTCAACGAATTTTCTCTCGTTTTTTATTGAAATGATTATATTTTAATATATCTCTGTTAATAATTTTCTTCTTACTATTTTCATTTGGTCTTTGCTTAGAAAAATGTTGTTTATTTTCTTCGCTTGAGAAACTTCCTTGGCTGCTTCCACTGCTACTCGCTTTCGGCTTTTCTTCGTCGGAATCGGAACTTGAGACAATTCTTGAAAAAGATCCGGTTTAGCTAGACGTTGACCAATCTCGACAATGTCCTGATCCGACACTATTGGACTCATACAAGGACTTTCGCCGTCTACCACTACTGATACATTTGGACTGTTGCTCATTATTATCACTTGTTTCACCTTTTATTCAAGACTTCTGGTGAATATTTATAACTACATTCAGATTCACTGTTTGAACATTGACATTTGACTTGCTATGTAAAATATTGCGATTTTCTCATGTCAAGATAGTTTTTAATGGCCTCAAAAATGTATTACTCGAATTGTCAAGAAAATTGAATGATTTCTAAATGTTATATATGTAATCTAATTGTTAACCTGATTTATTAATTCTTTTTAAATTTCTCCATATACATTTGTCGTACAGATTCGTGTTGCATACTTTTGATAGCAACGCATAAAACATTTTTACTTTCCTAACAATACCAAAAATGTGCAAAATCATGTTATTGTTTTTTACCCATCTTTGTATGTTTCTTTTTTTGTACTTTAAATAAATTATTAATTAATAAAATAAATATGCATTGATTGCGTTAATGAAATATATTATTATATTAATGTACTTACTTTCGCATACTAAACTTGTTGAATGTTGGTTGAATGTTATTTCCGTTGGGCTATTTGGGGACGCAACTGCTCCGATTTCAACTGGTTAATCGTGTTTCTTGCAGTTGGCAACTTATCACTTGCTTAAGGAACTTTCTTTTTTGATGACGTTCTTTTGCAATCACACAGTTTCAAAAATCACAATTAATTGTCACGAAAAAAAATATATTAAATAAAATATACAAATGTACAAAATAAAATAACAGTTTCTGCTAGGAATAGGTTCCAATATTTCAAACTTTCACGCACACAAAAAAAAAACCAACTTTGATGTTTAAAAATAATAAATGCAATTATTATAGTAAATATTTTGTCTTTGCTAATTGGTGTCAATATTGTTAAACGAGCCGGAATTAATTGGCTGGCTTTTCTTTAGCGTACGATTCTTATACTTGTTAACGTTGATGACACGCGCTGATTTGCGATTTTGTTGCATTTCTTGATGATGTTGCTGTTTTTCTTTTTGTTGTTGTTCTTGTTGCCAGATATTAAATGATGGAGTTGGAGGAGTCCTGAGTGTAACGCAATTGATGAGTAAAGAAATCGGTCGAGCGCACGACCAAGCGATGCGGCTGGTTTGGATTTGGAACGCGATTTGATTATCAGGCTCAGCGTTGATCAAACCACTTGCCCAAACGCCTCTCGATTGCCTCTCTTCGGCTCTCTCTCTCTCTCTCTCTCTCTCTCTCTCTCTCTGTCTCACACACACACAAACAGACACACACACTTTGCGCTCAATGCTCCTCCTGCTACTTATGCTGCTTTTCTCGTCGGGGCTTTCGCTGACTAAGCTAAACGCATATATTTCAAGTCGACCTTTTTCTTGTGTTTGTTTCTGTTTTTGTTCGGTAGCCTCCTCTCGGCTATCGCTCAGTTATCGATGATCGGAACGTTTGCGACGACGACGACGACGCCCACGCCTTCGGCTATATTGTGCGTCTCTCTATCGCTATCGGCAAATATCAAATAGGCAATCAGCTGCTCATTTCGCCTGCACGCTTATTACGAAATCGTAAGCTCTCTGTCTCTCTTGCTTAGTCTTATACTCTTTTACTCACTCATTCTTTGTGTCGTACGCTCTCTCGCACTGCTGTTTAGCTAGTTGATTTGTTTGGCAGTGTTTGCGGTGCTGCTGCTGATGCTGGGCAACGGCATCGGAATTGTCTGGATGATGTTGATTGTATATATTTTTAGCTACCAGTGTGCTATAATTAGACCATAGACTCCGACTCAGACTGCGGCCCAAGAATGTGGCGACTGTTGTTACTGCTGCTGTTCTGTCTGCTATGCGTCTTGCTCTTATCTCAGTTACAGGCACACGCACTTACACGCGCACGCACACGCATGCACTCACACACACTCTCTCAAGGCACTTGCAAGAAGATTTGTTTGTTTGCTTGTCAAGCTGGGTTGGCTTGTCTGATTGGTGGCTTTTGTTTTCTTCTTCTTTTTATTTTTTTCTTCACCCTCTTCTTCCCTTGTTTTCTTTATTGCTTATTTGGCAACCCGTTCGTTTCCTGCACGCATCATCCATTCAGTGTTGTTTTATCACGCGCAATGCGATTTTCAATTGACCATCGATTTCGCTTCGCTTTTTGACAGTTATTCGATACTGGTTTGCTATATATGCATTTCTTGTATGTTGCAGATCCTCCTTATATATATATTTATTTTATTTTCGTTTTTCTTCTGGTTATTTCCTTTTTCGTGGAGACACTGGTTGTTGTTGCTCCTCGTTGTTTCACAGCCAAATTGAAAAAGAACTCTTTGTGTGGTGCAAGCGCCCCACGAAGCCTCGCCACAGCAGCCGAGAGTAACCGTTATGTCGATCTCTGAAGTGATATTCATGAGCTCTTTACGCACAGTGCCGGCCGCACAACAAATACCACTATTAACTATTTACAGTTCAAGTAATGATTTTTTTTTTTTTGCCGATTTAAGGATAATGAAATCTGATTGATTTTTTTTTATTGGTATTTACGTTGTTATTACATAATATGCCTTTTGCCTGACGCAGATAATTAAAGGGAATATTACCATTTGGATACCAGTAAGTTATATTTGGTATTCTTGCCAAAAATATTTGAATGCCAAAAGAATTTGTACATATCAGCCAAAAACTTCATATTAACTTAAATTAATTTATAAAAGCACATTTTAATGGCATTTTGTCAATTATTTTTCATAACCTTCGAAAGATCATTAAATGAATTAACTGATCAAGTGCTAAATATAGTTAAAATTAAAATACATTTTTGTATATTCATAAATCTATAATGTATGACTTAAATGCTGATATGCTTACCGTATTTTTAATCTTATTTAATCTAATTTAAGTATTTTCGTTCGATAAGAAATTCTTTTACAGAGATTAACTTATATTTTGGTGCTATTTATTCTTCCGTTGCTATACATATATATATGTACTACCTACCGATATGTCACATATATGTATATGCTACTGTGCTCCTCGCTGTGTGTGTGTTGTGCCGGTACAGTGTGCCCTCCGGCTAAATGAAAACCTCAACAATTTTGAGCAAAGTTATACTCAAAGTGCGTTAATAATAAAAGAAAGTAGCAAATTATAAATAGATAAAAATGAACACATTTTATGATGTTGTATTTTAAAGTGAATATATAATTTTTGCAAGTGATATAAGAGATGACTTGAAGCGAGTGCTCACTGTTGCCACACATATGTGGCATGTGTGTGTGGGTGCATGCGATGTGCTGTATTTAGCATTAATAACAATAACAATGACAATATTAATAATATTTGCTATTGAACAAAGTACACACACACAAACACACACACGCACACACAGCCTGAGGCATTTTGTGCATTTTGTGTGCGTTATCGGTTTGAGTAGTCGCCGAGCAACACTGCAAATAAAAAGAACAACTAGAGTGAATCCATCAGCGAGTGACAGTAGCATCAACATGATGATGATCATCATCATCATCATCATCAGCGTCATCGTCATCTGTCTCTTTTCAACTTGAAACTGGCCAGTGGCCACTGTGCCCCATTTGGAGTCGGGCGGCAACAACAACTTTTTTAACCTGTGCACTTTTATTGATATTGTTGTTGAGAATAAAGAAATGCTTGATGCACACACACACACACACAGACACACACATACACACACACACATATATATATATACAATATATATATTTATAGTGGTTATTATCGTGACTATATCTTTTGTTTATTAATTAATTACTTATTCTAATTCGCAAAAAATTTCAAGTTACCGTTTTACTTGAATTGGCTGGCAAGGGGCCAGGCAAACAGATAAGCTACTAAATATATATATATGTATATGTATATGTATATGTATATATATGTGTGTTTCTATATGTGAAAGCATGTTTATTGCGGGGTTTTCCCTTCCGTCAGCAAAGGCGTAACACTATACAACACTGCCACAACACTAGAGCAGCAAGCCTAGTTTTATTGGCCTGCTAAAACTAAGAATATTGTAATTGAGTCAAGATCGTTTTAGATTTGGGCTACAGTCAGTGTGCGTGTGTGCGTGTGTGTGTGTGTATGTGTGTGTGCGCGCGTGCGTATGGAGTATAGTACACAGACTCATTGGGTCCTTGGCTTGTTGTGGATCATCTATTACGCACACACACACACATTTATACTGTGTGTGTGTGTGTGTGTGTGTGTGTGAGTGCTGCTTTGATAACGGTAGCCACTCTCTGATAAGGCATGTTGTTGATGTTTTGGTTGCTTGGGCTGCTGTTATTGTTGTTGTTGCTGTTGCTGTTGTTGTTTGTTGCACCCAGCCGTGAACGAAGAACGGAAACCCGCAACAACGACCACAACAACAACGACTGCAGGCTGTGGGCGTAACGCCGATGAAAACGTAAACAACGCCAACGTGAATTCAGCGTGATCTAGTTTCAATTTAAAATAACAGCGCGCGCCCAATCGGAGACCCCCCTATTTTTAGCACAATCAGCCACAGACACAGCACGACTCAGAGACGTACGGAGAACGCCAGAGAGCGAGAGAGAGCGGGAGAACGGGAGAGTGGTGTAACAAGAGTGAGCAACAAGAAGTAAACATATTATATTTCTTTGGTTTATTGTTTTTTGATAAGCGCATGCTTGGCTCTTTGGCTCTAGATGCACACTCTGTGTGGGAGGGAGGGAGGGGGGTGTGCTTTCAGAAGTCGACTTTTGGTTATTATATTACGTGTGAAAAGAATTGCGGCTCCGGCGACTTTTTGTGTGTACGCAACACAGTGCAAAGTCCACGCGATGGGGCTGCGGAACCTAGATCAAAATTCTTTCGTGTCATTGAATATGATCTAAAAAGCCGAAACGATTAAGATCTAAAAATTGATCACATTAAGGGGAGCGTATTTAGAAACCAAGCAGTTCAGCTAGCGGAAGCAGTTTAGTAAGCGGAAGCAGTGCAGAAAGAGAAAGCAGTTTGAAGTAAGTTTTCTTAGTTTGTACCAGGTAATTAATAATAATAATATTAATTAATTATAATATTTTAAGGGGATTTGTAATTTAAGGGAATGTAAATATCCCTGTTGAATGTTTTGATAAATGGCGAAAGAAAGAGACAAAATATACAAATAATCAATATTGATCGACAGGGACAAAGTTGTTTTCCTTTTACCATTGCCCCGGTGAATGAGATAGAGTAAGCCGAGACAGGGACAGGCACATACATGCTATATAGTACTATATAGTATATAGAGAAAGAGCGCAAAGTTGATATAGGGCGATAAGGCGCTGGGCGGCTACCCCAGTTGGGGTGGGGCATAGATTCAATTGGAATCTTTGTGTGATGATGATGATGATGATGATGATGATGGTGGTGATGGTGACGGATCGGCCAGACGCGGCCCAGCGTGCAAATATTGTTTACTTGTGCTAAAATTGGATCTTCATTGATTGACATGTGCGACAACTGGGCGCCAGTAGAACAGTGCGACTCCGGCGCAGATTATTGACCCAGAAGCGTGCGGAGTGCTGGCGGCGGGCGATACCAGGCCTAGATGAGAGTCCATTCCAGAGCCAGACACTCCACTCGCTCAATAATAATTATAACAACAACAGCAGCAAAAACAAACAACAACAACTGCAAATGTAAACAAATAACAAACAACGCGACAAATTCGTGTCTTCAAATTGAACTTTGCATTTAAGCTCGATTCGCTTAATTTGCATTGAAAATTTAAAGCCAAAAAAAACAACATAAAATATATATGTACAAATATATATTAAATATTAAGAAATGCTCATTATCTCTGCTACCTTTGCATTAGATTTTTAATGTTATACTCTAGTTTTATTTTCATTGCAATTGGGCGAATAAAGTTTCAACTTTAAACTGAAATTATTCACCATGAAAACCAGTAAAAACTTAACAAATTTGGGTTTAAACAGAGATATAAGAATTGCTTTAGGTTTAACAAGGCAACTCTGCTGAGCCAGAGCCACAGCGAGAGCGAGAGAGATGGTTCGACTAGCAGATTCCCTGTGATTTGAACAGGTTGTGTCTTTTGGTCAAGCTGAACGAAGTCTTTGCTCCTAATAAATGTTTGTTGTTAAGATTCTGATAAGATTATAATAATTCTTACAATATTCTAATAAGATTCCAATAAGATTCTGATAAGATTCCTATAAGATTTTTATAATACCAATAAGATTCGGATTACGTAATCCAAATACCGGATTACGTAATCCAAATACTGGATGACGTAATCCATATACTGGATGACGTAATCCATATACCGGATTACGTAATCCAAATACTGGATGACGTAATCAAATTACTGGATGACGTAATCCAAATACCGGATGATGTAATCCAAATAATGGATTACGTAATCCAAATACTGAATGACGTAATCTAAATGCTGGATGACGTAATCCAAATACCGGATTACGTAATCCAAATACTGGATGACGTAATCCATATACTGGATGACGAAATCCAAATACTGGATGACGTAATCAAAATACTGGAAGACGTAATCCATATACCGGATAACGTAATGCAAATAACGGATTACGTAATCCAAATACCCGATGACGTAATCCAAATACTGGATGACGTAATCCATATACCGGATTACGTAATCCAAATACTGGATGACGTAATCTATAAACCGGATTACGTAATCCAAATACCGAATTACGTAATCCAAATACCGGATCACGTAATCCAAATATTGGATGACGTAATCCAAATACTGTATGACGTAATCCAAATAATGGATGACGTAATCCATATACCGGATTACGTAATGCAAATAACGGATTACGTAATCCAAATACCCGATGACGTAATCCAAATACTGGATGACGTAATCCATATACCGGATTACATAATGCAAATAACGGATTACGTAATCCAAATACCCGATGACGTAATCCAAATTCTGGATGACGTACCCCAAATACCGGATGATGTAATCCCAATAATGGATTACGTAATCCAAATACTGGATGACGTAATCCATATACCGGATTACGTAATGCAAATAACGGATTACGTAATCCAAATACCCGATGACGAAATCCAAATAATGGATGACGTAATCCAAATACTGGATAATGTAATCCAAATACTGGATGACGTAATCCAAATACCGGATGATGTAATCAAAATAATGGATTACGTATCCAAATACTGGATGACGTAATCAAAATACTGGATGACGTAATCCATATACCGGATTACGTAATCCAAATAGCCGATGACGTAATCCAAATAATGGATGACGTAATCCATATACCGGATTACGTAATCCAAATACTGGATGACGTAATCCAAATACCGGTTTACGTAATCCAAATACTTTATGACGTAATCCAAATACTGGATGATGTAATCCAAATACTGGATGACGTAATCCAAATACTGGATGACGTAATCCATATACCGGATTACGTAATCCAAATACTGGATGACGTAATCCAAATACTGGATGACGTAATCCATATACCGGATTACGTAATCCAAATACTGGATGATGTAATCCAAATACTGGATGACGTAATCCATATACCGGATTACGTAATCCAAATATGTCAATATGTCAATAGGTCAATAGGTCAATATTGTCAATATGTAAATAGGTCAATATGTCAATAGGTCAATAGGTCAATATTGTCAATATGTCAATATATCAATATGTCAATATATCAATATGTCAATAGGTCAATAGGTCAATATGTCAATAGGTCAATAGGTCAATAGGTCAATAGGTCAATAGGTCAATATGTCAATAGGTCAATAGGTCAATATGTCAATAGGTCAATAGGTCAATGGTCCATTATTTGGATTACGTCATCCGGTATATGGATTTCGTCATCCAGTATTTGGATTACGTAATCCAGTATTTGGATTACGTAATCCGGTATTTGGATTACGTCATCGGGTATTTGGATTACGTAATCCGTTATTTGCATTACGTTATCCGGTATATGGATTACGTCATCCAGTATTTGGATTACGTAATCCATTATTTGGATTACATCATCCAGTATTTGGATTACGTAATCCAATATTTGGATTACATCATCCGGTATTTGGATTACGTCATCCAGTATAATATAAACCAGTATAAATATAAAAATAACGGATTACGTAATCCAAATACCCGATGACGTAATCCAAATACTGGATGACGTACCCCAAATACCGGATGATGTAATCCAAATAATGGATTACGTAATCCAAATACTGGATGACGTAATCCATATACCGGATTACGTAATGCAAATAACGGATTACGTAATCCAAATACCCGATGACGAAATCCAAATAATGGATGACGTAATCCAAATACTGGATGACGTAATCCAAATACCGGTTTACGTAATCCAAATACTTTATGACGTAATCCAAATACTGGATGACGTAATCAAAATACTGGATGACGTAATCAAAATACTGGATGACGTAATCCATATACCGGATTACGTAATCCAAATAGCCGATGACGTAATCCAAATAATGGATGACGTAATCCATATACCTGATTACGTAATCCAAATACTGGATGACGTAATCCAAATACCGGTTTACGTAATCCAAATACTTTATGACGTAATCCAAATACTGGATGATGTAATCCAAATACTGGATGACGTAATCCAAATACTGGATGACGTAATCCATATACCGGATTACGTAATCCAAATACTGGATGACGTAATACAAATACTGGATGACGTAATCCAAATACTGGATGACGTAATCCAAATACTGGATGACGTAATCCATATACCGGATTACGTAATCCAAATATGTCAATATGTCAATAGGTCAATAGGTCAATATTGTCAATATGTCAATATGTCAATATGTCAATAGGTCAATATTGTCAATATGTCAATATGTCAATTTGTCAATAGGTCAATATTGTCAATATGTCAATATGTCAATAGGTCAATATTGTCAATATGTCAATATGTCAATAGGTCAATAGGTCAATAGGTAAATAGGTCAATAGGTCAATAGGTCAATAGGTAAATAGGTCAATAGGTCAATAGGGCAATAGGTCAATAGGTCAATAGGTCAATATGTCAATAGGTCAATAGGTCAATGGTCCATTATTTGGATTACGTCATCCAGTATTTGGATTACGTAATCCAGTATTTTGATTACGTCATCCAGTATTTGGATTACTTAATCCGGTATATGGATTACGTCATCCAGTATTTTGATTACGTAGTCCGGTATATAGATTACGTCATCCAGTATTTGGATTACGTAAACCGGTATTTGGATTACGTCATCCAGTATTTTGATTACGTCATTCAGTATTTGGATTACGTAATCCGGTATATGGAATACGTCATCCAGTATTTTGATTACGTCATCCAGTATTTCGATTACGTAATCCGGTATATGGATTACGTCATCCAGTATTTTGATTACGTCATCCAGTATTTGAATTACGTCATCCAGTATTTGGATTACGTCAGCCAGTATATGGATTACGTATTCCGGTATATGGATTACGTCATCCAGTATTTTGATTACGTAATCCGGTATATAGATTACGTCATCCAGTATTTGGATTACGTAAACCGGTATATGGATTACGTCATCCAGTATTTGGATTACATCATCCAGTATTTGGATTACGTCATCCAGTATTTGGATTACGTCATCCAGTATTTTTATTGCTAATAAGGCAAAATCTTAAATTTTTATAGAATTTACTTGCACACTTTCAATGCATTTTCTGATTGATTTTGAAGTTGATCAAAAAAAATTTGAATATATTTCTTTACATTATTTTATACAATTTTACTTTAAGGAAATATATATATATATATGCAAAAATATGTATAAATAAATAAATACATGTTTGGGAATTCATATATTATAACTTTTCATTTTCTTTATTGAATTTTACAGACTCAGCTGAATTCAGACAAAAACAATGCGAAATTATCGCTGGTGTCAATAAACTGCCAAGGCGCAGGTTGAACTGTGCCAACTACAACAACAACGACACTTTGTTGAGCGACTTTAAACCGAAAAAAATTTAAGAGAAAGAGAGAAAGAGAAAATGTCGCCAAAGGCCATAGACACACATTTAGGTGCTGCTCGTCGATTCGTGTGTGGAGGTCATGGTTAGGATTAGGATGCGTAAGCCTCTCTCCTCAGGCGGCTCAGCCAATGAACTGCAGTTGCCCTTATAGTACAGTGGGCTAACGTATTAAGTCAGCGCTCGAATGTCACAAACAACAATAAAAAAATAAAACAAGCATTAATCAAGAATATATTCTTAAATTGAGGTCGTTCTTTTTTCTGAGAATCAACAACATCGAATCAATTTGGTTGTTTACTTAAGAGCGCAATTAAATAGATTAACTGATCATTAAAAATCTATTATGTATGATTTAAATGCAGATATGCTAACATTAGGTGGATTTTTAATCTTTATAATCTGCAATGAATATATTTATGTACTAAATTATTTGATTAGCACTGAAAATAAATAAATGTACCACGGTGAATTGTCGGCCACAGGCGAAGGCCTGTTTCAAGGCCAACATTTGGTCCGTTATTGAATAGAATAAAGAATAAAGAATAACAGAACGCAACAGAAGCGACACAAAATCGTTTTGTGCTTCGCTTTGATTCCGAATCAAGTGCATTGCAAAAAAAAAGAACCAAAACTGCCAACTGTGAATTAGGCTTTTGAACTAGGTATGTGTGTGTGTGTGTGTGTGTGTGTGTGTTTGTGTGTAGAGGCCGACGCTCTGTCTGGTCGCTCAGCTTAGACGACGACGCCTGCGACGACCTTGGCCGGCAGCAAACGAGGACATTGCACCCCCGAAAAAGTAACGAAAACGAAAAAAAAAAAAAAGTAAAACAAAAATAACAAACGAACTTTTTGCTATTGTCAACGGTTGTTCGGTCGTCGTTGGAGTCGTCGCGAGTCCGTGTGACCTTTGAACTTAATCTAGAGATGCGATTCAGTTGAGCATTGCTCATGAATTAAATTGTGGAAATCAGCATTTGTAATCGGCACACGGCAATCACTTGGCCGGCGCGTGAAAACCAGCTGTAAACAACCAATAACTTATTAGCTACACACATGCACACACATACATACATAGATTCATTCATTCATATGTATGTACATACATCATGGCTTACTTATATTTATTTGATTAGGAGCACAATTAACCGCATTTCCCTCATAACTTGTAATTAATCATTGCTCAAAAAATAAAGGAATAACAATAAAAAAATATGTATAAACAAGCTGCACATGCTGACCTTTAGAATATACAACATAATAATGTACAAATAATTGCAATAACAATTTAAAATAATTAAAATTGATTCGCTTGACTATCATATAGAAATATCAACAATGTAAAACTATGAAAATGAGCAGCCGATTTATTATAATGAATGTATAATTACAAACATATGTGTTCAAAATGTGTTCTTTTTTTTAATAAAAAAAAAACTATAACTAACTATATATGAATACATACCTTATTAAAAAAAAATAGCTCAGTTGAGCAACATTTTAAATTTAGCGCCACAAACAGTTGCACGCCATCTGTCGATTGATGTGTGTAAGCTGTTAGTACTGCTGTTAACTTAACAGTCGCTAACAGCTGTTACGGAAACTATCGATTCAAAAATTACGCATCGATAAGAGATTGGCACGACAATAAAGCCGGCATGCATATGGATCTGCACATATCACGTTGTGAGTAAGCAGCAAATTAGGATAAAGGATATGTGAGTCAAATGCAATTGGATTTGATTTTTTCACAGTTGTTAGATAAGTGCACATGTACATCCATACAATCATATGTGTGTGTAACGTTTATCAAGCACATTGACTTATGTATATTCCCTAAGCTGACGCGAAAGCTGCCTTATCTGCGACGTGCCAACAAGTGCGCAACCCAAACAGAAACACTCAAAGTGTCTGTCAGCAGTCCGGATCCTAGATTAATCGGTAAAATGAGTGGGCAAAATAAAAAAAAATAATACAAATGCTATCGAAAATTATAAATTAAATATTCTTAATACTATAAGGTATTTAATTACATTATTATGCGAATAAGGATTTTTCTTTAAAATGAGCAGTTACAACTGCCGAGCACCGTAGTCGATGTTCTCGTTTTTGTGATGTATAACGATTGCTATGCAAATAATAACTGTAATAACTGGCCATATTGGATACAACACTGAACAATCCGTTTCATTTTATTTTTTCCTTGTGAAAACTTGAATGTATACACCTGACAATTGATTGTTGCCCTTGTTGTTGTCGTTGTTGGTGTTGCGTGTTTGCTGCTGCTTTTCTCAGTTAATTGGCAGTTCCTCAGCTCAAAAACCGGTAATAACAAACAATAGGGCAGCGGGGCGTGTCCCCGCAATGTGCGAGCAACATAAAAGTTGCGGTTGCCGATGTTGTTGTTGTTGCTGTTATTATTTTGGAGAGCGGCGACAAGGTCAAAACGTATCGTTAGCTCCACAAAATTTGGTCGCTTGCATGGGCTCCACTCTTGACCATGACTAAACGTTCCTTATATGTTTATATATATGTACATATATAGGTATATGCCTATGTAAAAGCGTAATCAATACATATAAACGTTTTATGGCATTGTCGTCGCCGTCATCGTTACCGCTTACTATCGAAGTTTTCTTCGAGGCGGCAGACTCGATTCGCAGCTCACGGACGACGGACGTGTTCTCCTTAACGTATGTAGAGTTATCGTTATAATCGAGAGATTCAAGACTTGAAAGCCAGCCGCAACAGCAGCAGCGTTAACGTTTTGTCAACCTGTTGCATGCGAACGTCTCTCGCGCGGGTTTTTTTTTTTTGTTGTGCTTTTTGTTTTGGTGTCTCCAATGTGAATCAGAAAAAAGAACTCACAACACATACCTAAAGAGACACAGCATGCGAGAAGAGAGAAACAAGAAAGAAAAGAGATGAATAATATAGAATATGGCGTAATCTAGCACATAAATACAACATGTTAAAGAGCGTTCAAAGAAAAATACAAAATAAACTAAAACAACGACTATTGTGTGCCCTAAACATTTAATGATCGCAAATGAGTGGAAATCTCTTAATCTATGAAAAAACAATTTTTAACAACGCAAAAATTTGTACTGATATTAAATTCAATTTATTTGTGTATAACAACTGTAATATCAAGCAAAAAACAGTTGATTAAAATAACATTTTTATTTTTCAGGTGGCAGTCAACTTCTGGATCAATTTATACATTGATTAAACTAATTCCTTTTGCGGTTGCGGGGTACGTATTTGTGTACTATATAAATATATATAAATATTTGTATTTTTCTGTAGTATATTATAAGTGAAAAGCCCTGTAAATTGATTATAGAAAACATCGAACGAGCCTCCTTGGGCAATTGCCGTGCTTAATTTACTGGAACAAATACTCAACTCATCAACAAATACACACAATGGGTTCCATGATCTGTAAGGAATACAAAACGACTGGCAAAATAACGCCCAATTCGGAGCAAAGCTCAGGTATTACGCTTATTATTTTAACTTTTATTGAACTAAAACTATATTTTAATTACCATTATTATTAACAAAAAAAAAAAAGCAATTAATTTTCGAAATATTTCGCCAATTGTTTTGTATATGCCAATAGTTTATTGCTTTCTAATTGCTTCGTTGATGACATGCAACACAAACATTTTCCATTTTGTAATTAGAAATCAATAATTGCAATTTATGCGCATTTCGTGTGTCTAACTTGGCAACTTTGTTGATAATTGTCTATGTTTAACCTAAATTCACCTAACAGAAAACTAATAGAATGAGAGAGGGGTAGAGCTGGACGGGGAGTGTGAGTGAGAGGTAGTTTTGTTGTTCGCTTTCGTTTTGGTTTCAGTCGTTTTGTTTTATCTGCAGTTTACACTCTGAACTCAGTTGAGGCGGTGGTATTCAATCATCTACAGAGCATTCGGTATTAAGTTAACGGCATTTCCAAAAACATGCATACATCCAAATTTTCTTTTGTCGCGGCTAGACTGAAATGAAAAGAAAAAGAAAAAAATACTTGCTTATTATTTTGAATTTTGTTTTTGATGTGTTTTTTTTTTGTTGCCTTTTATTACATTTGTCTTCACATTTGTTTTGTGTGTGGTTAACCAAGGCCAACCGGTTCGTTTGCGAGTGTGTGTGTGTAAATGAGAGAGTGTAAACATCAAATAGCCGCAAATCATTCAGTTGTACTATAATTTAACTAATTAGAAAAAAGACATTATTTTTGTTGTCTTTATTTATACATGTATTTTTTATCTACGTTCCGAAATCAAATTATATCAAATAACGCTAATTTGACAATGTCTGATTTGACAATGTCTGATTTATCCCTGAATCATAACCTTTGGGTTTTTTTTTTTTGATGAGATGACTCATTGCGAGTTTAATTTTGATATGTTTTAAGAGGTTTCAAGACCTTTTGGTCGTACACCCTGGCAGGGCTTTGAGCGGTTATTTAAGTTCGACATCTTATCATTTAGATATCGCATAATTAATGCACAAACCTTTTAACACCTTTCCCCTCTTCCATTCTGCATGACTCAGCAAATTCCAATCAGCATAAGTCGGCAGTTTCTATTGCTCATATAGATTAATAATACTACTTTTTTTTTGTATTTTTATTATCATGTTCAATTTTTATCAAACAATGATAGTTGCAAAATTTATTTTTTGCACCTTATCAAAAAAAAAACGAAAAGAAAATAAAAAATGGTATAAAATTAAATATCAATTAATAAGAACAATAGGTATAAATTTAGGTTATAAAATTGATTTATCACCGGTCTTAAATTTCAGTAAATACCGTTTCTCGAGTGGTTAATATAAATTGGGATTTATAAACGGTTATCTTAGGGTTTCTAACTTGCTGCTTGTATTTATCGTTTCAAATCTGTGAAATTCGTTTAAACAATTAACATTTTAAGTCAGCTTGACTTTAACTTAATTCATAGCTTCATAACTGATTCGGATAATAATAATAATAAAAAAAAAAAAAATTAATATGTCCATAATAATATGAACTAATATTTGAAATTTGCTTAGGCAGACTTGAGGCTGATTAGAAACTACATGAAGAATGCAGCAGCTAGATCTTATTTTCGCTCCTCGAATTGGCAGTCAGCTGCTCCAAGCGCCTGATGGCGTCGTCCAGAAACTGACGTTGAACCTGCAGCTGTGGCAGCAGCTCCTCTGCGCTTAACAGTTGCATTTCGGTGGCTGTGCCGCGCATCAATGACGATAGGGATGTGAATGTGGATTTTCTTTTAGGTTTGGATGTGGACGGGGATGCGGTAGCGGCTACACTTGGTGGTCGCAGCAATGTCATCAGACGCTTGATTAACGATGGTGAACTCGGAAGCGGCTGGGCAATGCTGCCACCGGGCATCGCCAGCAGCGGCCTAAAGAAATAGGAGCCAATGCCGCTGGACGCTGCAGTTTCCTCTGGTCTCTTTGGTGGTCTATCGATGGCATCCCGCTGCTGCTCCAGCGACGACTTGATGCTGTAAATGCTAGTGCTGTTGGTGTTCTCCTGCATGACATCCAGCTCTTCCTTCAGCTCGTCCAGCTTGTGCTGCAGATACACAAAGTCAGCGTTTAGGCTGAGCGCCAATTGTTGTGGCTTCCCCGCCAGCCGCTCGATCTGCAGCTGGGTCCGCTGCTGTTGCTGCTGCAGCTCCTGCAACAGCAGGGGCGTCTCCGGCATAAAGTTGCCCAAGTGCAAGCGTTCGATTTCCGACTGCAGCCGCTGCTTGTACAAATGCAGTGCGCTCAGCTTCAGCTCCAACTGCTGCCCCTCACTCGAGCCACTGCCTCCATTCGTCCCATTGACCAAGCACAGCAGATAGATACCCGTGCAACTCAGCAGCAGCCCAACAAGTTCTTCACGCGACCACCACATGTTTTCAACTGACTAGCTTGGCCAACTCAGTCATTTAGCCAAGTTAACCAACTAGCCGTCTGGGTGATCTGTGCTTAGGACTTATATATCGCCTCTCTGTCTGCTTTCTAACTAGAGATGCGACAACAAAAAATATATTTAAAATATCTATATTTATTAATATTGTTTAGCTTTTTTTTAAATTTCATATTTAACATTTTAACTTTTTGAGCTTTTTTTGAGGATTAGTTTTGAGTTCACCCAATTTATTTCAACTGGGAATATCATAAAGATCTAATTTAAAACTAACATTCAATTATTGTATAAATTATTATTATTTTATTTTATTATTTATTTTAAATGTAAAATATTTGAAAATCGACTGTATCGGAGGAATTTTTTTCGATCCCATTATATTTAGATTCGTATTTTGTATTCTCTATTCGTGTCACGAACACGAAACACGAACTCAACTCCAATTTCGAATCGGAGCAGAGTAGTAGGCGTGGGGGAGACTTTCTTTCTTGAATTTGTCGGTTTTGGGTCTCGAATTGAAAATCATCCATTTAACGACGCAACGGGAAAAACGAAATTCAACAACAAGAAAAAACATAAGCTAAACCAGTATAAAAATCAAGAGATTGTAAATATCAAATCAATATCCAATCTGCATCTCACAATTGTCTCTCTATTTCTTGCTCTGCTTAGGTGCCGTTGGTTCGTATCAATCCAAGTGCGATAAGGTGGCAGCAACAATGTCGAATGATTTGGATTCCGAATACACGGATCCGGTGGCCGTCTGTCTGGCCACGGAGCTGGTGGAGAACGAGTTGAAGCAGGTGGACTTCAATGAGGACAACAAGGTGCTGCTGGTTAAGCAAAATGGACGCCTACATGCCTTGGGCTCGAAGTGCACCCATTATGGTGCACCGTTGAAGACAGGCGCATTGGGCGTGGGTCGGGTTCGTTGTCCCTGGCATGGGGCCTGCTTTAATCTGGAGACGGGCGACATTGAGGACTTTCCGGGCATCGATTCGCTGCCCTGCCACAAGGTCAATGTCAGCGATGATGGTCAGGTTATGGTACGCATCAAGCGCACCGATCTGGAGAAATCGGCGCGTCTCAAGTCAATGGTGAAACGCAATCCGCAGGACGAACGCTGTTTCATTGTCGTTGGCGGCGGCCCTTCGGGCGCTGTATGCGTGGAGGCACTGCGCCAGGAGGGCTACACCGGTCGCCTAATCTTCGTTTGCCGCGAACAGTATTTGCCGTATGATCGCGTCAAGGTCTCCAAGTCGATGAACGCCAGCATCGAAAGCCTTGAATTCCGCACCGCGCAATTCTATCAGGAACACGACATCGAGTTGTGGTTGGGCGTTACCGCCGACAACCTGGACACCGCACAAAAGTTGCTCCATTGCTCTAATGGCTATGTGGTCAAGTTCGATAAGATCTATATTGCCACCGGCTGTGCCGCATTCAAACCACCGATTCCCGGTGCTGATTTATTGAATGTGAAAACGGTTCGTGAATATGACGATGCCAAGAGCATCCTGGAAATGATCACGCCTGCAACGAATGTTGTCTGTTTGGGCTCCAGTTTCATTGCGCTCGAGGCTGCAGCCGGTCTCGTCTCCAAGGTGGCCAGCGTCACAGTTGTCGGTCGCGAGAATGTACCACTGAAAGCGGCCTTTGGCGAGGTGATTGGTGCCCGTGTCCTGAAACTGTATGAGGACAACAAGGTGAAAATGATCATGGAGAGTGGCATCGAACAGATCATTGGCGACGACGATGGCAAGGTTGCCGAGGTACAATTGATCGATGAGACGCGTTTACCTTGTGATCTGCTCATCATGGGCACCGGCTCACGGCTGAACACACAGTTTATGGCCAAGTCGGATGTGCGCCTGAACAAGAATGGTTCGGTGGATGTCACCGATTTTCTGGAGACAAATGTGCCCGATGTATATGTTGGCGGCGATATAGCCAATGCCCACATTTATGGGCTTTCCCACTCACGCGTCAACATTGGACACTATCAGCTGGCCCAGTACCATGGACGCATCGCTGCCGTCAATATGTGCGGCACCGTCAAGAAATCGGAAGCGGTGCCATTCTTCTTCACCATGCTCTTTGGCAAGGGCATACGTTATGCGGGCCATGGTGCCTACAAGGATGTCATCATCGATGGCAGTCTCGAAACAATGCAATTCGTTGCATACTTTGTGAATCATGCCGATACGGTGACAGCAGTCGCCTCCTGTGGCCGAGATCCCATTGTTTCCCAGTTTGCGGAACTCATTTCGCAGGGCAAGTGCCTCGGACGCAATCAGATTGAGGACGAGACGAATCGTCAGGCCTGGACGGCAATGCTCAAGGAGCCATTGCCTAAAGTGCGCTAAAAATGTATTCCACATTCACACATACACACACACACACACACACACACGCACACACATACACATACATACATGTACACTTATTATGCTTATGCAACAAGAGATTCTTTCTAAGTATTATATTGTCATATAATTTGTGCCCATCCAAATTGTTAGTATTTGTTAAATCATGCATGTGCAAATATATATATATATATATATATACAAGTTGATGTACCAACAGTTTGCTCAATTTCCAAATTATGTGAATGTTTTGTACAATAAATCATAATTATTTCAAAAGAAATCTAAATCAAAAAAGGAAATTTTATATTAAAATGTATCGATATTCGATTAGTCTTAAGAAAATTGAATAAACTTGTTTTGCTTTACATCTGATTACGTATATATTTACAATTATGTACTCGAACCAATTAATTAATTCTATTCATACTATTTTGTACCTAAAACCGAACAAGAAAATAGCCATATCCTATCGAAGAAACCCTCAAAAATAGTCCATTCCAGGTATGAGCCAAGCTAGTGGAGCTCGAGACACGTGGGAAGGGTTCTTAAAAAACAGATTGTGTCGCTTTTACTCATTAACGATTATGAGAAAACCTTAACTCCAGCAGTGCAGAAGCTGGGGTTGATGCAAGAACTATATGGCCCAGAAGGTGGCACAATAGATTTACCAGTTCACACTCCATGTATATCCCAACAATCATAATAATAGTCATTTTATTAGGTCGTTCCAATACATCAATATTTAGTTCAACATAAAAAGATTGCCTCTTTCGCTCTACCATTTTTGTGCAAATCGTTTGACAACATTTAATGTTCATTTGCCCAATCCAGCAACTAGCTAACAACAAACAAATAAGAACGCTATAATCAAATGAGCTCGACTACATTATACCCTGAACACACCTGTTCAAAACGTTCTTATTTTATTACTTTTATTTAAAAACTGTTGCATACAGCAGCTTGCGGCTGCTGGTCGAAATGAGATCAATATAAGAATATATTTTTGACCATTACTTGGGTGTTTCTTATCCGACCTTTAATTTGGGTAGTTGATTTAAGTTTAAAATCATGCTTAATATTTTACAAATCAATCAAAATTTTACCTTTATATTGGCATTAGTGACAAAGAGGATCGACGATACGAGCCAATTATGTCCCATGGAATTCGTGATGAGCAATTTGCTTGACACAGATTGCAGATTCAAGAAATTTGTGGGTAACAAATGAATTCAATTTAAACAGTCAATCTGAAGAAGTATTTAGAGCAATTGTTGGGTTCATTTATGAACGAAGAAAATGTAATATGATGAGTTTTGTCAAATCCATTATGGCACCTAAAGAAATCTCAAGCAGACACAGTACCAAATGTTTCACTCTGTATAATGAACACCAAAACTTGGCCGTCCAACTGAGTTGGCTGAAGAAGGAGCCAAGCCTTGGCCAACATCACCCTTATCGGATGTGAAAGAAAATATGATCCAACAGGCGACCGAAACGAGGCTTATGTCACAGAGATTGGAGACATGTAAATTGTTAAAGAGCCTTTAAGCCGCAACAGAACCTTGAGTGATCGAGTAAGAATAAAATTGATCTCTGAAATCAAATGAACATTAAGTTATAGTAATATTAGGTAGTAAATTATAAATTTATTTACTAGGAAAATTCATCAGAATTGCATCTTATTGAGCGTTTCGGACATCTGGGGAATGTTGCGCATCTCTGGCTCCTCGAGCACTTCCGGCATCTCTGGCTCCTCGAGCACTTCCGGCATCTCGGGCTCCTCGAGCACTTCCGGCATCTTGGGCTCCTCGGGCACTTACGTCATTTTGGGCTCCTCGGGCACCTCCAGTATCTCGGGCTCGTCGGGCACCTCCAGCATCTCGGGCTCGTCGGGCTCCTCCAGCATATCGGGCTCGACGAGCACCTCCAGCATCTCGGGCTCGACGAGCACCTCCAGCATCTCGGGATCGTCGTGCTCCTCCGGCATCGCGGCCTCGTCGGGATTCGGGAGTATCGCGTTCTCGTTCTCGTCGAAATTATCGAATATAACAGGCATCAGAACCCTCTTGGGCCAGTCGAGTAACTCGGGCATGTCAACGGTCAGGTAATTTACGAAAATTGATACAGTCACGGAGCTTGTGCTGATCAAGTTCAGAAAATGATCCTTTATTTGTGATCTGCAGTTGAAAACGAGCAGTGTTTATTATTTTTGTCAGTTTTTATGGTGCCACTTTTTGCCAATGGACGTTCAATATCATTTAAGTTACGATTTCCTGAATAACGACAACAATTTTTGCAACTTCAAATATAAGCTGTCAGGTCTGCATGTTTACCAGGGCTGCTATGTATTTCGTGTACCGCCTTTTCAACATTGAATATCAGCGTCTCATTATCATCGATATATTTATAGCTATCGGATATGTATTCGCGATATTTTGATATTTTCCATCGTCTATACGATTAGGAAAAAAAAATTTGCACACCATCAGCAGCCAGCACTCACACAAAACCGCCCAATAAATTACGGTTGCTGGCGCAGGAGGCACATATATATATATATATATATAAATATATATAAATATATATATATATATATATATATATATACAAGTTCATGTACCAACAGTTTGCTCAATTTCCAAATTATGTGAATGTTTTGTACAATAAATCATAATTTTTTCAAAAGAAATCTAAATCAAAAAAGGAAATTTTATATTAAAATGTATCGATATTCGATTAGTCTTAAGAAAATTGAATAAACTTGTTTTGCTTTACATCTGATTACGTATATATTTACAATTATGTACTCGAACCAATTAATTAATTCTATTCATACTATTTTGTACCTAAAACCGAACAAGAAAATAGCCATATCCTATCGAAGAAACCCTCAAAAATAGTCCATTCCAGGTATGAGCCAAGCTAGTGGAGCTCGAGACACGTGGGAAGGGTTCTTAAAAAACAGATTGTGTCGCTTTTACTCATTAACGATTATGAGAAAACCTTAACTCCAGCAGTGCAGAAGCTGGGGTTGATGCAAGAACTATATGGCCCAGAAGGTGGCACAATAGATTTACCAGTTCACACTCCATGTATATCCCAACAATCATAATAATAGTCATTTTATTAGGTCGTTCCAATACATCAATATTTAGTTCAACATAAAAAGATTGCCTCTTTCGCTCTACCATTTTTGTGCAAATCGTTTGACAACATTTAATGTTCATTTGCCCAATCCAGCAACTAGCTAACAACAAACAAATAAGAACGCTATAATCAAATGAGCTCGACTACATTATACCCTGAACACACCTGTTCAAAACGTTCTTATTTTATTACTTTTATTTAAAAACTGTTGCATACAGCAGCTTGCGGCTGCTGGTCGAAATGAGATCAATATAAGAATATATTTTTGACCATTACTTGGGTGTTTCTTATCCGACCTTTAATTTGGGTAGTTGATTTAAGTTTAAAATCATGCTTAATATTTTACAAATCAATCAAAATTTTACCTTTATATTGGCATTAGTGACAAAGAGGATCGACGATACGAGCCAATTATGTCCCATGGAATTCGTGATGAGCAATTTGCTTGACACAGATTGCAGATTCAAGAAATTTGTGGGTAACAAATGAATTCAATTTAAACAGACAATCTGAAGAAGTATTTAGAGCAATTGTTGGGTTCATTTATGAACGAAGAAAATGTAATATGATGAGTTTTGTCAAATCCATTATGGCACCTAAAGAAATCTCAAGCAGACACAGTACCAAATGTTTCACTCTGTATAATGAACACCAAAACTTGGCCGTCCAACTGAGTTGGCTGAAGAAGGAGCCAAGCCTTGGCCAACATCACCATTGACGGATGTGAAAGAAAATATGATCCAACAGGCGACCGAAACGAGGCTTATGTCACAGAGATTGGAGACATGTAAATTGTTAAAGAGCCTTTAAACCGCAACAGAACCTTGAGTGATCGAGTAAGAATAAAATTGATCTCTGAAATCAAATGAACATTAAGTTATAGTATGTTAATGTTAATAATAATATACTACCTAATTCATCAGAATTGCATCTTATTGAGCGTTTCGGACATCTGGGGAATGTTGCGCATCTCTGGCTCCTCGAGCACTTCCGGCATCTCGGGCTCCTCGAGCACCTCCGGCATCTCGGGCTCGTCGGGCACCTCCAGCATCTCGGGCTCGACGAGCACCTCCAGCATCTCGGGATCGTGGTGCTCCTCCGGCATCGCGGCCTCGTCGGGATTCGGGAGTATCTCGCTCTCGTTCTCGTCGAAATTATCGAATATAACAGGCATCGGAACCCTCTTGGGCCAGTCGAGTAACTCGGGCATGTCAACGGTCAGGTAATTTACGAAAATTGATACAGTCACGGAGCTTGTGCTGATCAAGTTCAGAAAATGATTCTTTATTTGTGATCTGCAGTTGAAAACGAGCAGTGTTTATTATTTTTGTCAGTTTTTATGGTGCCACTGTTTGCCAATGGACGTTCAATATCATTTAAGTTACGATTTCCTGAATAACGACAACAATTTTTGTGCAAATAGTTAACCAGGGCTGCTATGTATTTCGTGTACCGCCTTTTCAACATTGAATATCAGCGTCTCATTATCATCGATATATTTATAGCTATCGGATATGTATTCGCGATATTTTCCATCGTCTATACGATTAGGAAAAAAAAATTTGCACACCATCAGCAGCCAGCACTCACACAAAAACGCCCAATAAATTACGGTTGCTGGCTCAGGAGGCACACGTAAAAGTTTTATAACAAACACAAATATAATAATATTAAAGCAGATAGCATCAGGGTCAGGGTGCGCTGAACACGTAAAAGCTATTAACCACAACATAAACATTCCAATACCGGAGTTACAGGCGCAATCGCCCACCCCCATTAAGACAGTGTGACAAAAGTGACGAATAACAAAAAAAAAAAGTTAAAAAATACCGAAACAATTAATCAATTATGAATTTCTTGGGCTTTGGCCAATCAGCCGAAATCGAAATTGTATTTGATGGTGCCGAAAATAAGAAAACCGCTGAGGTCAAAGGCGAGGATGGCAAAGTGGAAAAAATGCTGCTCTTCTACGATGGCGAAACGGTGTCTGGCAAGGTAAACCAATGGACAAATACATATAAATCTGCAGACAACAGCTGATAGCGACTTCCGCTTAATCCCGTTGCTCCACATCAGCATCTGCACAGTGGTTATCAGCAGTGGCGGCAAATAAAATTGAAATAATGCAGATAATAAGCGGGCGCAACTGAGACGTGCTCCGCTGCATTGATAGTATTTATATAAACACACATTTCTACATAAATATATATAAATTGTTTACTTATTTGTTTATGTAATTTTTTTGTTGTTTGTAGGTAAATGTAACGCTAAAGAAGCCGGGCAGCAAACTGGAGCATCAAGGCATCAATATTGAGTTTATTGGACAAATTGAATTGTACTATGATCGGGGTAGTCATCATGAGTTCAAGAGTTTGCCCAGGGCGCTGGCCCGTCCCGGCGATCTCATACAAAACAACAGCTATCCCTTTGACTTTTCGAACGTGGAGAAACAGTTTGAGGTCTATGCCGGCTCCAATGTGCGATTGCGTTACTTTCTCCGTGCGACAATTGTGCGTAGGATAAGTGATATTACACGTGAAGTGGACATTGCAGTCCACACACTCTGTAGCTATCCGGAAATGAATAATCCCATTAAAATGGAGGTGGGCATCGAGGATTGCCTGCACATCGAGTTCGAATACAATAAGAGCAAATACCATTTGAAGGATACGATCATTGGTAAAATCTATTTTCTGCTCGTACGCATCAAGATCAAGCACATGGAGATTGCGATCATTAAGCGTGAATCCACCGGTACCGGTCCGAACATATTCACCGAAAGCGAAACGATTGCCAAATACGAGATAATGGATGGGGCGCCCGTTAAGGGTGAAAGCATACCGATACGCGTATTCCTTGCCGGCTACAATCTGACGCCGACAATGCGGGACATCAATAAGAAGTTCTCTGTCAAGTATTTTCTGAATCTGGTGCTGATGGACACCGAGGATCGGCGCTACTTTAAACAGCAGGAGATAACGTTATGGCGCAAAGCGGACATACCCCGTTACCATGTCACGCAGCAGCAACATCAGCTGCAGCATCAGCATCCACAGCATCTTCAGCATCAGAATGTACCACTGCATGCTCCGCCGCATCTGGTCAGTGGGCCGGCAGCGCCGACAGTTGCCCATTCCATGATTGCCAGCAGCACTGATAGTGACGGCGCCGCCATTGGCACGGCAGAAAGCATGAGTGGCCCAGTTGCTGGCGCAGCTGAATCCAAAATGGGTCTCTTTACTCGCGAGAGTCCCAATCAGGAATTTAGCCAGCAACAGATCGACTCACCGCCGCCAAGCTCACCGATGACGCCCAGCGGCGGCAGTGGTGGCGGCGAAAATAGTCTAATCCCATCAATGGCAACAGCTACTGCTGCCGGCAGTGAACGGGAGCGTGGCATGGGTGATGGGGCTGCTGCGGCCACAGCGAGCGCCTCACCAGTGGCCATGCTATCCAGCACGCCGCCACCTCTGCCCAATAGCGGTTTAGCAGCATCTGTTGCGGGGGGAGGAACAGGAGCTGGAGCTGCAACAGGAGCAGCAAACACTGAGGAGCCAGCATTGTTCTTACAATCACCAGCGCATCTTGCTGGCGATCGCAATATGGATTTGGATATGAATGTCGATATTAATGTGGATGACGATGTGGTTGAGAATGTAAAGCGGCCACATAATATACCCGATGATGAGCTAACGGACGTGGCGCTGCCATCGCCACAAGAATCAGCAGCCGCCAAAAAGATTAATGCGGCGCCTTTGAATGCGGATTGAGTGAGCTAAGATTTCGAATTTCTATTTTGATTTCGAATTCGATTTCCATATGCACAATAACTCAACGGCTGGCGAAAGCTGAAGTAACCATTTATATGGTATATATATATATAAATATATGTATGATATATATATATATATATATATAAATATATATATATATATTAACATACATACAACATATATGCATATATATTTATATATAAAAAAACACACACATATATATACATATATCTATATTTTTTTTGAGAAAAAGTTAATTTAGAAATTGTTACAAAATGTTTTATTGGAGTTAAGCGCGAAACTTTAACCACTAGCAAACAAATACACACACACCACAATGTATACCGTACACTTTTTGCTACACATGCGCTTTTAATACTTTATATATCTCACACACACGCATACACTCAAAACACATACGCTCTTAGCTCTATTTGAAACTTTAGGCACTCAAAACATTGTATTACAAAAAATAAAAAAAAATAACAGAATAGAAACAAATTATAGAAAAAAAAAGAAATGAACAAGTACATTGCTACGAATCTTTTGTGATCCTGTTCGTTATAGAAAAACAAACAGAAACAAAAAGCCCCCTGCAAAGCCCATGTAATATCTCAGTACCATTTTTTGGAAAATTTGATTTTTCAATTAGCGCCGAACTTTTCAAATGTTGTTAACAAAAAAAACAAACAAATAACAAAAAAAAAAAAAAAAAAAGAAAAGCTTTTTAAAAGTAAATTGAACTTGTGCATAAAACGAAAAAGAGAAAACAAGATACAAATACTGATGCATTGGCAAAAACTAAGTTTTAAATAAAGATTAGAGAATATTGAAACGAAACTGCCGGAGTTGTTCTGAGCCTAGAAAACATGTTACATGCATATAAATATTTATATATGCATGCATATGTACATAACATATTTCATATTAATATACAAAAATAAATATACACACAAATATATATATATATATATATATATATATATATATATATATATATATATATATATATATATATATATATATATATTATTTACTAAATTTTATCAAATTAATAAAAACGAGAAAGAAATATGAATCTCATCACTTAAATATTTTGAATTAGAGTGAGAGGTAACCTGATTATTGCCAACTATATAGAGATCTATTATTAGCGGCGCCACATTCTTAAGACGGTTCTAGCTATAAGATAGAGCAACGATTTCCACACATGCCCAATCCTTCCTAGAAACAGCTTACGAAAACGCAAGAGATTAAAGCCGGAAGACTTAAATTATGTGGTTTATCTCTTATTATGTTTGTAGATAAATTAAATTGTTTATACATATTCTAGTAGATCAATGATAGATATGGGGATAATAGAGATTGGTTCTATATCACGATTTCTATATAAAATATGTATTCTGTTTTTGCTTCACCTTTGCCGGAATGTATGTTCAATTAGTATAACAGTTATATGGGCATAATAGAGTTAGATTCTATGTAAAGATTTATATTTCTGTCCATTGTGAAATGATTGCATATATAGTAGAATATGGCATTCGAGATGATGTCCTAAAGTGTGCCCAAGATAAAGAGGACAAATTTTACGTTGAATTACATAAGTTTCTAGTATAATATTTATTTAAGCATGGATAAAACAAACGGAATATTAAATGCCTAATCCCAGGCCTCCCTGACACGGAGGTGCTGCAGTCGCTCCTCGATGGTGATGTGGGGCTTCATCTTACTGCGTGTTTGGTCATCCGTCCATTTTGCCACCAGCTTGTCGTGTTTCTGCAGCTCCTTGGCATGTCCCGATGATTGCTCCTGGCAATAGAGTTTATGGTTAGCTATATATGTCTATATATATATATTTATATTCATATTGACATTAAGTACCTGTGTGAGATAGGGATGCCGCAACAGGAACATTATGTGCTCCTGGCGCTCATATTCACGGGTCAGCGTGTCCATTGCCTGTTTGCTGACTGGCTTCACGAAGCGACGCTTGCCGCGGAATATATGTCCGGGCACCGTTTTCTTAAATAAGTTTATCAAAGTCAGATGCATTTTTTGTTTGACCGCTTTTTTTAGTTGACAATTTGTGTGATTTAGTTTGATGCACGTTAAATGTTGTTGCACAAGTCGCAACTACAGCTGATTATGACTGTGATGCTATCGTTATCGTTATTATCGATGTTGATGAACACATCGAGTAGCAGTGGGCGATACAATAATTCGCATGTGTTATCGATGATTCTTACACATAATCATACATGGAGCAATTAGTTCGATATTTGCAAGTAGAGCGCCCAAATTGAATTGGATTACATAAATAAATAAGTGATTGAAACAAGTTGGACACTTTAATAAAAAAAATAAAGAAATGCAAATACATATTTATATATTTGATTTTGTACATCACTTAGACAGTACTCTCCGCTATGGGAAAGGGATTGGCGTGGAGAGATGGATCGGTCTTATGCAATGCACCCTCAGCAAAATGCAATATTTCGAATCCCACCTCGACCATAATCAGAATGATGATCATCCACTCGAGCCGAATGTGATGGGCATCGTTGAGATTGTGGGATACCAGCTCGGCCAGTTCGACACAATGATTGATTTTCTCGTTCATGACCTTGGTGCGGCGTGTGATGCTAAAGTAAGAGCACACCTGCAGATATAGTCCCTCCAGCTCCTCACGATCCCAGTAGAAATCGGGCGCATCCAACAGATCCGATGACAAATTGATCGAATGCCTCAGGGCAAACAATTCGCCCGTTTTGCGCAGCATCGAGGCACGCGAGATGCGCAATCGTCGACCACGCTTCAAGTCCTCTGTTAGATACTCCATGGAATCAATATAACGATCGAGTGTCGCCTCCCAAATGCCCAACTTAATGGATTGGGCAACGGCATTGGAGAATGTATACTTATACAGAAAATTATCGCTATCGGGCGTAACAAAGAATTTGCCATTCTGAAAGAAGGCGCGTGAGGCGACATCCAAATCGCTGCTGTCCGCCACTAGATCACCCTCTACATCGACGGCCGTCGAGGCAATGTATGTGTAGGGCATCACCTCGCACTCGCCATGGACCAAGGCACTCACATACGATTCACGCTCGTAGCTGCGCAAGAAATTTAGAACATTGTTCGTTTCGATGTCATTGCAATTCCAGAACACTACGGATCCCTCCCGAAAAAAGAAGATCTCCCGGGGCTGTGATCCGATCGGATATTTGGCCGTCACATAGAGGACATTCTGCTCAACGCCCAAATTGTCGGTGGAAAAGAAACGCTTCGTTTCGTACAGATTCTGTTGCTTGAGTGCCGCATGCAACTCCTCCAGCTTGTACTCATCGGCCGTGGTATAGCCACGTGTATTAAGGAATCCCAGCGCCGACAGCTCATCGATTGCCAGACGCTTCTTGCGCAACGCACGCGTTCGACCCGGCGACATGGCGGCCGACGTCTCCAGTGGCTCATCGATCAAAGGCAGTGTTTTGACGCCCCCCGCGAATCCAGTCTTTGTCTTCGGAGCGCCTGTGGTGGCGGTGTCTTCGCCCACGCTGATGCTGACCTTCGGATCTGTTATGCTTGTGTTTGCCAAGTGCCGGTTAAATTTAAGCAGTCGATATGTGTGCGTCTGCATGGGGGAGACGGTAGCTACGGAGGCGAAGCAGGAAGAGGAGTAGGAGGTGGCACGGAGGCACCTCATCAGTGCCGTTGCGTGTAGCATTTTTATTTTTTTTGATTTGCACAGTTACTCTTTATTCATTTCTTATTTTAGTCAATGTTCAATTCGATAGAAATTTTTTCGATATATCGGAGCAAGGTTCGCGACTGCCTCAATGAACGAAAAAAAGAGCTAGATCTTCTTCACAAGAAGCTGAATGCATTTTTTGTAGCAAGCAACAGCAGCAGCAGCGCAACAGCAGCGCAACAGCAGCCGAGGCGAAATTGCAATTGAGTTCGTGGATTGAGCTTGACCTGTTCGCTGCTGGGAGAAGAGTTCAATGCACCGTTCGTATCGATTTGTTTTGGCGACCGTTTGAGAAAATCAACATGGAAAGCGCTCTATTTTCAAACGTTAAGAAGCTCTATGATTATGGGCTCTACGAGTGCGTTGTGCCCACGGTAAGTATATCAAGCCTTGCAAAATGCTTGCAATTTGACGCCATTTTGAGTTAATTTGCCAATTGTTAATTCGGGATTATTACAGGCAAGTCTGCTGTGCACTCTTCTCCAAAATGACCGCAATTTAGCCACACTGGAAACCGAATACCAGGTGCGGCTGTTTCTGAGCAATGCCCACTACAAGGAGCGCAACTTTCGCACCGCTTGCCAGCAACTGGAGGCTGTCGTTCAGCAGCGCAAGGCAATGGTCCGCTACAAGAGCACCTATCTGACCAGCATCGAGAACTCCTATCCGCAATTCCACGACAACGATTTGCGCTACAAGATTGCCGTCTGCTATCGCGAACTGGGCGAATACAGTATGGCCATTAGCACACTGGAGGCGGTTAAAATGCGTACGCCACGCCTCAATCTGCTGCTGGCCAAGCTGTTGCATCATCATGGACGATGCGTTACCAAAAAGGAGATTGCCGTCGCCTACAAGGATGTACTGCCCGAGTGTCCCATGTCGCTGACGGCCATCGAGGCCCTCATCGAACTGGGCGTTGAAGGACACGAGGTTCACTCCCTGGTTGTAAATGGTCAGTGTTCCAAAAGCCAAAAGAAAATTAAATAACATTTGAAGCTTATCTGGAAAAGTAGTTCAAGCAATAGGCCAAGATGATAATATCTATATCCCATAGATATATCCTGCTGGGATTTTAAAAAAGTATAGGTCATTAGTTTGAAATGAATTGGGTATATGGGTGTTTTGGAAGTGAGCAATATTATAATAACGACATGAGCATAATATATGTATATATATTATATATATATTTAAATGTATATAAAGGTAGGATTTTGAAATAGATATATATATATAAAGAAGTTAACTTGGAACCTTGACAGTGAATATCTGTTAAATCTCAATTAAATAAGAATATATATGTATTATATAAGTATTTATATTTAAGATAGAAAGATAAAATATATAGATCATAATTTCGTTATGAATTTTCAAATACATAGTATAGATTAAACTCAGATATATCTTACTTAAAATAGGATATGTGTATATTATGCTGATCGTATTATAGACATTTTATATATACCCATTTTTAATAGAGTGAAAAAAGTGAAATTATTTTAAATCTTACTTTTAGAAGGATATATAAAAAATATTTATATTTATATATATGTAAGATATGCTGCCTTTTGATTAGCTACAGTTCAAGCTCTATATATATATAAATTTTCTTAAGATTTTCGAGTATAGTTTTATATGAAAATAATACAAATATCAAATAGATAGGTCAGTGGATGTCCGTTAAAGCTCACTTAAGTAAAGATATCAATATTTATACCTAAGATAGATACAAACTTTATAAATAATAATTTCGTAATGAATTGGAAATACATTTATAAGTGTATTATGGATATTTCATGGATGTATTGATATATAGAGCTCAGTTAAATCTTACTTAAATATAGATTAGATATATGAACACACCTCGTATGTAAATTATATGAGTATATATATACAGATATATTAGAATTTCGTAATAAATTTGGAATACATTTAAAGTATGGTATGGATAGATAGATCTCAGTTAAAATAGGATATGAATATTTATATTTCATAACTTTGTAATAAATTCGGAATACATTTATATGGATATTACGTGGAAGATAGTACAGATACAGATAGATCTAAGTTAAATCCATACTTCATTTAGCCCTTAGCCATCTGTATATTTAATGTTAGCTAATCTCTGTTTGATCTCTTGCAGCTTCCACTTCGCCGAAGAACATTGAGTGGCTGAGCAGCTGGATCAAGGGTCATGCCCAGTTGTATGGCTGCAAGCACTTGGAGGCGGCCAACACCTTCCAGCAGCTGAACGATACGACCCTTTTCCGGCAGAACGAGCAGCTGCTAACAAAGATTGGTCAATGCCAGTATTACTATGGCAATTACGTGAAGGCCGAGCAATATCTGAACATGGCCGTGATGCTTAATGCCCACAATATGGATGCACTCTGTGCGTTGTCCGTTGTCTACCAATATACTGAGAAGAAGCGACCCGAGCAGGAGAAACTGATAAACCCGCTGCGATTTGGTACACTCGTTGATTTCACGGCGGCCCATTGGTTCCTCCATGGCCAGCTGACTTTCATGAATGCACGTTACGATCGGGCCCTCATCTTTGCGGAACGCTGCCTGACCATGGAACCACGTAACATTGAGGCGATGCTGTTGCGCAGCAAACTGTTCGGCTCAATGGGGCGCCACAAGGACGCGATCGATATGCTGCGCAGTGCCCAATGCCTGGCACCGCATCGTTTTGAGATCTACAAGGGACTGGTCGCCAACTATTTGCGCTTGAAGTGGTTCAAGGAGGCACAGAGCATGTGCCTCCTTGCCGTACGCTATTTTCGCACCTCTCCGCGCAGCTACACCATGTTTGGCGGCACCTTGTTCAATTATTCCAATCAGGAGTCGAAGAAGAGCGCGCGCAAATTTGCGGAGAAGGCGCTCCAACTCGATGAGTATTATCAGCCCGGCGTTATTCTAATGGCCGGCATCTATCAATCCGAGGGCTCGCCCAGGGAGGCAATTGTCCTGCTGAGGAAGCAGGTCACCAACTATCCGAATCCCAAACTATTTGCATTGCTCGCCGAGATGCTCAGCGCCGAGAAGGATCTCGATGGGGCGCTACACTTTTTCACATTGGCCCTCAGGTCAGTCTCTCTCATAAAAAATCGACACGAGCGTAAATATGCTTTTGCGTGTATTCTGCAGAATGTATTAATGTATGTATTTTTATGCACGAGCTCACTCGACTGCAGACTTCTTACTTGTGTTATACACAATTAGCGCAATTGGGGTGTAGTGTATTTTTTTCGTCAGTCCGCCTGTGTTTTAGGCGAGAGACTTGTATTTGGCTATACATATTTATCGATAAGCAACTTTCGATACCGCCGATTACATCGATAGATGCTTATCGATAAATCCAAACTTTATAAGCTAAATTACGTTTGTAACTTTTGTCAGCAAAATTTGTTAGTTGAATTAAAGATCGATGAAAGAATTATCGACCACGTATCCAAAATCTACAAAATCGAAAATTTTCCAACATTTTAAGATGATAGTTACGAAAATATGCAAATTAATGGCTCAAGATTTAGAGTTACAACCGTAAAATGTTTCAAGAAGGTAGATTCTAATAATATGCTCCTCTCTGATAATAATTAAAATTAAAATTAAAAATTAATAATTAAAAGAAGAATGCTTTAATCGTAGTTAAATACGAACTAAAAATAATCCTGACATGATTTGCATTTATATCAACTAATTTTATGCAAAAAATTTTAATTAGTTTCATAATTTTTTTTTTTTGTTTATGGATTTTCCAGGTTGGATCCGACATTCCGCAGGGCATTGGATGGGATCAATGCGCTGACGAAGGTGGCGCGGGCGGGCACCGGTAGCAGCATCATTAAGACGAATGAGAACAGTAGCAGCAACAGCAGCACCAGCACAAATGTGGCAAGCAATGTGGCAACAATGGCAACGCCGTGTGGCACACCCAATCACGATTGGCTGCTCGATTGCGATGAGACATCGAATGAGGCACTGGAGCTATCCTCGCCGGCTGTGCCCCAGGAGGATACCGAATCGGATACGTTCTCCGAACCCTTTTGGCAGGACGTCGATGGGGATATGGCCAATTAATTGTATCTCAAATTATCTATATGTATGTGTATATGTGTTAAAGTATACAGAGAGTATCTATATGTTAGTTCATCGTCATAATTATTATCATCATCATTTTGTATCTGTCATCTATTTATTTGTAAAAGTTATCTATTTCCATTCCATTCTCGCCATTCCATATAATTGTTTAGCTATAATTATGCGCCAACCAAATTATTGTAATTATCCAATGTTTTCATTATTATTATTATTATTATTATTTTTTATATTTTTTGTTCAGTTTTAGTAATTTATTAGCTCCGAGCGGTCGAGCCACTCATAAAATGATTTTTAAAATCTATGTCAAACGTCCCATTTACTTAAGCCTAATACAATTCTCAATGTTAATAAAGAGTAAAATATATCAAAAAAAAAAAAAAACGTCTTTTGTTTTTATTATTTGTGTTTGAACAACTGTGTGGACCTTTTTTTCGTGTGTGCTTTGCAGTTGTATTTCACGCACATGCCGCTGTAGCTTTTGTGCGAGTTTTGCTAACGCAATCGATAAGCCCCAGTGGCCTAATGGATAAGGCATCGGCCTCCTAAGCCGGGGATTGTGGGTTCGAGTCCCACCTGGGGTTGAGAATTTTTTTTTTTTTTCTACCCCACCTTGGGGTTGGGAAATTTTTTTTTTTCTATCTATTTGTTATTATTTTTTTACTTACCACATAAAGTTTTACATTTTTAAATAAAATCTCAAAAAAAATGTTTTCTAAATTTATTTTTAATTTTGCCACCTAGCGATTAACAGCCTAAGTGTGGAGCAGCGCTGTTAACATTACTGTTGCCAGCGGTAAGAGTTTAACATTGTGTGACCAGTTCGAAAATCATCATTTAAGCATATTGGCTTTGCGGTATTTTTGTGCCAACTGCTACCTGGTCGCACATTGGAGGTGCTCGCGCGCCCTATCTTCAGTTGCTTATCAATCGCGTGTACCGTTGCATGTGCGGAACCGTTAAAAGGATATCACCGACGTCGTTTTCTATTAGTTATTTTTTTTTTTAAATATTTTTTATCATGTGCATGTGTATGAATTAAATTCAGACATTAACAATAATAATCGAAGTCGAATAATTTAACGAATTGCATACGTGCCTCTGTAAATTTGTTCAGACGACAAACAAATTGACATGAATTATAAAATTGAAATTAATAAATTTACTAGCTGCGAATTTAAATGAAAGAACAACAATAAATTATTCATAAATATTTATGAAAATTTAAGTGTGTATGTGTGTGTTTTTTTTTTGGCTTATATTGTCATTGGTTTGCTTGCTGTGTGAATTCGCAATGTGTTTGAATTTGGATTTGCATTCGATTTAAAAGAATTAACACTAAAAGAGTTGCGATTTCGATCGGTTTCAAGTGATTTCAAAGAAAGGTTCGTTTAAATATAAATTTTTTTTTTTCTTGTTTCTTGTATGTTTTATGCAATATATACTTTAATAGCTGTGTTGATACCGTAATTTGTTAAAAAGGTGTGCTGTAAAGCTAAGTAAAAGCAACGGACAAAATGAACTGCTGTTATATTTTGAGCATATATAATTTTATTTCGTTTGCGAAAATCAGTTTTAAGCGACACCAACAATAACAACAAAAACCCAATACTAATCGTTTTTTGTAGTAAAACGCGAACTGCCCTAAAAGATAAAGCGGTCTTTGTTTTAGCTATCTATGGGTCACTTACTGAGCCATATCAAGAGCTCAAGCTCAAGCTGTCCAATCTGACTGTTTGTAGGCTTATCTATTGTGTGGCTTGCGCAGGTTGAACATTCAGTTTACTCAAACTTGTTGATTAGAATGATCAGTTTTGCATACAATTGCATATTTGCATAAAATTACTGTTTATTTCCATTTTTTAATTGCATCAAGTATTCCGGTAAGTAGCTGGAAATTTAAGCTTCTTGGTTTTTTTCATTTACTTACTAGCCTTGTGCAATTGTTCTTAGAATCAAAAAAGAAGTGAAAAAACTAAGCAACAGTAACAGCACAGTATTATTCTGCTAAATCATCTATTTAAACTTACAAAACATACATGTGTATACGTATGTGTATGCGTACCTGTAATTGATTGGTAACTCTTTAATAACGGAACACGCAGCTAATTAAAACGAAAATAAAAACTGCAATCAGCAAATCACACGAGTAAAAGCCACAACTTAACGAATCCAATCAAGACAAAGAGGAAAAAAGGATAATTTCGATAAGCAAGATCAAAAGAGAGGAGCAACAACTGATGAGAAAGATGAAGTAAGAGATGCAGTGAGGTGGTAGTAGATGGTGGGGGGTTTGCGAGGAATAAATGCGGCTGTCTGTCAATAAACAGTTGACAGCTGTTTATGCCTGTTGGACGCAGGATTGCGAACAAAAGGAAAGAGAGAAAGGGAGAGTCGGCGTGGGTGCCAGAGAGAGGATTATTTGCTTATGAATTTGTCATCGTAAAGTGCTCTTTCTCTCTCTCTGTTTGGTTGCTGTGTGGTAATTCTGCTCAAACTTTCTTTTCAAACGGAACGAATGCAAACTGATAAGCCAAGAACCGCATATATACATGTATAAATGTATTTATTTATAAAAAAAAGGCTGATAAATACATGCACACTGTGTCATAGTTTGCGTCTTGCAGAGACTTCCATATGTTCAGTAGGTTTCGTTTTGTTCTGTTTGCAACGCATGCGCACTGTCCCCGTTTTCATTCCCCGTTCCCTTCTCTTGACTGTACCCATCCACCCCTCGATTATTTTCCAAACCAACAACACAGATAGCATTTTGTGGATTACATTAATATTCGATAGCGGAGAGTGTGCAGGGGAGAGAGAGAAAAACACTGTTCAAGGCACAGTGGCGCATAGTTGGCTAAGAGTTAAGCTCAGTTTGAATTTTGTGAAATTAAATGTTAAATTGATGAGGTGTTTTAAGTGAACGAGTCATTAGCGCAACTTTAAAAAAAATCGTTTTCGATTTCAAAATTGGCATTAGTCAGTCTTTCAAAACATGAATTAAGTACACTTGTTATTATTGTTGTTGTTGAAATGACTACTTATGTTTGAACAAAGTATTCGAGTAGTATTTACAGCATTTTCGGAAATTAGGTTAAGTGCTTGTACAATTTTTTTTTTTTTTTGTATCCCTATGTCAAGCAACCCCATGCTGGTTTGAGAATCTCTTTATGAGTGTATATTCGGTATACCCAAACCAAAACATTTACTAAAAATGTTGCGTTATAAATTAAGATTACGGTAATTATTTTTGAAACCCTTTACTCTTCTATATACAATTTTTATAGTGAGTATATCAGCGTTGCTTCTTACACTCGCCCATTCCTGATGGTAATTGTTAACACATACGGGATAATAATTGTTCATCTGCGTTGTCAATTGTAAAAATAATTGAGATAAGAATTAAGATATTGTTGGCTGTCAACTCTTGACCCAGTGTGCGACACTATTTTCCTGTTCATAGTTTATTGTTGGGTACTCGAATTTTGTTGGTGCCTTGGAGTACTGCAGGACTTGCGCGGAAGCTGAAGCTCTTAACGAGCCTTTGCACGAAGCCGATGCAGACCGAAACCCAGCCCGAACCCGAACACGAACCCGAGCTTGAGGCCGAGCCAACCCTTGCGGCGGCTGTGAGCAATTGCCATAGTCATCTGGTTGTCGTCCCGGGCCAGTTTTCGCGATTTGTCTGCGGCTTTGCACGGACGTCGTCAGCGTCCAGCGTCGCGTCGTTGTCGACGTCGTTGCCGTTAATTCTGCCATTTGTTGTCGTTGTTTCGTAGTTTCTTCCTTGTTTTTTTCTTCGAGTGTGTGTGTTTTTTTGTTATTGTTGTTGTTGTTGTTTTTCCAAATCAAATATTTAGCACATCTACCGTTATAACAACGTGCTTCCTTGTCGATAGACGTCGGCTTTTGTTATTGTTGCTGCTGTTATTGTTGTTCATTTTTCGGTTTTGGCAATATTATTTTTTGTATCTATTTTTTGGCGTCTGCGTTGCGTGCAGAAAAAAGTAAGCGCAGAATTCAACGTAAGTTTAGTTCGATAATTATTGCTGTTGTTGTTGCTGTTGTAGGGTGGCAACCATCGATTTGCGTGTCGCGCAGTCAAACAAATCAAATGCTAAAAGCGATTGTGCATACAACTATTCGATTGTCTGTCTATGTGTCTGTGTGCCTGTCTGTCTTTCTGTCTGACTGCCTGTCTGTGTCTGTAATTTTGGGTGCAAAAATTATTGTTATTATATTGCCCCATTATCCATTTGCCTAGCCACCCAATAACTGTCGAGATAGCTCCCTCTCTCTATCGCTCTCTCTTTTTTTCTCTTTGTTTGTGTGTGTTGTGGAATTTCGATGCATAAAGTGCATGGGGCAATAGGCTGCAAAACCCACTTACTTCTCCATGCATTATGGATGTAATGCAATTATGCCTGTGTTTATGAACCCACATTTACAGCAAGGTGCAAAAGTCGGTCCACAGTGGAGCAAAACGTCAGAATCATATATTCCAATATCTATATCTATAATTATATTTATTTCTAAATGTATATCTATATTTATATCTATATATATATATATATATATATATATATATAAATATATTTTCCTATGTTTATATCTCTATGGGTTAACTTAGAAGATTTCAAAGCTCATCGATATACCTAGAAGAAACCGGAATAGCTGCAACTATAACAAAAGAAAATATTAAAGATTATAAAAGGAAGTTGGTTTTGGTGTAATTACTTTTTGGCACTATACCATTTACATATATATTTATATGTATATGTATTTATGAATAATAATTATTCTCGTATAACCATAAAATAAATATAAATACTAAATGCTCCTCTGCTTTGATAACACTCAAACTTAAGTTTGCCATAGTCAGGCTATATATTAATATGTATATAAGACTGTGGTTGTTGCAACAAAGCTCTCAGTGCTCTTCGCAGACTTGACTCGGCTCGTTGTCAACACTGCCCGTCAAATAAATATATATATAAATATATATATAAACATATATATAAATATATATATATATATATTAATAAAGACTGCTGCGGCTTCAATAGACAGAGATTAAATTTATCTGCAGGCAGTGTGTAAAGTGAAGTGTTGAAGTATTCCATAAATGAACATTGTATTCATAGTTGAACAAAGCCGCCAGCTGTAAGTCAACTAACTATTCTTGCACAAGGTAAAGTTCTATAGTTGGGGTCTGGAATTGGGGTTGGAGTCGGAGTCGATGAGTCATATTGCTAGCACGCCATTTGTTAGCTATTTAAGAGTAATGAAACTTTATTGTGGGTGGAATGGTGGCCAAATTTAGAGATTGAGTCATGTCAGCTGTTCGGGCGGTGACCTTGATGACCGCATGCGCAGGCATTTGTCAAACACAAACACACACTCCCACATACACTCACACACATACACACACACACACACACACACACACACACACACACACAAACACGCAGCAGGGGTCAGGAGTCGTGTCGAATCAAGGACCAAGCGAAAGGTTAACAATTAATGCAACAACACCAGGGTCACTCCCATCATTAACGGCCTTGTTGCTGGCCTTACCAGCTGCTCAGCACATTTATTTTTACACATTTCCCGCAAATCCATCCATAGATATTTTCACAGTTCCGTTGATTGAGCTGTGAATGTTGTGTTTGTTGAGTTTATGTTCACAGTTTAAACTTGCCACCGAATGTGTGCTGTGACTCAAACTGAAATTCTAAAGCAGTTATCTTTGCTGGAGATTACTGAATGCAGTTAGTTTTAAAATGTTTCTGAAATTAATTTGAATTTAAGTATTTTATTTTGTTTATTATTTAAAATGTATATTTGTAATTTATACAGCAGATTATTCTTAGCTCGGTGTTTCAAGTGTAACAAAAGCAATAGAGATTAGCTATGTAAAATATATAAAAAAACTTAGCATAAAACAATTTAAGAACTTTTCTTCTACAATTGCGAAATTGAAAACAACAAATGGATCAAATTTTTTTTTTTAACAAATTTAAGTTCTATTATTGCAAAACTGAAAACCGCCTCAAAAGTTAACATATTGGTTTCGATTTTTACAATATATATATTTGAGAGTGGTTCCTTGCAGACAGGATCAGTTCGAATGCTCTCAGTTTAGCTTCCGGTTCTGTTTTCAGATGTGTTTAGTGTTATTGTTGCCTGCTGCGTGTGTTTGCTGAGCTTTTTGCCATTTCCGCTTGTCAAACATTTCTTGGCTTTTAGCTTATTGCCAACTTATTGCTGTGTGTATGTGTGTGTATAATTGTGAAACAAGCCTACACGAAGACAACGAGTTGTATTGGTTGTACCCGTCTGTCCCACTACATATTTCTATTTGTATGTCTGCCGATCTGTCTGTCTGTCTGTCTGTCTGTCTTCCAGTCAGTATCTCAATCTGTCCGCTTGTCTGTCCACACAGCGTATTCATCCGTGAGTCGCACTCGTAGCTTTTCGCGCACTTCATCGCATATTTACGTAGGCCATTTGAGCCAAGTTAACGCCTATATTTATTGACTTATTTGCTTAGTGTGTGTGTGTGTGTGTTGTGTGTCACACTGAATGACATTAGGCAAATATAAAACACCATTTACCGTTTTATACCTGGTACGCACATTTTTCTGATGATGTCACAGAACAACTTTGCACACTTGAACATATTCATTCATATATTTATATATATTAATTATTATTATATATTAACATTTTTCTTTTTTTCCTATGTATTCCGAATAATAACATTCATTATTATTCTTCTTCTTTTAGGTTCAGAAAAATAAAACCACAAAGACAAAACGTTTTGCAGACACGCAACTATCTACTTGGTAAGTTGCAGTTGACTATTCCAAATTCTAGAATCTAGAATCATATATGATTACGATTAAAGAAGCGATTTGGTTGGTCAGTATTAAACTAGATCGAATGTCAGCCATAGTTCCGATGTAACTTATTAAAATGTTAATTAAGAAAAAAAAATATTAGTTAAAAATACACACATATAAAGTGTTATTTATTTAGTTCTACTTGTACTGAAATCTCATAGAAGCTATGAATTATTTATTATATTTATATATATATATATATGTAAAGAAGTTTATAAAAGTTATGAATTATTGATTAGATATTGTTTGTCTAGCTAACAATTCGGTTGACCCATTCAATTTACTCTATTTTCCCAAAATGCCCCATCAACTGTTTCGCTTATCAAGTATTACGTGGCATACCCACTTATCGACTACCCCACTTGAAGAACACAAATAACCAGATACACTCATGCTTTAAGCATATTTATACATGCGACGCATCCGCACTAATCAACGCGTTCTGAGAAAGTCGCAAAATGAATCATGAGTTTCCTCCAAGTCCCCTTCTATCTGACCAAAATAAAAATATAAAACATTTCGTCATTTCGCATTAGGCAGATGTGAGCGAATATATATGTGTATATATGTCGCATCAGTCAAGTATGTGAATATATATACGATACATAAGCTATATGTCGTAGGTCAGGAATGTGAATCGCCTTATGGGCTGCTTGCCAAAATATGAAAACACAAAGCAACAGCAAATTCAATAAAAATAATATATTTAACAAGTCAGAACACTAATCTTACACACCCAGATAGTTGTATACCCTTTCAGACTGGCAGGCAATAAAAAATTACCATAATTAACATAAAAAAAGCTAAATAATTCGATAAGCAAAAAAGTTTTGTATGGGAGCTGAAATGATATACTAGTCGAAACTCGATGATCATTCATTGTTTAAATGCTAGTATCCTAATAATTCCGATATTTAAGAAGTTTGGTTTAGCTGCCGAATTCCTGTTTTCACTATCACAGCTACAAATGAATTGTCTGCAGCAAATGGATGGCTAAATGCCAAAATGCATTAATTCACTCATTATTTCGCACAGCCTTCTGACCAATTCTATATGGATCAAGAATATATATATATATATATCTTCACTGCGTTACATACTCAATGATAAAATGAATATAGTCACTGCATGGGTATAAAATAAAACATTAAGTGACGCACAGTTTGTCGCATCATTTTGATTGCATTTTTTTTAATGTTATTTGTGGTTCTTAGTTACAGTTTTTGGTATTGGGTTTCAATTTCGTTTTCGTTTTCAATTTCAATTTCGTTTTCGTTTTCGTTTTTCATTCGCCTTTCCAGCCGCTTATCATATCTCTCGCCTCAATTGTCATTCAAAGAAGGCAGCACTAAAAAAAAAGGAAAAGAAAAAGAAAAACAACATCAACAAAAATAACAAAAAGCGAGAGACAAATTGGGTAAACGGGGTACAAATTAATTCATAGATCCAAGCTGACGTTAAAGGTGAGCAGCGAACAATAAACGACAATTCCCAACGATCCCAAATGATCCATCGAACGATCCAATCGATTCATCCAATCGATCCAAACGATTGCCCAACAGGCCGGGAAACGATTTGTCGTCGTTTGTCATTAATCGCCATCGCCATCGCTATCGACATTGCCATTGACGTATTTCTAGCCATATTTCAATAATTATTAATATCTATTGCACGACTCGACAGCTCCAGCCAAATGGATAGCTCCACTGACACATTTGAATGTGTGTGTTTGTGTGTTTGTGTAGGTGTGTGTGGGTCAAGTAATTGCCCAAGGGTTAAAGCATGTCCAACATTTTTCAGCGTAGCTGAAAGTAACATTTATAATATTTCCATTCGATTTGCAGTTATTTAATAATCTTGGCACTCCAAATTATAAAAAAAATGCCTACAAATTTAAACAAATGTTTCTAGGGATTCATCAACTTTGGCAAAATACTTCTAAAGCTGGCTAGGCTTTTTCGATTTATTCGACAACTCTTATAAAATAGAGTGTAATTCTAAACTAAAATTTTAAATCTGAATATTAAATACAGATCAGTTGATACCTGTTTCATATGGCATCTCCATTAAATCACAGATAGGAATTAAAGCTATCGTCATTCATAGATCGCTTTAATACCAGAATATACACTTGGAAAAATCCGATCATCATGCAACATTCATCATTGATCATCTCATCATATTTATATCTCTGTGTTATATCGATTATCTGATCTTTCGGCATGGAACTTAATCGTCTTTCATTTGTCAGTTGAGTCAAAGTATCCATTAAGTTGCTATTGCTGCCGATCGGGGATACGGGTGAAGAGAGTGGGCAAGGGGGTGTTGCCATCATGAGTGCTGTTTTTTTTGTTGCAGTTTTATTTTGCCACATTATTTTTTACACCCTTGCCGATGGTATTTCCATGTTTTCGTTAAGTTTGTCCAACAACTTCTCAAAATCCACAAAGTAGAAGACTCGAAATGAAAAATCGCACCCTTTTATTTATATTTTTCTTATACTCCCGAAGGAATACGACAAAAACATGTCCTACAATTACTAAAGTTTTGTTTTCCAATTCTAGAAATGATTAAGAAATACATTTGTAATTCGTAGAAGTTTTGTATTTACAATGGAAATATTAGAACAATACTTTTTAAAATAATCGTAAAGTGTCGAGTATTCAAATCGCCCTAAAACTATAGGATTTTTTCAAATTAAATTATAATAACTTGTAGACGAACTCAATGTTCATATTTAATACATGAAGTAATAAAAAAGTTAATGCTAAAATATTATAACAAAAAATATTCTGGAAATTATATATACATATTTTTTTTTTAATTTTAGAAAAATCATATATATACATATATATTTTCTGATGATTTTGTTAAGTTTGGCAGATTTGCTGATGCTCCGATAGGGTAAAAAATCTTCGGCTTGACTAAAACAGAAAAAAAGTTCCCTCTTTTTGTTTTCGTTCTTTTCAATTGATTGCGCAGACGCATCTTGGTTTGCCTGAAGTCTGGGGTCTGATGTATAATCTGATATCTGGCACTGGACTGGCAATGTCTCCGACTCCATCTCCGTCTCCATCTCCGTCTACGCCGCTGACTCTCCTCTATCATTCAGCTGGCCGATCAGCTGCCTGAATCCCATCACATCTTCAAATTTAGTTGTTCGCACACGCAATTTACCAGCCAAAGGGAGGGTGAAAGTGGATGAAGTGGAGAGGATGGCAGAGGGATGATGGTTGTCGTGTTGTGGTGATGAACCCGCATTGCTGTTGGCATTTCATTTGTTTATTAATTGCTGTGAGTCGCACTCACAGATCACAGATCACAGCGAGATGATTCGCATGCCTGATGGATATGAAGATGCTCATGATGCCCATCATCATCATCAACATCATCATCATCAGATGTTGGTGCTGTGGGTGAAATGAAATCATTTAAAATAGCGCTGACAACTTCAGCATCAGCTTCAGCTTCAGCTTCAGCTTCACTTGCAACTTCAAGCTGACAATGGCCATTTGACAATGTAATGCCAAAAGTTTCACTTCAAAAGTGAAACGGCAGCTGAACTATTTTTTTCTCTCTTAATTTATTGTTGATTTGAGTGTGGCTTGGTTTTTGCCCTTAACTTTAGTTTTGAGCACAACTTTTGGCCACATACATAATCGAAACACCAACCAAATGTTGGCCAATTGCTCTGAATATTTTTTGTGAGCTCAATTTGAGTATTAGTTTTTGAGTACCTGCTACAAATGCTACAATTATCGAATTAACACAAAAACTCACACACACATTAAAGGCTCATTTAAGCCAAGAGCGGGAGGTGGTTGATAGATGGATGAGGGGAGTAATGGAGTGGGGGGGGGGAGTGGTTTGTTCGTGGCAGCGATTATGCGATTAAATGTCGAGCCACGATTGTCGTCTATTAACAAATCAACTCAGATGCGGGCGGCTGGCGGCTCTAATCGTAAGCATATTTATGAGATATGAAAAGCAAACACACACACACACACACAAACACACATACACATATTTTTCGAGTGTGTGTTGTTGTTGTTGTTCCTATTACAAACTTGTTAGTGGGTCAGGGGTACAAAGCTTACTTCAATTTCATTACACTTAATAACGTTTAGTCATCAACGCATTTTTGTTGCTGTTGTTGTTGTTGTTTGTTTTTTTTGTTCACCACTTTTTTATTGGGTGGTTGCACTCTGGGCAACGTGGTAAACCACACTTTTTGGTACTTCTTTTCAAATGTGAACGAATAATGATTGAATGACTACAAATAAATGAAGCTAAAATCAAATGCCAAGAAGCGCTTCGCAAAAATTTGGCAAATATTTATAAATTATGACGTTGACCGCATCGAACCGAACCGAACCAAACCAAACCGAGCCGAACCGGACGAACCTGATGAACAAAAGGTGAAGACAAATTAGGCAGCTTACATCACGCATTCAAGCCCAGAGCTAAGAGCCTCCAAAATTATGCGAATTAAAAAAAAAAAAACATAAAACAAAAACAAAAATAAACAAGAAATAAAAACACATATTGCCCAACGGCTGCAATTAAGAATTTTGTTGTTGGACTTTGTTGGGTGGGCGAAAAAAACCAAAAAAAAAAAAACGAAAACAACTTGGAGAAGAGCTCGACTAGAAGATACCCTTGATTCGAGTTTTAAAATATATTTTGAGATTAGTTGATGAAATATAAAAATGTATTTTGTATATTCTTCATTTTCTTCATTTTTACAGTTTGATCCATAATCTGTTGATTTATCATAGATTAAATATCAATCGGTAATAGTTTCGTTTCAATAAAATGAAATAAACTTGATCTGTTTCACATGAAAATGAATATACCCTCTGCAAGAGATTAGTAATCAAAAAGCAACTACTTTGCCTTAAGTCAGCTGCTCATTAACCTGTTCCAAATCTACAGATGAGGAAATTCGAGAACAGAGAACATAAATTAATAAAACAAATGGAATTAAAATAGATCCAAAAATTTTCTTTATTAGACGGAAGTCTCAATTCCCTTATACTGACAGCCTATTTGTAGTCATATATTTTAACACGTATTATAGAAATTCTAATCTTAACCAGACTATATTTATAGGCTTCGAAGAAATAAAGTACACTACACACATATATAATATATAATTTATAAGTGTATTTTAAGTTAGTATTTTATATTTACCCTTTAGATAAGATTAGTTTAAGCATGCTATGGGGTTTCCCGAATATAAAATAGTATTGAGAATGGAACAGAGACAGTTCGAGAAATAATGCATTCTAAGGATTGTGCAAAGACTTATTAGTTGTGCATGATAATGCTATAAATGCAAAATTCCTAGAAGGTTTTTTTGCTGGAAATCTGTCTCTTAAAGTATTCACTGTGCCACACTTGTAGACAAATTTTGAATGCCCGCCGAGAGTGTGTGGCACAAATAATGAGAATGAGAAAAAAAAACAAAATTAATAATAATAATAATAATAACAATAACAAAACAAAACTTGTCAAAAGTCTCGCAACCGACACACGCCGGAACCCAAGTCACATTGAAAGACAACAACAACAACAACGACAACAACAACGACAACAAAAGAAACTTTGAAATCGTAAACGTTAACTAAGAATCATTATGTCAATGTCATTTCGTGTTGTTGTTGTTGTATTTGTTGTTATTGTTGTTTGTTGTTCGTTTGCCATGTTCGCGATGCGGGTCTTTTGCCGTTTTTATCTAATTTGTTGTGTTGTGTGTTGTTTGAATTACCTCATATTTTTTTTTAATAGCCAACAACGCCTTACAAACTCGTCACTGCAGTTTACACTTCACACACTTGTTGTGCCTGGGTGTGTGTGTGTGTGTTTCCTTCACTTGCACAGTCAACTTCCATTCTATTCTCAAAGATTTTTGCGATCTAAAGTTTCATTCAGCTCATTGTTGTTCTGTTAGTGTGTGTGTGTGTGTGTTTTTTTTTTAGTTGTGCTCATTTTTCATAGGTTTGCCAATTTTCCGACATCTTGTTGCGAATGTCAAGTGCAGCCCTGACAAGCAGCAACAATGTGGGACCAACAATGGCTAACAACTCAAGATCACCTCAATTCATTTGCAAAAGGTGATCCGTGAGATACAAATGTATCTTGGTATACATGTGTGTGTGTATGTACCTTTCCAGGTAATCCATCATGCAACAGCCTTTTCTCAGTTGATGTCACCGACACCTTTGTTCATCCCAACTCGGGGCGTGTCGTGTTGTGTGCGTGAAAATAATTGTTATTCTAATAAGCCAAATGAGTTTTAAACTCTCTAAAGGATTTATAATAAAGCCTTTTATCCTTTTATCTGCAGATGCATATATATATATATTTTACAAATGCTTTGTTTTCTGGTTTCGGATTTACTCCAGAGACACACACACACAATAACAGACAGACAAACGCCATTTCCCGGTGCCGGTTCGTCATTGCCTTTGCACATCGAACATTTTCTATTCTTTTTTCTTTCTGTTTTTATGATGCAGCCATAAAATTGAAGCACGCTTTGACTGCCCACCAAATGGTTAACTAACTAGCGTATGCCACGCCCATTTTTATGGTCAGTTTAATGACTTCGACACGGAAGCTACAACTTCAGCAGCAACCATGGTCAAAAATTACATGTTCTGCGGCTTCAAACTTAAGTTGGGAAAATTCATTTTAAATCATAATTCGTTTAAAATTTACAAAAATTAAAATGAACATGATGAGTTTATTTTACTTTATTTATTTGAATATTTAGAACTAAATCAAAACCTACACCGCAACTGAAAATTATTTATATATATTTTATATAATATGCTAAAAAATAACTAACAAATTATATTTTCTTACGTACTTTTTTATTTTATTATTATTTTTTTTTGTTCATAAAAACTCAAAATGTTGACCATAGTATTGTGGCCGTTTTAATTGAGCCAAAGCTGTCCAACATTTGCATTTAAGCACTAGTATTTATGGGCTTTTTATGGGACTGAGAAGGGCTCGGAATGGATTTGCATATATAGACATCGATTTAAACAACAGTTTTGGCCAACTTTCCATTTTACGTTGTCATAACAATATCACAAACTTTTCATGTCTATATTTATATTTTTGGTTATTTTTTTGCGCTCCAGAATGAATAAATGCTCAAAAGTTTTAATTAAAGATACAGAAAGTGCAGAGAGATGCTTTCTTCAACCAGTCTGTCTGTTTTTTTTTTAACCTGTTTAAACTTTAAAAGATTATGCAAATTCTATTTGAGGTGAAAATAGATTGTTCTGTTGATTGCTGCCGCTTTGAGTAATAGAAGAGTTAAGATTCAGTTCATTCACAGACCTCTGAGAAAGAAATCAAGGAAAACATACATTTCCTTTGCTCAATGTAGCTTCTGTAAATGTTATGCTGAGAATAGGAATCAATTTACAATATGCTACAATCGTATTTTGACTTTGATTTGCAAAGTAGCCTTAGGTGGCAAGTAGATACATAGTTGGGTGCTACGTAGCACGCATAACCGATACCCAGTCATTGTGGCAGTGCTATCAATCAAACAGTATTGAAAGTCTGAACCAAGTGTAAATAGTAAAACTAGGCAAATATTTATGGCTAACCTTATCTTATCGAGTTGTAGTTGTAAGCCATCCCATATGGTGATGGCAACGTGTATTGGATCACAACACCACCAACAACCAACGAGACTAGCACACAAATAAAATGAAAAAGCAGAAAAACAAGTGAAACAAATAAGACTGCTTAAGTCGAGTCAGCTCGCCTACGATACACCCTGAACACTCTGAGCCGGATTAATATTATATATATATTCTAGTTTTATTTAATCATACACAAAAATGAACAAGTAATTGCAGATGGGTCGCTGCAAAATTCACACACACACTCATACACATACACACACACACACACGATTATCATGCCGTCCCTTTCTCAAACATACAGAAAATGTTTGCACCTACTGATAGTAATGAGGTCAACATGAGAGTATAAATTGAGTGTTTCTTATCCGATCTTGATAAAATTTTTCTAATTGATCAATAATATGAAAATGCGCCTCTGCCTTAAAAATTGTATCTTACCTTGCTATCGGTTATCGATTTGCATCGATATTTGCAAAAAGAAAGCAGTATCGAATAAATGAATGAAAAAGAACTGAAAATGCCTCTAAGTTCAGCTTGTTCATACAGACAGACGGAAATACGGACATGACTCAATCAACGAATGCTGATCAAGACTTTATATATATATATATATATATACATATATATATATAGTTTATGCTGTCTTCTGCCTGTTGCATTCGTTTGCTCGAAACCATAAAACTCTTCTTACCCGTTTTTAATGTGTTAAGGGTACAAAAACGTTTAAAGCATTCGTCTTTTGGACTGTTTATTGAGTTCCCACACACTAAATTTGTGTGTGTGTGTGTGTGTGTGTGTGTGTGTAGATAATAAATTTCATAAAAATAGGCATCTAGAACGCTTTAGGCATTGCCCCGATACTTGTGGCTTACCCAATCGATGGTTTCTGTTTCTGGCCATTCTCTGTTGTGGATCGAGTGAGGAGCTCGTTGTTATTGTTTTTAATTATTGTTTACACTTTGGATCACTTCTTGAAGTGTTGAAAACTATAGTTTTTAGCAATTAGCACGCTGCTGCCTCACGATTTGGGTCAAGGTTAGTGGCCCATCCCAAAAAGCCAGCATACCCACACCCGCACATACACAGAAATACACAGAAATACACACACAAACACCCACTCCCTGTGACCTAACATTTCAGCAGCTGAGCATCTATGTAACTACTGACAGTGTTGGGTGTGCGAGTGTGTGTGTGTGTGTGTATGTGTGTATATTTAAGGGCGTGAGAGGCATTTGTCGATCCTCCTCGTCAATCGTCAAGCACAGACACTTCGTGGATTTTGAGGCACTTCAGTTATGGGCTAGGCCAATGTGCATATGTGCAGCAATTGTGTGCCGCGATCAGCTGGAAACTGGGCTAAGATGCCTAAGCTGGCTTAAACGTGATTTAATTGGGCAATTTGATAAAAATCGGCTATTAAAACTTTGACACTAAATGCGAAATGAAATTGCAGTCTCAACTATATAATACATACTTATTAAGAAGATCATTATCCATGCAAATTGCAAATTGATCAAGTATGAAATTAAGTATATGAATCAGAAAATATAGCTCTGATTTTTTGATTGTCTACTTACGGATTTTGAGTTTATATAAACACTGCTTTCAATAGCCATTTGCCACTTACTTAGTACTAAATATTTTTTACTAGACTTAAGAATTGAATAGATGATAATAAATTAAAGATGCATTGATGAGTGAAACTTACTGAAATTGAAGAAAGTTTCAATAATTTTATTATAGGTGTGTGTTCCGATTATAAAGGTGTAAACAAAATATTAATCGATATAATACTATCAATTGCGAAACTTGAGAAAAACGGATCAATAAGTGGATAATACGATAAGATATAAACACTTTAACAAACACAAACGATCAAAATAGAAATCTTCTTTGGT